>JAOYMR010000016.1:4993152-5010890 GCA_025802075.1 Tenebrosternarchus preto | reverse complement strand
TTCCGATCTATTAATTTTTTGGTTTAAAAATTGCCATTTAATATAAAAAAATCTTTAACATTATTTTTAAATTTTTTAACAAAATTAAATTCCCCCCCCCCCCCCCCCCAGAAGTATGTCTTTCTGTTCTAGTGAGATCTGCCCTGTTTTTTTCCAGTTTCACAGCATTTCAGAACTGTACTGTGATTACTGTCTTGAAATATTACTAGATGACCAAATCAAATTGCAAATCAAATTGTTAGACCACTCTCCCCTTCAAATGGTAAAAGGGTTTCAGTGCTGCGAGATGTGTGGGTGGGCAATTACCTAAATCCCTGACAAAAATAACTTTAAATTTCTTCAGAGATTATTCATCCAAAAAGACATTTTAATAAACAAATGAATAGCATATATTTTATATAGCAAAATAGCACAATTTTTAAAAAGCTACGCTAGTCTCCAAATAAGCTTTATATATCAAGTCATTTGACTAGTCAGCTATATGATATGTAACAAATAATTAAAAAAGCAAGCCTAGAATGACAAGAGCAAAAACATTAAATAGTTTCCAATTTGGCAAAATCATGCCAGATTTCACTACTACTCATTCTAATAATGCCGAAAAGCATTGAAACAGTTTCCATGCACTTGCGCAAATTAAACCGAAAAAAGTACCCAGGAATCTAATAACACATACATCATAAACTGAACCTTAGTAATGCAGAGATTTCAGTTTTACCTGCTGCTGTGGTCTTGGGTGATGCAGGAGTGCAAAGGTGAGTGAAAATCAAACTGGTATGTGTATGCACATGTGCTCTAAGAGCTCTCGCGCTGTAACTCTCTCTACTATATAAGTGCTGCAGGTAAAAGTCAGCCTTCGGTTTCTCACCTAGCCACGCCCACTTACTACCCTTTCCTCTGATTCAGGGTGTGCATGTGTGCAATCGTGCCCTCCTGCATGCCACTGTATTCTGTTCGTTTCTTTTCCTCCGACCCGCTTGCCGCATGATCCAGCAACTTTCAAGTAGAATTGGAGATCTGAATAATCGCTGTTTCCATGTTTTAGATGCTGCAGTGTCCTACTAGAACCCATTAACATTGTTCTGCACACTCATGAGCCTCCATGTATAGGCAACTGGGCAAGGATGTTGAGATGCGTGGTGGCTGTGTGGTATCAAAGCAGGGGTGATTCTATCAGGTGTATTAAGAATAGGGATATCACTAGTCTGGACTCTGGCCCTCCAGATGTGCTTAACATAAACCTACAACAGAGCCTATGCAGGTAAGATGTGTGTGTGTGCATGTCCACACATAGTTGAAAGGCTTAATGTCACGTGTTGAACTGTGTTACACACCCAAGAGTCAGAGCTTTATTCTTTTAAAGTGGTGCTCTTGTCTTTCACATGACTTGTCTTTTCCATAACTCATATCATTCTAATCTATAGAAGGAGGAAAAGTTAGACGGGTTCAGGAAAGGCCACCTTGAGTCTAAGCAGTTGTGGATGGGTGTTGCCCAGCAAAGCAGAACAGCATTCAACTCTCACATCTAGTGTGTTTCACTGTAAACCAGTGTGTTATGATTTCAAGGTTTTTTTGATCTCATAAAGTTTATGTTGGGTAGTTATGGATAAGGATTTTAGAATTTAATACACCTGTTAAAGCTCTGCACATATTAATTGCTGCTCCTTAAGTAAACTTCACTGTAGGACATTCCTACACACTGTGTGTGCCCTAAGTAAAAGAGCAATCTCTCTCTCTCTTACACACACACACACACAATCATTTAACCCACTTTGCTCTACTGTCTATCAAAATATACTCACACGTGATGATTTTTGTTGGCAACACCATTCCAAAATAAGTAACCACACTGAATTAATGCTAGGAACTTTGTGAGTTACATCTAAATTATTGATATTCCTTGCAGATACTGGCTGACATTACTTCTATTAACATGCCAAACAAAAGGAAGATTTCTGAAGTCTAGAGACAATGTTTTCCTTTTGACAGTGATTTAGGACCTGTCAAAGACCACCAGTTTTTACTTGTGTATTATTGCATTATTATATGACATGCACTTATAACTCTCAACACCTAGAGAAACTGCTTCCTTTCTTAGGAGTTTAAAGTGAACTTCACTTATGGGGTGAAAGAACCATGTGTGAATGACAAAACAGTATGTAGCAAAGGGAAAAAATTGTTGTCATACTCTCCATTGTCGCCATGGCACCAGTAATACCAGCTTAAAGTGGAAGCGGACGTATTAATAATGTCTTTTTCATGCTCTTGTGTTTCCAGGTTACAGTGTTTCAAAACCATCTGAAAATACAAAACAGCAGAGGCAAGCCTGGCTCCAGGGACTTGAGTCATGCACCCAAAATTAGCCCCCTTTGAACACTGAATCGAATTGTTCTACACTGTGAGCTGTAATGATGTTAGATGAAGGTAGCTGTCAGGTAGATGTGTGAGGAGGAAGACAGGCACAGGGGAGTGAGTGCATGAGAGCTAAGCGCACTTAGCACAGCCAATGACTTCATTCAGTGCTCCATCAAACACGTTAGTCGGCGATGCTGCAACACACAGACACACATACACACACACACACACACATCAGGCTAACTAAGAGAATGACAGGTAACAAATGGAGATTTCAACAGATATGGTTACTGAGAAGTACTTATCTTAATGTGAAAAATAGTTTAATATGGTTCAAATGTATGTCTATTACAAATCAGAGTTGTCTTGTGTAACACAAGTGTTTTCCGTTTTAAAAGAATGCACAGTTAAATAATCTCGGTAACACATCAAAAAAGTTAACGTCTTCCAAATTTTGGGTTACAATGTGACATAGTTGCAACACTGGAAAGTCTTTAATGCATCCCAGTCACAGCTGTGTTGTGGAAGTGGTCTCATTATCTCCTGCTGAAGATCAGGGACAGAGGAAACAATGCACTGCTGCAAGAAACAAAACCAACACACAACAGACAAAAGCATCACACCTGGCATCAGTTTTTTTTAATCATTCTTCAGTCTTGGTCGGTGACTCACCTGGTCAGTCTAGTGAGGAGGCCTGGCTTTTCCCTCACTGCATTTTTGGACTCAGACCTCTCACAGGCTTCTGGCTTATCTACTCAAGAAACAATTTCCAGTGACAACATTCGTATTTCTGTGTGTGTGTATGCTACAGGAATTACTGCAGAAAACAGCAGTATGAGAGTGGAGGGGATGTTTTTTATTGAATATGTGACTCACTTGCACACACTTGCATTCTGGCACCTGGTGCAGGCTGGAAAGACATCTCTGAATCAGCATGTAACTGTGAGAGAAAGAGTGTGTATGTGTGTGTGGGAGCATGTGTTGAAGGGGGGGTGGTGTGTGGTGGGGGGTAGAGAAAACAACAGATATGATGGATGTGTTTGCACTTGACTCTCACAGTTTAAATAAAACCAAAATGTGGCCATTGTCTTTTTTTTTTTTTTTTTTTTTATCAGTTTCTATAATTAACATAATGGAGCTAGTTATGCCACCTGAGTGGGTAATGTGTCAGGACGTTTGCCCTACGGGTGCAATAAAGCATGATTAAACATTGAGGCAGGCAGATGAGGTTCCTGTATAAATGATAAACTGCTGCTTTCTTTCTCTCTTATGAACACAGACCTCACTGTTACAAAGCATCTCTTCTGCACTGTCAGTCAGGTAAGGTGGCTCTCTGAGAGAGAGAGAGGGAGAGAGAGAGAGAGAGAGAGAGAGAGAGAGAGAGAGAGATTTAGCTGATGTATTCAATTCCTCTTTCGTTTTCTAGCACATTTAACATGAACACAAAAAGCCTGTTTAAGGCATGTCTGCTAGCTCATCAGCCCGAGGCCACACTGAGCATCTGAAGAACACTGTCTATTTTGCAACCTGGCAGGAAGGTGGATTGTGTAAACTGCATTTAGAGGCAGGAAGGATTGTGTAAACTGCATTTACTAATGTTTTAAGAGAACAGGCCTACGGCTACATACACTTTCCTTGCCCTGCTACAAACCCAACGTGAATTAACTGAGTTTGTCATCATTCTCCTTCGTTGGTTTAGTGACGTGCCCCTTTGGGCCGGGCCGTTTTTGCACCAGCAGGCTGACTGTGTTGGAGCTGCTGGGCAGAGGGACGGTTTGGGGCTGCTGGGCAGAGGGACGGTTTGGGGCTGCTGGGCAGAGGGACGGTTTGGCCGCACGCTCACCCTCCTCCACTCATCTATTTCATTACTGCAGTCGCATCGCAACTCATGGGACTGAGAAGACTGGTAACAAAGTCCCTGGTCATGCAGACACCACCCTGAGCTCTGTCTGCCTACAGTGAAATCTGTGCTCTTAAAATCAAAGGAGACTGAGAGTACAGTTACACAAATATGGTTACACTTTAATATCCAAGACAATATACCAGTTGTCGCTTTTAAGAAAAAGGTGCTCTGACACAAATAAAAAGGTGCATTATTTAAGAGATTTTTTTATGAAAGGGTCCTGTCTTCAGCAGGCAGTAGAAACAATTAAAATTCAATTCAAAAGACAACTGCATTTTTCCTTCACACAAAACAAAGATGCATCAGTGTATGCTGTGTACACAAGAGCCGGGTGGAGTGGAACATAAAGAAATATGTCATGATTAATTAGTTTCTTCTCAGCCAATCATATTACTTGTCTCATAACTTCTAAATAGCTGCTCTAAGCACATCTGTGTTTTATATTATTTCATACAGCTCAGAAAATCTTGCTGGGAATATGGTTTGTGGATTGTGGGTTTTACATCTTTCTTTCACCCTTTTTCATACATTAGGCAAGACTGAACTTATTACATGTAAACTATATTTAAATATATCAAAGGATGGCAGTTCTGTAAACATATCCATCCATTTCCATAAAGTATGATTATTCAATAACCTGTGACCACTGCCTGTTTCCCATACACATTTTGTTTGTAGCTGCTGGTGACGTCATTAAATTATCAAACTATCATGCTGGGTTTTAGATATCGCGCTGAGTCGTGTTGAGTTATGTTGATTTTAGACACTGTGCCAAGTTATGCTGACTTCAGACATTGTGATGAGTTGTGCAGTGCTGAGTTGTGTGGTGTTTAGACATGGTCCTTGGAGTTCTTGCTGTAACCACTGACATCATGCATCATCTCATCTATATGGGTTATATCCTGTTTACTTTAATAATGCAAGTAATGCAAGAGCACAAAAGGACCAAAACATTTGGTCCAAGGTCATGAAGACTTTTATATTGTTTCACTGCATACAACACTGTTCTCACCCAGAAAGGCAGAGCCTATTGCTACTAAACTGTAATTCATGTCAGTGTGTGAAAACAAAACACAACCACAGAACTAGTTTTGCCCCAAAAACAAGCTTGTTTGTCTAGGTGATAAGGAATGTAGCAAATAGGTAAGTAGCACTAGGTAGCATGTTTGTTAATTGTTATAACAGTATTGACAAAACTGATATCCTAGAACAAGGCAATAATTAAATCAGCACTCATTATTTTTTTTTATTCTGTGCTGTGAGGATCCTGATTAACAGTGTGCTCCGTAAAATAGAACAGTGCAGTGGTGTTTTGGTGAACCACAGCATTCACGCTGTAACAAAAGTAAATACCATTATGTTAATGTAGACCAATGCAGACCAGCTGTGTTGTTGTGACTCTATGAATCACAAGTGAGTTCAAAAATATTAACTTCTCCATTCTTATTGTGTAATCATACCAATGAGCTGTCAATTGCCTTTGAAGAATAACATGGAGATAAAAACAAACGAAAAAAGTAAAAGTTAGGCTGAAAATTTGTATTTGATTAAATTCATGAGTGATTACTACACATCCACCTCTATGGTAAGAAACAACACACAGAATTTGTAAAACTTGGGGTTTGTTCAGGGTTTGACCCACTCACTCAGCGCCCACTACTTTTTTTGTGAGCAGTGAAAAATGGAGACTGAGAGAGTTACTTGAACACAGGGGAACGTGTGCCAAGGTCATGGAGACTGAGAGTTACTCGAACACAGGGGAACGTGTGCCAAGGTCATGGAGACTGAAAGTTACTCAAACACAGGGTAACGCGTGCCAAGGTCATGGAGACTGAGAGTTACTCAAACACAGGAGAACGTGTGCCAAGGTCATGGAGACTGAGAGTTACTCGAACACAGGAGAACGTGTGCCAAGGTCATGGAGACAAGGCAGTAATTGATTTTTTAAATTGATTTTTGTTGGAGAAGAAAAGTATAGAAAGGTGAAAGAGAGGAGGTGTGAGATACATGGACACACTGACAACACCTACTGAAGATGCTGAGGATGGGGTTCATACACCATGCTAAGGTTGTCTTGGCTGAGAGTGCCCTCATGTGGTTGCTCTGTTCTCTTGCGCTTGGACTTACTTGGACTGGACAGTATGTACTCTTTATTCTGACTCTGAGAGATAAAATCATACTCATGAAAAACAGAACAAAAACAAACATGTACCATGAAATAAGTCAGATTTCCTAACAAAAAAACTGAAATAAAACAACACTTTAGAGCGAATTATAACTAACAGTATGACAAACTGCAGATCCAAACTGTCAGGGGCTTTTATTATTATGTGCATACTGTGAAATCCCTTTAAATTTCACAGAAGGAAAGCAGGTTGTCATGTGTGATAATATCTCTGACAGCCAGGGTTAGGCTTTTTGATCTACGCTGAGGTTGTTCAGAGGATGTGTATAATTGTAAGTGTGAAATTGATCTGGAATATGGGTAACTTAAAACACGTCATATGCATGCTATATACTTTACATAATGAAAACTACTCACTTGTGGGATCTGTTCATTTGCATGATTCACTGCAAAATAAGAGCAGATGCACACGATAATTAACACATATCTCTGCGATGTTTAAGCACACAAGTGTGTATTCTACTGACCTGTGTGCTGAAGGACTTTCTCAGTTGTTTCTACATACAGTGTAATGAGGAAGGGGTAAGCAAATAGATTCATGTGTCCCCTGTTGAACCTCAGCTCAGACACCCGCTCCCACTTGCTCCTATCTGGAAACAGACTACTGTTGAGAACAGCTCAGAGGAACTCTAATAGATAGTGGCAACGTATCCTTTACATAGTAGTGGAAATAAAACAGCAAAACCTCTCCATTATAAGCACAGGGATAAAGACAAGACTTAAAGAACATACAGGGGAAGATATTGAAATGTTGTGTGGTGAATGGCTGAAGACTGTCCAAGCTCATGAGTACAGCTCGTACAGCATTCTGTAAGACAATGAGGTGACAGTGGAGAAGGTTTTCAGAACCATCACCGATTATGGTAGATGTGACTTCATTCTCTCTCTTACCTCCAGCTCCTCGCTGACACAACCTCTATCCAGCATCTCTTCTTCTCCACTATAAAAGGAGTAAATGAGTGTAAGATGAATTAGTAAACTTGAATTCAAATGTCCGGTCTTACAAACAATCTCCTAAAGCATAGCCCTACATTTATAGACAGTTTTTGATGGAAAATTCACATTTATGACACATGCCTGACAGAAACTACTATTTTTCTTAAAAAAGGGCTACAGTTAATTAAAAAAAAAAAAGTAAAAATCACTTATATATTCACTTCATAAATATTGTTTGTTACTTTTTGGTGGTAAAATGATGTATTACTCTTTTAAACATATGTGGGTATGCTCTCAAAACGTTACAAATGGCTGTATTATTATGTTACTAAATATGTAGGTACATTTCTTCTAATTACATATGCATTTTTTAAAACTTAGTTGTATCTGATTGCTTGCCTGACTTTGTTCCCTCTCCTTATCTTGAACTTGTAGACACGCTGACCAACCTGAAAAAATCTAGTTTCAGGTAAAGGGAATGAAAACGCCTGAAGTGGCATAATCTAACTCCAACCGATGACCTGCAGTGAGGAATGAGACTGAGATTACTAGAAATATAGATTTTAGTGAAACCCCTTAATCATTTAAGATTACCTCAGTTGGATAACTATGTAGCTACCTATCTCAGGTACTGTCTACAGCTCCTTGTTATATGTGTTATTCACAAGAGTAAAGACTTTTCTACAATTTTAGCTAGCTAGATAGCAAAGTTCATCAAAAGGTATTTAAATGAAACACTCGTAGCTGACAAGTGAGTGAATCCAATAACTCTTTGTTGTTGTTTAGTAAAAATGGCTTAGTAAAACAATGCATTAGTTTTGAAAGTAACATACACCATAAAACATGAAATACCGGAGCCCCCAGTATGTGAGGTAACAACCGAGTGAGGTAACAACTACCTGCAGCCAAATGCTTAAAAACAGTTAAACCGTTACAGAAATTCCCCCTTATAGTAGTTACTTTACTCCTATCTTATTGGTCAATATTTCGCACTGTCATCCGCGGAAGTTCTCCTGTCTCTATGGTGACAAACAACCAAAGTTCCGCCTTTGTTGTCACATGATCAAGGTCAGAGTACAGAAGAATCACATTTCGATTCTTTTTGTCTTCAGCTTTATTATAAAAGTGTAAATATACAGAGTTCTTCACGATGCAACACATGGACAATGAATCCTAGTCTTGTTTCAACGAGTTCGTCAGTTTGAATGCTGATGTAGGCTGCTTGGGTCTATCGATAAGTTGGTGTCAGTCTTAACCAGTTAGTTAGCTAGATGATGTTATCCAGCTAACTTTGCTAACGCTGGCTATCTATCTATCTATCTGATTTCTTCTTTAATGCCGTGGTTCCGTAGAAACCCTTCGTTTTTGCATACAATGTTTCTATAGCTATTTTTTCTCTTTCTCTCGTCAGTGTAAGTTAATTGCTTGCTATATTACCGTTGCCCACTTAGCGACAATTTTAAACGTATGTTCATCAAATTAGATTGATGTCATTCTTTGGTCAAGCGCCTCATTTTCAAATGACGGACAACAGTGTCCTGCTCAACACCGGGACTAAGATGCCTCTTTTAGGTTTGGGTACATATCGTTTGCAAGGTGCTGAGGACACCTACCGAACCTTGGATGCCGCCTTAACAGCAGGCTACCGAGCCTTTGATACGGCAGCAGTCTACCGCAACGAGGCGGACATCGGTCACGCCCTTCGCATCTTGCTACCCAAACATGGGCTTTCTCGTGGAGAAGTGTTCATTACCAGCAAGCTGAGTCCCAAAGACCAGGGCTGCAAAGCCAGAGATGGCTGCTTGAGGAGTCTTGAACAGCTGGGGATGGATTACATTGACCTGTATCTTATCCACTGGCCTGGTACTCAGGGTTTGCATGTGGGAGATAAGCGAAACCCAGACAACCGCTCTCAGAGCTGGGAAGCCCTGGAGGACTTTCACGCTGACGGAAAGTTTCGGGCTATTGGAGTGTCAAATTACACCACAAAGCATATGCAGGAGCTCCTGAAGAGCTGCAGAATCATTCCAGCGGTCCTCCAAGTGGAGTTCCACCCCAGGCTGGCCCAAAGGGAGCTCCGGGTGTTGTGTGAGGAGAGTGGAGTGTGTTTCCAGGCCTACTCCTCCCTGGGGACTGGGGTACTCCTCTCTGATCCTGTTGTTCAAGAGGTGGCGGAAAGGTGTGCAAGGACTCCAGCTCAGGTTCTCCTAAGGTGGGCCGTGCAACAGCACGTGCCTGTGCTGCCAAAGTCATGCCAGCCCAGTCGCGTGCAGCAAAACAGCTGTCTGTTTGACTTTGAGCTCAGCGACTGTGACATGGTTAAACTTTCTGCTCTGGACTGTGGGGAAAAGTTCTGCTGGGACCCCTCACTGGTCGTTTAGAGCACCAAGACACCCTTCAGTGCCGGGAACAATATCCTGGATGATACCTATTTTGGAGGTCAAATGGATTATCTGAATAAATTGTTAATGAGCCATTTTACCTTTTTAGGTGGAAAAAGTATGAAAATGTCATTGGTATTACATTCAGCAACAAACAAACTTCTGAAGAAATGTTTCTTAACTTCTGTGCTAGAGTAAGACTGCCACTAATAAATTGTGAATTTTTATAACTAGTTCTAGAGATCAATTCATTTTAAATTATTTTTTTAAATCTTATTTAAGGTTATATTGCCATTGAGATATTTTAACCTTTATTGTGAACATGGGAATGAGGTTTTTTTTTTTTTTACGGTGACAGTTCAGTATATATAGATATGATTTGGTAACCTTTGCTCTAAGTGGATTGTTCAAGGTCTCAGTTCTAAATCTGGTTATACCCTTATACAGGCATGTATTTATGCTGAAATCTGAAGATCACCCATGTTTAGATGAAAGCAGATATGTGCAGTTATTGATGATTTGTTGAATAATTTGGTTTGCTATTTTTAAATAAAATAAAAACTTTGTAAATTTAAAAACATCATTGTGACATTAAAACAGAATTACAAGAAAAACAGATGGAAATGCAAGAAACCTCAGTTCCATTTAATAAAGGATTTTTATTTCATAATGTAGTGGTCATAAAAAATATAAAGGCATTAAGATTTACATGTTCAAGTAATATCAGTGTTGATAGTAAGGCCCTTGCTGCTTCTATCAAAAGATAAGTTCTTCTTGCAATTTTCAGTGGAACTGTTCTGCCACATCTGCACTGTTCCAAGAAAAGTCATTTTATTGCTCAGGTAGTAGAAGACATGTAAAACATACAAAAACTTGTTCAAAGTCCTTTTTCTAACCCTGTACACACCATCACAGATTACAAATAAAGATGGATATCAAGTCACAGTGTCTCAAAGACAAACAGTCGTCATTTCATTATAACAAGTTCACAAACAATAAACCTGTTTCCTTAATCTTTACAGATGGTCTTCAAATTGGTCATTTGTTAAAAAAAAAATTAATCCTTCTAGGCAAGGCTACATCCATTGTAAAGGACGCCAAAATGTAACTGCAGTCAAAAGACATTGTCCTTAGTTATTTGTTCAGATTCTATTAGTCCATTTCTTAAATATGAAAAGAACTGCAATTAAAATGGAAATTGACTGTGTGTTTACAGATAAACAATCTGATCTGTAATTAATCAAATGATATTGAAAATGAGAAATTATTTACATATTTTCTCAATAATTGGGAAATGTTTGTTCTTTGCTTACTAGTATACTTGCAAAATCCGTTACTGTAGACCCATATACTTTCGGTGAAGGCTAAAAGCAGAAGGTTCTGTAATGTACTAATGCAGCCTGCAATCTCTGCAGGTCTAATGTTAGCCCAGGTGCCAACTACGTGTTTATTTGGTGAAATAGCCACTTCTTGGTTAACGGCATTACATTTAAGTTTTTGGTACATCCATGCATCAAAACACCAAATGTGATTACATGATGTACATGCTACAGTACATAGAATTACTGACAAATTAAACCTAGGTCTGTCAATTAGGCCATGTTTAACCCAGATTTTGACTTTATGGCAAATTTATGTCGATTACAGGTGTTACTATAACCGGAGCGCTGCCTTAATCCGATTATATTATAGCACATATGTTCGTGCACTGATCTTTTCATGCTTCATCATGCACCCATAGCTTTGACTGATCAATGCTCTTACACACTGAACTAAGTGATCCTCCTTGCAAACCATTTTGCATAGCTTTCCCCCTCACGTCTGGAAGACAGACCAACGAAGGAATCTGCATCACTTCTATTCTGTCTGACACAGCAAATGTCAGTGAAAAGAAGACAGATTTTGATTGGTTTGATTGGTCCCCATCCAGCCATGTCAACCAAGAGGTTTGAAGCTAGCCAATCAAGTCAGAGCATTAGTCCTTCTTTACTGCCTCCTGGCCCTCGGCTCATCCTCTCTTTCCTCCATATTCCTCTGTGTTGTGGATTTCGATGCATATTGTTTCTTTATTCTGCAGGACGGGCCTCTGGGGCCTTTAGGCTGCTGCTGGCCTCTGTATCCGACTCTTTGTGGCTCCAGAGGAAGGCAAACCAGCTGGGGGAGGTTTGCATCTGACGAGCTGTGCCTGCGCTTCTTACCCTCTTCATCTGTCAGAGTTGAAAAGTGAAATACTTTAGATTAAGCAGGAATACACAGTCACAGTTAAAATAAAAAGCAAATCATTTATTGCAGAAATGTAGGCTATTGTGTCTTGAAGCTGATTCACCCATCAGCCTCTTTCTATGTTCTTGTATTCTATCTAGAATCTCTCACCCCTTTGTCCAGTAAGATGTCAAACTCATCACTCATTTTCCTTAACTGCCTGCCATATTTCATGGCTGCCCAAAGAATGGGAGGAGCTGAACGGGAACGACGACGGAATGAATCTCCATCTCCATCTAAAGCTTCATATCTCCCAGCCCCTGACTCCTGAAGTTTTTCCTCATTCATGGAGTGATTCCTCTGCCTCACCATCCGTTCATCTACAACCAGTACCAACAGACATGGACATGACCAAGTCACACACAGTGTTAAGACTAAAATGTCTGTGTGCATGTTATCCATCTGAATCCAGGAGACAAGTTTCAGAAGTGAAACTCAGTATATATAGTGAAAAACACAAAAAACATGAAACTCCATAAATGGAAGGCACCTGTTTCAGTGGGGCCATTACTGACCTGTTACCTGTCCACACAGGTGATTACACACTAATAAAAACAAATTTGCTTTTAATTAGGGTGCAGGGTGTTTTGTGTGCATGCATCCTGGATACAGAGATGACGTAATGAAGGATCCTGAATATTACCCACAGGCCCTAGCCTAGACACTGACTCACCTCGGAGTGCATCAGGTACACATAGGTGTTCCTCTGACTGTGTCATCTCAGCTTCCTTGTCATACCCAGGCTGGTCTGCACCTCCTAGTCCTTTAGATGTGACTGACTCGTCAGATATAGTGAACATCTTAGCCATTGTGAAAACTAGGACAACAGAAAAATATGCTTCTTGTATAAATTCTGACTTGCACCTTACAAACACATCTCATAGTCAATTCACATGTGTGTCTGAATATTCATGCATATTTACGAATCTAATATCTTAATAATCACACTGAATATGTTCAAGGGAGGCATGAGAAAAAAATCTCCTGATAGGCATTACTATGGAATTTACTGCACATAATACGCATCTGTCTTCTGTACGCTACTATCACTGAATAAAACGAAATAGTATAAATAAGCACACACAGCTGACCCAGTCTTGGCCAGACTATTTATGACACAAAGCAATACAGCTCTTCTTGTCACACATTTAATTATTCATGGGGTAAATTACACAAAACAAAAACAATTCAACAGCTTAGTCCTAAAAACCAAAACAAATCTAGCTAGCTAGTTAGCTAACTATATAATACAAGGAAACATTGTAGGTAGTTAGCGATCACCATTTTATTACTCCTTTAGCCACCGAATGTCAGTTTTTGCTAATGGCATAGGATAAAACAGAACTGTTATCAGCTAATTTTGTTAGCACATGTATAGCTAACATCTAGTGATACCGATCTGTCGACAACAAGCTACGTTATCCAGACTCTTGCTAGTTAGCTACTTCCGCCTTACAACTTGACAAACGTACCCGGGCGTATAGCTAGCTAGCATTGAACTACATTGTTCAGTTTTTCAAAGATTATGTAATTGTTACACACATGCCTACTGCCACAAAACACAGACGCAGCAATATTAAAGCTACTGAATTTAGCTGATTGCTAGAAAAGCTAGTTCGCATAGACGCAAAACTGCTTCCTGGATGTTAGCTACATTTGCTAGCTAGATTAATCTTATTGTCAATAACACAAATGTACATATATTTCTCAATCAAAATAGGATTTATGAGTATTCGAGGACGTTTACAAGTGAAAAAAGAAATGAAAAAACATAGCAGTCTTGTTTATCTTCAGTTAGCTATGCTATATACTGGCTCGCTAACCTAGATGCGTAAACTTTCTACTTCTTAATCTGTGTCTCTCTAACTTACATGACCTTTGTCTTTTTTTATATTATGTATTTTATATGAGAATGAACTGATTTTGTGCAAGCCTTTCCGTGGGATAACGTAACATCGCTCCTTACCGAATTCAGACGACTGTCAGTCCCGCCGGTGTTAGATGTGCACTTTCGATAGTCCGCGCTATGTTTGTTCTGTGGGTTTGTTGCTCGTGATGACGTACAGCGCAACCTTTTTTTCGACCAATCACAGTCAACGTTGCTCTTCAGGACACGCAGCGGAAAATAACCGCAGTTGTGAATAAATTATTATTTGTTTGTTTTTAATTATTATTTGTTTGTTTATTTGTTTTTAAAGATTGCAGTCTATGCGTCAGAAGTAGATTTACTGCACAATGTTTATTTACTTGTTTGCTAAACGCTAAACAAGTAAATAAACTCGATAAAGCTCCATATATCAAATATCAACACAAAAGTGTGGATTATACATAGGATAAGAATAAGAGGATAGGTCGTGTACATACCTGAAACATCGAGAACTTCATCTTTATGTGGCATTTCCTCCACTAGTCTGTGCTCTCCTTATCTACAGTTATTGACGATCCCGTTTAGCTTCGTTTGATAATTCGTTCACCTTTAGCATACAACATCTAAAACCAAATTCCACAAAGAAAGCATAAGTTTTTTTCTCCTGCATTGTCTTGTGTGTTTTTATAAAACCAAATGAGGTGTTGAACTTTTTTTGTTACAGGCTATTGGAATAGCAAAGTTCCATTAAAAAGGTTTGCCATCATTAGCTAAACCCAAATCCTAATAAAGATACCTTGATCTTAGACAACTGGCAACCTATTACATTAATTAATGAGTTAGCTATAAGCTAGTCTATATGTTTGCATAAAGAAAACATTTATGATTTTTGATTAATGACTAGCCAAAAATCAACAAGCAGCAGCTGTTGAACGAGGGACAGAAGGGAGACAATAATCTTTATCTACATTTTGTGTTTTATGTTATGAGTAAATGCCTAATTTGAATGGTACACAGATTCTTTATGTCCAATCGTTAAATAAATAACTATAGGCTTTCAGGTGTTCAAAGAAAAAACCTTTGACACTGGAATAACTGAAGTGATTCTTTATCCACCCACTGGCCTGCCCTCAACTGTGAAGCGTATTGTGTTTATTGTCTTGGTAATGTCACACAATGTGTTGGAAGTTGTTACCTCCACAACCACAGAAAGCGTGTACACTACTGTAAACAGGTAACGTGATACCTACAAGGCAAGGCAAGGCAAGGCAAGTTTATTAGTATAACATTTTGCATACACAGGTTCAAGGTGTTTTTGAAGCGTTATAATCCACATAAGCACATTATTTGCTGAATTGCACTAGTGAATAAGAATTCTCTGACTTGAATCCTCCTCAGTAATTAATATTTTTGGTTCTTTTGGTTCTTATTGTAAAATAAGTATGTATAGAATGACTATGTTTTATTGTATTCAAACACATTTCTGCACGACTAAAATATTATTAAAAACACATTGCAGAAGTGTAGCTGTGTTTCTGTGTGTTTTGGTATAACTGTTAAGACACAAGGTGTTATTACAAAATATAATTACGCTGATATTAAAATGTTATTACACCATATAATTATATAATGTTCTTGTAATTTTTACACAGAATCAAGGCATTCTTCAAGAGCTGTAATTTGCACATTACTGAGTGTATAACACACTGGCATAAAATTACACAGAATACACAGAAGTGTATATAATGGTAGAGGACAAAGAAGAATTACAATTAGGTTGAGTAGGTTTACAATTACATTCATTTATGTACTTAATGAAGAGGCTAACTATTCTAGTTTTCCACCAGATGTCGCTGTCCCCGACTGTATCATTTAACATTTAGTAAAGTTTTTCAACGTAGTTCACTGTGACTTGCTTTTTTAATTTTTGATCTCCAGTTTATCTATTCTATTATTAATAAGAAGCAAACAGCTGTAATTTGGTATGGAATACGTACAATACAAACAGACAAAGTGAAAAACGAAAACCCATAGCAATACACATTGGTCTAGAACAGTTTTCATTGCTGGAGATCTAAACACTACTCAAATCAACTAAAACGTTATTTAGCTAACTAATATTTCTTGCCCATTTTCAGAGGTAACACTAAATTCAAACACCTTAATACCGGAAGTAAAATCGCGATTTTTTTTTCCTCCCACTGCTCTCTTATTTCTTCAAGTGACGCAAACGAGCGGCGTTACTGGGACATGGAAGATGGCGAGCGCAGAGACCGCAGCAGAACACGAACGGATCCTACGGGAGATTGAAAGCACCGACACCAACTGTATCGGTCCGACACTGAGGTAGTTTTTCAGCACAATGACAGGACGCTGTTTGGGCAGTTGGAAAAGTTACTGAGAGGCGAGGAGTCATTGAAAATGTTCTCTTTTTCCTCTCTTAGTAACTTAACTAGGAGACTTCCAAAAAAAAAAATCTTTCCTGAACTTGTCATCTAGCTAGCTTGCTAGCTAACAGAGTAGCTTGCTTTACTTCTAGCTGGTAATACGGATACCTTCCTTAGTATTCACATCACATGGATTGTTTAGTTATCCGCTCCTCAAAACCTTCATGGTATTGGCATTAATCTTTAGACTCTCTCCCAAACTGTTGTTGAATCGCTGGTAAACAGTACTTCTTTTTTTTTTTAAAACAAATATCGCTGCCGGAACAGATTTTAAACAAAACAGTTTTGTAGCTGATTTGCAGTCTAATGTTAGTTACCTAGATAGGAGGCTCTCTAGATATCTTAATGTTTGGGAATGCGACATTAATTAATTTGTAGTCTTTTACATTTCCCTATTTAGTCAATGTAAATTCCTGTCAGATTGCCGCAACGCACGAACGATCCATTTGAAACGGTTAGCTTTGCTGGCTATAATAGTTAAATCACCTTACTGATGGTACACTTGTGTCTTATTCGTACTTGATTGGTTGGGTTTGGGGCTGTACGTTTTGATGCTGTATTGCAAAGGAAACAATAACGAATCTCTTTGAAGCACTGCTGTAAACTTTTTAAACATAGCACAATGAACTTTATTCGAGGCATGACTGATTTGTGGCTTTTCTAAGGTAGGGTTTATAGCAGTGTCTTAGATGCTTCAGTTATGCAACTTTATCCTCATTAACCACAGTGACAATTGCAGTCATTCTCTCTCTCTCTCTCTCTCTCTCTCTCTCTCTCTCTCTCTCTCTCTCTCTCTCTCTCTCTCTTTTTATATGCGTTGCACAACTTCCAGCACCATGTTCAGGATACTAAGAGCACTGTCCATGCTGGGTAATCTCAGTGCGATTGATCCGTGTAATATACGCTGCCCGCCCACCTCTTCCACTTTGGTTACTTAGCTCGTTGGCAGCCACTCCTTGTTTAAATATACATAAAGAGATTTCTGTTACCTTCAACATAATCATATCGTTTTTTGTTTATTTTTTTATTCTGTTTAATAATGTCTCCTGGAAGCAGTGAAGTTTGGTGTGAATATTTTCACCCAGTTGTGGAACCTTTGACAGTTCATCGATGTGTGACTCGATTAGACAGGGGCCCAGTGTGATGTTCAGACCGTGGTGAGAAGCTGTCACTAATTTTAGTTCATGGTGCTGTGAAGGACAGCTGTCGCATCTCTTCTTCAGCGTGTATATGGTGCCTGCTGATAAAGGTCCTGTGTTCTTGCTTAGCGACTCATGCAGTGGGGTGATAGTTTTTTTTGGGGGGGGGGGGGGGGGGACTGTGGGCATAAGGGGTAACAAAAAAAAAATGGATTGCTTTATTTTTTTGTTTGAAAATTTTTTTCGTAATGCAAAAGTGAAAA
>JAOYMR010000016.1:4980125-4992041 GCA_025802075.1 Tenebrosternarchus preto | reverse complement strand
CCCCCCCCCCCCCCCCCCCCCCCCCCCCCCCCCCCCCCCCCCCCCCCCCCCCCCCCCCCCCCCCCCCCCCGGAGCTCGTCTCGTGTCTCACTCTACTCATGCTTTCCTTGATATGTTTGATGCATCATTATTTGCGTACTGCATCAGTGAAATGCTGTATCTTTGCGTCATGTTATTACACTTCTCTGGGTAAGAGCAATGACCTGTTTTTGGTGTCCTTGTTCTGATGAGATTCACGGGGGAGCTGATTGCCAGGTCTGCCCTGTTAGTCTCATTTCATGGAGGGAAGGTCCTCTGGAGTCATATTGCACTTGCATTGCCCAAGAGTGAACAAACGTATAATCAGTGCTACTCAGATCATTGAGTCTAATGGAGATCTTGCTTGCCTGGAGAACAACCTACTCCTTGACCACCAAAAGTCTTTATGCTGACTTTTCCTTCAGTTTTTCATCTTTTGTGTCGTCTTTCTTATCTAAAATGAAGGGTTTGGGGGGGATGGGGATGCATTTCTGTTGCAACCCAAAAAGACCCCTCTACATTTGAGCTGCGACCGTCCCTGGTGAACGCCGCCGTCACCAGCGGAGTGTCGCAGCCGAGACAAGCCGGCTCTCTCCGGTGTTCTCATTGGTGTATCTCTCGCCCGCTGCGCGGTGCCTGCGTGAGGAAGACTCTGTTGTGCCCTAATGCAGTTCTGCAGTAAGTGATGGTGTGTTTGTGTGTGTGTGTTGCTGAATGGAAGGTTTGTGTGTATGTTGGAGAGGCTGAGCTGGGTGCTCCTGCTCTGTGGCTGCTGCTAGTGACTCAGTCCTGCCAGTCTTGGGACTATTTTTGCTCCAGCATAAGCAAGGATAGTCCAGAGATGGGACTTGGTCCAGAGTTTGTGCACTTACACATCAGAACTGCCTATTTACAAGCAGGAACAACATTTAATATCTTCTCACCCCAATTTATTTTGTTGCTCAGTGTGCAAGTGACCTCTGTTTTGCACAAACGGGCGTGAGCATGTGTGCGCCTGCGTGTTTCAGCTTGTGAGGGCATTCCTGTAGCTTGGGATTTTATCTCAGTATACACACAGATATTTGTGTGTCCACATTACACTCTTATGTTTTTTGCTTTTTGGTCAGGCCTCTAGGTAGATTAGTGAATGGCTATCTGCATTCTTGCTTGGATCCATACTCCAGTGAGTAAACACGATATGTTAGTAATGCTTGACTCACCAGGCCACTCCTTTGGAGCAGAGCATTAAACCAGTCCCTAGAAGCTTCTGGTAGATTGTTTCCCTGCATAGGTAGCATGCAGAGCAGGGCAGTTCTTGCTGTCTTTCAGCATGAGGGTGGAGTGGGGGTGAAGCGGTTGGAGTTCCAAGCTTGCATGTGCCTTCTCTGAAATCATCAACTGCTCTTGCTAATAAACTGTACGTCTGTGTGTTGTGTACAGGTTACTACACCCAAATGCTGGAAGCATTATAAGTGGTGGTGAAGGGTGGTGGAGAGGGTCAGATCTCGTAGCCCTGTCAGAGCATTAACGGCCACTGTGTGTGAGACTGACTGACTCCTTACATACTCTATCTCCTCACATACCCTATCTCACCACACACGCACACACACACACACAAAACACACACACACACACACACACACAAAACACACACGCACACATGCACACACCCTCACTAGTTGGTACAAGTTGTCTTTCTGCAGTCTTCTGACTTTTGCCACTTCTGCAATGAAAGGGATCATTTTGCTATTCAGGCAGGGAGAATCGATCCTGCAGCAGAGTAACAAGAGTGAACTGCACTCTCAGCTGTCGATCTCGTTTAACAGGAGAAGTGACTGTGTAGGAGCTGGCCATGTGTTCACCTGGCCCCTGTAACACCAAGCTGTTGGCACAGAGAGGTTCATGTACCAGTTTTGTGGCTCCTTGCATTGCCCTTCTGGTAAAGATACCTTTACTTTTAAAGATATTTTCTTTACTCTTCGTTATTGCAAAATTGGCCTTTGAAATTGGCTGCAATAAGCAAATTAAGTCTCGGAAGAATTCCGGAATGTTTTGTGGTTTTCGAGCATCCTGACCCATGTTTGGTTTTCTGCATGAGTGTTTCTGTGCAAGTTGTGATAAATCAGCTGAACACTGTAAGAAAAATATGCTAATGTGTGAATGTTAGGCAGTGTAATCTGCTCTGGATAGGGAGCTGCTCCCACTCTCTCTCTCACTCTCTTAGGGAATTTAGAAGGAACGTTTCAAAACATTTGGCATGGTCCTTATAAGAGAACCATCTTCAAGTGGAGGAAGGAGGAGAATGTGAGTTGAGTGGAGAGAAATAATGGAACTGATTTGTAAGTCCTGTTTCACTCTCCTTTACACGTCTGGTGGACCTGCATATACACTGCTGCCAAGACCTCAAGGGTGGATGAGGAGCTGAGACTGGAGTCTGGAGGAAGACTGGGTCATCAAGACTCCGTCACGGTGGAGAGAGATTTCCGTCAGGTGACCGTCGGACATTGTGGTGAAGTCCGTTTCTGATTTCAACGTCATCACTTCTAGCACTTGTCCAAGTCAAGAAAGCACCTGGGCCTGATTTTCTGAGTGGGAGTTGTGAGTTTTTTGGTAAAGGCCGCTACGCCAGCCAACGTTTGGCAGTATGCCGTCTCGCAGAGAAGATGCTGCGTGCGTGCGTGCGTGCCTGCGAGCGTGCGAGCTCAGTCCTGGTGCTTGTGCCCCCATGCCACAGAGCCACTTAGCAGCTCCTAGACATGTTTCCGCTTGGCCCTCGTCTCTCTCTCTCTGCTGCAGCCGAACAGCATGCTGGATCTACACTTGCTTTCATGGGTTTTTTTCCTTTTCTCTCATCAGTGGTTATAGTGGTTTACCAGATAAGGACTCTGATAAACTTAATAACTTCCCTGAGTCCAACTGTGCTTTTGAGCTCCATCATAAGAGTATCAGGGTGTAAGTTTGGAGGCTGCAAGCGTTTTGTTTAGTTTAAGCAAAAACTTTCTTGGAGCTAGAAGTTGTTTTGGCAGTGTATTTAACGTCTGAGCACTGCGTTGTTTCCTCTCTGTTATCATACCAGATTTCTGTAAGATGCTTCAGCTGGTTTTGCGGTGATCGTGGCAAACGCCAGTCGACTTCACTGGAAACATCTTTTTGTGTGTTGGGTGGGCAGAAATGTTTGGGGTTCTGGTCCTAACATTTAAAATGGGCATTTTTATAGTGTGCTCAGAGCACACACACATTTATTTAATCTTGAGTTATTTATGAGTGTCTTTATTTGAAATGTTGTAACGTAACCTATCTGCTACTATTTCGAGAGTGCTCATTATCTTTTCTGGAATTTTCTTTGCAGCGGTAAGCCGTGCGTAAGGGCATCTCTCTCTACACTGTGCTTTCTTATGTGCTCCTGGTCATCCTCATCAAACTCGGTGGTGGCCTATTAGAAGATGTTACGCTCTAGCCAGTACCCCCTCTCCTGTCTGGGTACTCTACTCTTACAGATGTTAGTCCCATACTTCTCTAGCCTCGTTGATCGATGTGCCTCGGATCAGTACTAGCTGTGGTTCACTCGCTGTAAAGCTATACGGTTTCAGTGTGTTCCTAAGTGATTCATCAAAATACCAGTTAAACACTGGTCTGTTGGTGGTTAAAAATAGCCCAGTTACACATGGTCATGACCAGACTATCACAGTCAAATTGGTCCTGTTAGAAAACCTCTTGATACTGAGTTGAAAACTCGCTGTAATAATAGCTTTGTCTTCATTCAGTTCTAATGATATGAGCCTGTCGCTCTCTGAGTCTTTGAACAGGCTTGTATTGTCTGACTCCTGTTTTTCTGGTTATGAGTGGCGTCTCCGTTGAAGTGTTTTGTTAAACCTTTCAGTTGATGTGGTCACCCACGTTTTTCACTCCTGCTGTTAGTCCTGGATCTGATTCTGTATTTTACACCCAGGACATGCTGGAGATGATTACTGAAGAGTTCAGGCCCACAGCTTCCCCTTTCTCTCCTCCACACGGGCCAAGACCTGAACGGGCTGCCCGCTGTGACCTGCTGACTGAGAGACACTGATCAGATTTCACTGCATGCTGAGTGGCTCTTGTTGAAGCTCTTTCTTCTTTTAAAGTTTCTCTTATAGAGGCTCCAGACCTGTGGTGCCGGTGCAGCCTGCTCGGGCCTCGTACCCAGGCGAGGACCAGGCCTGTCCCTGATAAAGGCAAGGACCAGGCCTCTCCCTGATGAATTACATTAGATTTAGCTTTATTGCTTTCAATTATATTAGGTTTAGCTTATCTTTTTTGGTCTGTCATTGTACCATAAGAACTAACTATGGTCCATAAGAATGACAGGCTACTGTTAATTCAACGTTTCTAGAAGTTAAGTGTACACTGAGGTTGGGTTGGTTATGGTGGTGTGCATCGTTTGTCTGTTGGCAACAAAGTCTCTGCTTGCGTTATCGTCTGTGCAAATGGTCGGTCCTTCAAATAAGTGCTTACAGCAGGCCCTGTGTGTAGCACGTTCTGCTAGCTAGTAGGGAAAGCATTTAGATGATGATGATGAAGGACAGCGTTTTCAAATCATTATTATCTTAACAAAGGCAGATTATCTTATTATCTTTCCAAAGTATGTCCAGTCTGTTTTATCTTAATATACAAATATTGAGTTTATGGCTGATTTTACTTTGGCCAGGAGTTCTGGCCAAAGCTCGGTGAGCCACATGTCCCAGCCCAGGGTGTGGTGGTGTTACGACCACATCGTCTTTTTGTTTGTGTTCGATCACACATTGGGCAACAAATTGTCCTCAAACAATGACCACTCTCCTACAAAATGGCGGAAGGCTGCTTCCCCGGCTGCAGAAGGGGGCTGCATCAAACGCTGCAGTTTGCGAGTTGGTTCTGTAAAGGTACGCGTTTGTGAATGTCTCCTAAATTTAGCTCCTCTGTGCTATTTCCATCCCATTCTATTCTTTCCTCCTTTTTTTGTGTGTGTTTTTGAGCCACAGATAGATTTCTATATAGTGACCCTACAGGAAATGACGTCAGCACTCACGGCTCCAGTCTAGGTGGTGACGACGTTTTAGGAAGTAGGGTGAATGGGAATGCTGTGAAACGGGTTTGCAGACACTCATGGGCACTGTTTAAGACCCACACGCACACTGGTTGTAGTAGTTTAGCAGCTGTTGTGTGGTCAGTAAGGTCTGGATCTAGGCTTCTAGCCTTATCGGTGTGAGCACCAAAAGGAAATGCCACCACTGCCTCTGCATTTCCAGGATTATTTTTGTTGCAGCTCTTCATTTGATCCATAATGCGGTGGCTGGAGTTCTCATTAGGAGCAAAGGGAGAGAACACATTACCCCCATTCTTAAGTTCTTATACTGGCTACCAGTATACTACAGTATACTACAGTATACTACAGAATACTACAGAATTGACTAAGATTGTTAGGAACTGATCAGTTAGTCCTGCCTGAGATGAAACTAAACATGGAGAGGCAGCATTTAGCTACTGTGCCGTTTCTGGATGGAACCAGCGGCCAAGATCCTAGACGTTTAAAAATCAAAACGAAAAGTATCCCTAGGTTAAACATTGATATATCGGTTCATGTGGCCTCTAAATTCATCTTAATTTATTTTTAAGTTATTCTTTATTCTATGCATTTTATATTCCTTGTTTTTATTAATATGGTTTTAAATGGACTTTTTAGTCACCCCTTCCCGAGGTGATGGATCTTGGGCCGTAATTATCGTGCTGTTGCTCTCTTGTATGTCGTGGCTGTGCTGTACAGATTTTCCCAGCAGCAGGATGGCGCTGCCACTCTGCCTTGCACTGCTGCAGTTCCACAGGTGCCCTGCCTGTTAACATTCTCTGTATCTGAAGTCACAGAGTGACACACAAACTCTGTTTGAAGCTTTTCGACTTCTTAGACCAGTAAGTAAGATTCACTGTCCTTTCAGCCTGTTCCTTATGCAATGGAAGATGACACTTGTATGCCATAATTTACTGTTTTCATACTTATAAACAATAAGCATATTAATATGAATAATATTAACAATATATATTTTTAACTTTAATATTTATAATTAATTAATAAATATTAATAATATTATTAATATTAATCTGTTGATGTGCTGAATGTGAGGAAAGTTACTATAAAGACATTAAAAAAAGATGTTTATGAAAGGTGTCCAGCAAAGGGGTTTAGAACATATAATATTTACTGAATGTAATAATCTTTTTTATGTTAATGCATGTAGTTAATGAAATTTTACTATGTGAGCAGAATGCCCAGGCAATTTTACATTTCAATATTTTGGCAGGCTCAAAACGTTTTATTGGTTAATGGGTTAATAGTTTGTGCTGAATAGAGCAGTGTGTGTAAATGGGTCATACCCCTATGGTAGAGGAAAACAAAACCTGCTAATTAAATCTTTATTTAGTGGTATGGTGGGGAAATTCAATCCTTCAGCTCCATGGAGGCTGCAGTCACTGGAGTTGCAAGCTTATTAAATAGTGGGCGGCACTAATAAAAATGATTTATTTTGTAATGTTCCTGGCCCCTCTGGTAGTAATAAAACAATCCTTACATTCTTGTTACAATAATCCTTAAACATGGTGATCCCAAACGGCCTCCTCTGTTATTTATGTGTTTGGTAATACTACGGTTTGTGTTGAATTTGTTAAAAGCTGTTTTTAATTTGTTAAAAACGGTTAACTGGCTCGTCCAGCTAGAGTTTCCTTGAGAGGTACTTTAGAGTTCGCCTCCTTACCAACAACTTTCTCTTGACTGCCACGATCTTTTCAAGTCAGTTCATGGACGCCAAGTCTGTTCCATCAGATCCACTCTCCATAGCCGGCCGCTTCCCCCCGTCCGATGCCTCACGCGTCTGGCCCTGCCCTGGCTCTGTGGCCCCTCCCATCCCCCTTGTCCTGTGTCGGTTTTCTTTCTTGTGAAGGGCTGCCGGACCGCAGCTTTGCGTGACTCCGTATCGTGTTCTCTGGGCTCCGAGCTCCAGGGGCCAATTGTTAATCGGAAGCAGAGGGCATCCTGAGCCCCCTCCCTGCCCTCCCTGGCGGGGGAGCCGGACGCGTCTGCTGGGCACATTCACTCCACTGGGGTGGGTACCACACAACCGAGTAATGCTTAAACCTGCCGTTTTTTCACTTTCTGTAACTCTGGTCTTCTGTTTAAAGCTACGATAAGATTTATTTTTCTAAAATCCCCTCAGCAGAGGTTTAGAAACTGAAGCTCTAAAGACTTCTGTTTTTACTGATGGAAAAAAGCAGAATAGACATCTCTTATTGTGCATCACGGTGGAGCAGAATAAAAAAAATAAAAAAAGAAGCCCTTGTGTTTTAAAGACTGACTCAGACTCTTCCAAATGTTTCTTAAAACTCAGTTGCAAGAGAGAATATTCTTCTGTGCAGTGGAG
The DNA here is from genome assembly GCA_025802075.1 of Tenebrosternarchus preto. NCBI lineage: Eukaryota > Metazoa > Chordata > Actinopteri > Gymnotiformes > Apteronotidae > Tenebrosternarchus > Tenebrosternarchus preto. Next base: position 4,984,620 of record JAOYMR010000016.1, on the reverse strand, counting down.
AGCAGACAAATTTGCCGTAGGATCTCCACGTGACTTCAGACGTGCTTGTGACTTCGCTTGCCACGTGTCCAACTTGTTCCTGTTCCCGTTGATTAGTTTGAGGACATTGGTGTCACCTCAGATGACTGAGGGCCATTGAGAAGGTCTGTCCAGCTGGGCTGTGCAGCTGGCTTTATCGCCGTAGGCCTTACCCAGCGGGAATGGAAATGAGGTTGTCCTCGGGGCTGATGGGAAAACGCTCCACCGGGCTTTTCCACTTCATAATCTCTAGTTACTAATGCTTTATTTTTATTTATTTTTTTTGCACAATTTTGATGAAACATGGACTTTTGCAGAGCATTGTGTGTGTGATGTGGAGGGGATTTGATTGGCTGAATGTGAATACCCCACTGCATGTAATGCTGAGTTACACTGCTCATGTAACTCCCGATATCCGAGGAGACATTTGAAACCTTACTAGTGCACGTTCTTGCTTCCTCAGAGTTGCTGGATGCAGTAGACTTTAACATAGTGGACTGCAGATACTCCTTGGGCTCAGACTCGAGGTCGGGTTTGCAGAGATCTGTCAGAACGTCTCTGCTTTACGCCATCACACCCACAGACGGGCGTGTGAGAGTTTTCTCACTTCCGTGATCTGTTGGTAGTTGACTGAATGTCAAGGGACAAATCTGCTGCATGCAGACATGCGCCGCTTCCTATATAACTGAACTGTTTACTGCATCTTCCTTCAGCTCCAGATAAGAGTGTTTGGCTGTGCTGTGTGTTCTCGCTGTGTTCTTGGTGCTCTGAGCCAACCTAGGCTTATTTGAGCTATTTAAGTCTCTCTCTCTTGTGGAGAGGAAACCCTGGTTGTGTCAAAACTGCACTGCTTGGCAGGGGGCATTTCCTTATTAAGAGGAAGGGTGTGCTCAGGTGAAGCCGTGCGTGTGTTTGTTTTTTGTCTTTTGGAATAAAAGTTAATGACATCCTTTCATGTTATAACATGTCTCACATTCCCAATAAGCTTGCCAGCCTCAGAGTGGAATAGTGATTGCTAGTAAAGCTGTAAGCCAACATGTTTGCTGCATCCAAACCTTTCCAGAAAGTGTACTGTAAATATTTGCCCCTTTGATACTCTCCTGTCCTGTTGGTGGCCCCTCCCTCCCTCTTACTGCTTGTCTATTAAGTGTGCACCCAGCAGGAACCGAAACCATCCATGCTACATGGGCAGATTCTGAGTGGCTTTTTGTTTGAAAGTGAGAGAGAGAAGGAAAAGATTACTAAACTTGAGTTAAAATGACTCCATACCAGACTACAGTTGAGCCTTTTGCTATGAGCTAAGGAAGGATTGCTTTAATTGAACTGAATGCAGGGGCATTTCCAGAGCAGGCCTGCCATCTGGTGGTCGAGCACTGTAACAGCAATAGTGCCTGTGCATTGGTTCATATGGGGGACGACCAAGATTCCATTCAAAAGATTCTAGATAATTAGAAACGTTATATGGTCTCCATGTATTGTGTGAGCTGCATTTCCAGTTGGAGTGCAGTATTTTCATATCATCATTAAGAGTTTTGCTTCTTTTGCCCCCCCCCCATAGATCAGTCTACGATGGGCAAGAACACGGGCTCTTCATGGAGAAGCTGGACGGGCGGATTCGTAACCACGACCGCGAGATTGAGAAGATGTGCAACCATCACTTCCAGGGCTTCGTGGACTCCATCACGGAACTGCTCAAAGTGCGCGGCGAGGCCCAGAAGCTCAAGGTGAGTGAAGCTAGGGAGGCGGAAGCGTGTGGAGACCGAGCCGGACATGCAGGCCAGGTGGACAGACTCGAGGATTTAGGCTTGTAGTGCAGTATTTAAATTCTCTGTGTATTCTGCTTTGTTTGTCCAAGGGTCAGGTGACTGAGACCAATCGAAAGCTGCAGAACGATGGAAAGGAGGTATGACGTCCCGCTGCCGTTAAACGCGTCTCTGGACCCTTGCTGGTTGTGTTTTTCTGTGTGGATATGGGTGTGAAGGGTATGGCGATCGATTTGGAAAGGACGCAAAAACTAACCCTCGTGTTCGTGTTCTTGTAGCTTCTGGCGACGATGGATGAGCTGACGCAGTGTCGTGTGCAGCAGAGGAACATGGCCACTACCATCGACAAACTCGCTCACTGCCTGCCAGGTTCGAACTGGGACTGTTCAGCCTTGCTCAGTCCCCTGCCCCTTAACAGACTCATACTTGCTTAAACAATGATCACATCAGTGAGTGTACAAAAAAAAAAAATCAAGCACGTGCATGCTGGGGTGGCTGGTTTCTATCTGCTAGCTTGTCCTTTTATTTTGCTTTTCAGTGTTGGAGATGTACAGCAGGCTGCAAGAGCAGATGAAGGCTAAAAGGTAAGACTTGCACAGCTGGAGAGCGAGTCCGTTTAATTCCGAGTGGTTCATCAGCTGATTAGTGGTGTGTTTGTAATTTAACCGATGAGCACTAGGTGGCAGCAGAGGCTAAGCTATGTACAAAATGAGATCTTTTCTGTGGGGAATTATTTTTCTAGGTAATTTCTTTCATGTGCTTTTATTTTCACATGCTGTTCAGCTGTGGTAATGGTATAGCACAAGCTCCAGAAGATTGACGATACTTTAGCCATCAGTTCTGATCTAATCCTGTAAACACAGGCCATGCAGATCGTTGCTGAAAGACGAGTGAATGCTTAAGGCCGTTCTCGGAGGATCTGTTCCTGCCGCAGCTGCAGGCCGCGTGCTTTCCCTCAACAGCGTCCGTGACCTTCAGCTTGGCTTCTGGATCAATCACGCTGTCAGTGTGACCAGCCAAAGCCGCCACCGCTTTGCTTTGTGCCGGGAGCAGAACGTCTGAGTCAGACACGCGGGGGTGGTGGAGGTGGAGGTGGTGGAGGAGGGGGGGGGAGGGGGGGCTTGATGGTTTGAGCAGACTAGCAGTGACCAGCGGTAAGAGGCCGTTGAGCGACGGAGGGAGAGAGGGGGCTGGAGCTCCTCGAGCTGACGGGGTTTTAGCACCACCGGCCAAAGCTCGGTCACGGTGGGATCGAGAAAATCTGGATCTGAAGATCTGCGCAGCCCACGCCGGACCCTTCGACGTGGAGGCTGCAGAGCTGACGCACATCGGCGCACGTCGACACTGCTGTACGCCCGCAACGTCCTCTGCGTGGCCCGAAGACGAACAGTTCCGTCGGGCGCAAATCCGGTGGTGCTTTTGCATTAATCTCGGTCCTCCGCCGGCGCGAGTCTCGCCATCCTGCTCGGTTTTGCCGTTAGTGGTGAGGTCCTCCAGCAGGACCTCCGTGTCCAGAGTGACGGGTGGTGCTGTGTGATGATGCACGGGTGGATGCGCTGGCTCCGTGATGGGCTGGGCCTCAGTCGCAGGCATCGCCGTGCTCTCATGCGTTTTTGTCAGGTCTTGGATGCGTTGAAGAAGCTCCGTGTTGTTGTGTTTCTGAGTGGTTCGGCTGGTCCTCCAGTGAAGAGTGCAGCTGAGAGGTTCCTACCCTGGGCCAGCCCTTGGCTACCTGCCGGATGGGCTAGTGGTGGTCGTTTCACAGAGTAACACTGGACACTATCAGTTTTAAATTGTTTAAGACATGACGGCAAATGATCCCCTGTATGTGTGTGTGTGTTCGTGTTCAGATACTACCCGGCTCTGCGCACTCTGGAGCAGCTGGAGCGTAGCTGTCTGCCCCAGGCAGGGGAGTACCGCTTCTGCACCATTATGGCAGAGAACATCCCAGTCCTGCGCACACGCATCAAGGACGTGTCCATGTCTGACCTCAAAGACTTCCTGGAGAGCATACGCAAACACTCGGACAAGATCGGAGAGACCGCTATAAAACAGGTGTGTGTGTGTGTGTGAGAGAGAGAGGGAGAGACAGAGTACACTGTCAGTGTCTCCAGACGTCTTTTGGCTAGCAGGAACTGAGGATAGATTTTTGGTTTGCTTCAGTAAATGGAACTGACAGTCAGCAAAATCCATTAGTAGCAAAGGAAACCCCAAACCTGTGAGTCCATGTACTCTTCTCAAGAAAACCAACATGAAGCTTTACTCCCTTAAACATCTACGCCCGGCGTTCTGCCCAGCTTAACGGTGTCAACCGGATCAGCACCAGCCATTGTGTGCAAACAGCTCGAGTGAACTTGAATCTCATGGGAAGCTTCTGGTGGGTCGAACCTTATTTTAATAAAAAAAGAAAAGCCCTCATCACGCCCGGCCCTATGCACAGACCCATTTGGTTCTGGTTCATCTGAGGGTTCTGGTTCTATAAGGGAGGTTCTGCATGGGACCGACCGGCGAGGCCTGACCCCTGTCCAGGTTATGGCAAGAGGGAAGAGTGCAGCTACTGTTTGGTGTATATGATTCAGCTACTGTTTTGGTGTATATGATTCAGCTACTGTTTGGTGTATATGATTCAGCTACTGTTTTGGTGTATATGATTCAGCTACTGTTTTGGTGTATATGATTCAGCTACTGTTTTGGTGTATATGATTCAGCTACTG
>JAOYMR010000016.1:4955559-4969166 GCA_025802075.1 Tenebrosternarchus preto | reverse complement strand
GGAAAAGCAAGCTGTGATGTTTGGTTTCTGGAGGCTCCAGGAGGGATTTTCTCTGAAGTGTTATGTTGTAATAACCACTGCTCTTTCAACTAGAGTCGACTGATGTGATTGGCAGCTGTCAGCCAGCCAGTCTGCGGGACAAGGCTCCCCTCTCATTCTCTGTGTTTCTGATGAGTGAACGGCTCTGTTTTTTACCCAGGGTGCACGGGACACGTTTGAGACCTACTACAGGAAGCAGAGGAGGAAACAAGCTCGACTTGTGTTGCAGCCACATTCTAACATGGTATGGCTTCACATCACACTTTTTGCTGTGCTTTGCTGGTCTCACAGTTTTGGCCTTTTGGGGCCTCTGTACTCTCCCTCACCTTTGCACAACACTTACAGCAGCATCTGTAAAGGTAAGTCACAGCCACCAGGCTGCTACTGAGGTTACCTGCTTATGTGAAAAATACATAAAGCCATCTTCGTCGTCGTGGTGATGTTGACGGCAGAGAAGAAAAAGCACGCGAAGACAGTGTTCCAAATGACTGGCAAATATTTGATGGTTTCGGGGAATTGCAATTTGTACTCGCCTGGAACGCACTTCATCATTATGCGCGCAACGAGAGGAATGTTACCTTGACGGTAGACGGTCTAGATTGTTATTCTGTTCAGTCTACCCACAGCAGATGTTCAAATGCTCAAGCTGTTTTAAGAGTTTTTTTTAAGACTGTGGAGTTTAAATCATGTAACAGGATATCAGAATTGTAGTATTTTATCACATGGGCAGGGTATGTATTAGCGGTTTAGTGTTTGCGGGGTATATTTCAATGATTTAACAGCTAATTGCTAGATGTTTACTCCAACATTTCAAGTGGAAACGTTTTAGCTTCTAAAGTGGTTATCTGCACACATTTTAATCAGACTGTTTGGTCACTTCAGTTTGAAACTCAATTTATATAGAAATTGGAGGAATATGGACAGTACACGCTTTCACATGGTCACCACTGTGACAAGAAGTCCTTTTTATAAAGACTTAAAAATCCAGTTCAACTGTTCAGTGTTCTCTTCTTTCTTTTTCTCTTTCTCCATGTACCATGTCTGGACTGCAGCACGAGACCCTTGAAGGCTACAGGCGCTACTTCAATCAGATAGTAGGGTAAGCTCAGTGTACCATTCACCATAGTCTGGTTAACAACAAAGGCCCTTGAGTGGTGTCTGTATTTGCGTATGATGTCTCTGGGCTCGGAGGAGAGAACTGGGGATGCCAGGGCTGCGTGGTGTTGGGCTCCAGCCCTGTCCACGGCCCTTCCCTGTCCAGCACCTCGCCTTCGCTCCAGTGTGCACCCCCACCCCTCTCCTCGCTTTCCCAATATTCCATCCCGGAGCTATTGGAAAACCTGCCAGGCTGAAGGATTTATGGGTTCGGGGATGTGTAGTGGCAGATGGGTGTTATTCTAAGAGTCTGGATGGGAATATCCGGAGGGTCAACGTCTGGAGCGGAGGCTTCCGCAAACATCCCAGTGGCACGAGCTCCGCTCCCTCGGCAGGGGTCCGAGGAGGAGCGGGGCACGACCCCACACCTGGAGGAGCGGGGCACGACCCCACACCTGGCCTTCCTCCGGCTTCTCCTCAAGGATGGGAGGGCTTGGTCGAGCGCAAGTTGCGTGAAGCAGTTCCTGTCATCGTCGGGCGTTTCCTCTCGTCATCGGGCGTCTCCTGTCTCAGACGTTCTGTTTTTATTTGCCCCCCCACCCCCCTCGCTGTAGTTTCTTCGTCATCGAGGACCACGTCCTGCACACCACACAGGGGCTGGTGAACAGAGCCTATGTGGAGGAATTATGGGAGCTGGCCCTGTCTAAGACCATCGCAGCACTACGGACTCATTCAGTATGTCCGCACACATCAGTGGCAGCACTGGTTTTTCTTTTTTATTTCTCACTGACTTATTTCTGGTGCTTTTTTTTTTCCATCAGGAACTTTCTGGAACATTTCTGTCTGTTCTCTGCTTCTCTGTCCACTTGTCTCTTTGTCCACCTCTCTGCCTTGCTGTCTCTCCTAAATTCTGACCTCTGTCTGTTAACAGTCGTACTGCACTGACCCCGACCTGATCCTGGATCTGAAGAACCTCATAGTGCTGTTTGCAGACACTCTGCAGGTAGGCTGACATCTTTCGGTCACAGCTCAGTCCCGTCCAACATGGATGCGATGATACTCGCGTGTCTTGAAGGCACGTTCATCGTTTTGGTGAACTAATCTTCCACTATTGCTATTCAAGGAGTTTTCATATAGGACGTTTGGAAGAATAATACATTGCTTTTACCATACTGAGCACATGTGGTATGCATTGTAAATATTACCTCAGTAAAAGCCTTGGAGTGTGGAGAACAAACCGCTGTACTTAGAACACTATATCAGTATGGTGTAGGTGCAGGTCTGGCTGTCTACCATAGACCTCTGAAGGAACCCTGGAACTTTTGCTGATCTTACACTCTTTTGTGTAGATGATGTGAAGAAGGCCAGACTGTTTTAGTGTTTTCCACTGACCACCTTCAACCTCCTGCTGTGCTTCTGCGTCTTGCTGTACAGGGCTACGGTTTTCCTGTCAACCAGCTGTTTGACATGCTGCTCGAGATGAGGGATCAGTATGGAGAGGTTCTGCTGAAGAAATGGAATCAGTTTTTCAGGTGAAAGTTTCACTCTCTATTCTGTTCCCTCTTTTTTGTTTTGTATTTTTCCGTGCGGCACTTTCTCTTTTTTGTTCTCGCCCAACATCTTCGAAGCATGTTGTCTGAGATATATTGAGGTATACATCAAACATTCTTCAACTATAAATGTTTGTTTATTAGTGTTATATTAATGAAAGCTGAAGTTTTATTACAAGTCGTCACCTCTGGATTTGTTCTGTGAGCAACTGCAACCTCAGAGTCAGAGTTTTATTTTTAAGTTTCACTGAACCGTCAAAGGAAAAGAAAACATTCAGCCAAGATATCTGGAAATTATGTCTTAAATTATATTTTGACCAGAACAATAAAGGTGATAATATTCCTTGAAGGAGAAAAAAAAATCTTTTGACATGTTTTTTCACAGTACACTACGATCATTTTATATGCTATTAAAATGATTCGGAAACCACAGAAATGTTGGGCCTGTTGAGGCCCTTGGAAAAGGACCAAAGCCTCTCGAGAGCGGGTGTGATTGGAAGGTCGGAGTGACCTTCTCCGAGTCTCTGTTGATTGCAGTCAGACACCTCTGGATTACTTTCTAAAGGCAGGGGGCCTTGGAATTCTCTACTGTGGAACAGTTCTGCTCTGGAAATGTGGAAAAAGCTCAAGGAGACACACATGCACACAGTTCAGCAGAAGGAAGTGCATGTGCATAAAAGTTGTTTTTTTTTTTTAAATCCCTAAAATTATCTGAAATTATGCTAATTTAAAATGTACAAGTGTCTTAAGGGACATTAGTTTGCCTAAATGTGACGGATACAAGATTTGAGGTATTAAAAGATCACATTTCGGTATTTTTATATGCGCAGCAGTGTACTGAAATTTATTTTCATTACTTTGCAGGCAAATCCTTGACCAGGACAATTACAGCCCCATCCCCGTGGCGACACAAGACGACTACAGACGAATCACAGGCCAGTTCCCCTTCCAAGACCCAGAACTGGAGAAGGTTAGTGGCAGACAGGCACTTCAGCATACTTATACGCTCTTACCTAGACAGGTTGGGGCTGCTTGACAAATAATGTGTTGTTAAATAATGTTCCCTCCAGATGCCTTTCCCAAAGAAGTTCCCGTTCTCTGAGTTTGTACCCAAGGTTTACTCGCAACTCAAGGAGTTTATCTACGCCTGTCTCAAATACTCTGAGGATCTGCATCTTAGGTAACAGCAAACACACATGATCTCCTGCGTTCAATGGTGTGTTAGTCTATAGTATCCAGATCAAGGCTGAAGATCAGACCTGGTTGTTCTTACCGTCCAGATGTCCTCACACTGGTGCTTGGAACTGATTTGCTGCAATCCAACCCAATTACCTCATCTGTTACTTCTGTTTTTTTGGTTACCACTCATACCGCTGACCTTAAGTCATACAAACGCGCACGCTTGCACACGCGCGCACACACACACACACACACACACACACACACACACACACGCGCATGCACACACACACACACGCACGCATGCACACACACTTACAAGCACACATTGTCTCAGTCTATAGGCCAGAGTTGCTTTAGAACTTGGAAAAAGGAAATCCCATGAACGCTTGCTTTGTGTGTTGTGTTTTTCTAATCAGCATCATGTTTTGTGAGCACTTATTCTGAAGCATTTCTCTATATGTTAACTGGTCTCTGGTCAGTCGATCTATGCTTATATGCTAATGAGCTTTCCAGAAGCTCTTGGTGTGATGGAATCATTTCATAGAAGAGTGGCAGCCTTGCAAATTCTCTCCATGCTTTCATTTTGTGAAGTTTTATTTATTTTATCTTTGTTATTATTTTTTTGTTATTATGTTATTTGTTATTATTTTTTATATATTATTAAATCCATATTATCTTTGGATTTAAGATGCATTATTCATTCAGTTCATTCAAGATCATACTTCATTCAGTTGTTCAGTACACGTTTTGCAATATTATCTAAATGGGGTGCTAAATTTGGTAAGTTGAATTTCACTGCACTCTCCTGCACTGAAATTCTATCCATGTTGATCTTGAATGCATTTGGTAACCACACGCTGGAGAACGGAAGTAGGGAAGGGTCCTACTGAACGCGTGTGCTCCTGAACGGAGCTAGCGAACGGAGATCTAGTCATTACGAGAAGTGATTTGTGCGTGGAGTCCTGCTTCCACTCAGATTGCAGAGAGCGGTTAGGCTTTTCTGCAGGAAACCTCTGGGACACTCCAGCTAGGGCTGAATAATCTTCTGTTACTCTACTTGACTTTGAACTTTTGCTCTGGTGTTTTTCTAGAGTCATTTTTGCACAGCTAACCCACGTAGACGCACTGTGCTGTGAAATGACCCCTGACCCCTGATGCCCTGTTTGGAATAGTAGGTCATGGGCTCAAGGTCAGAGGTCAGGCTCTGGTGGTGGTGGAGTCTTGACTGCGGCCATTCCAGCCAGGTGGAAGGTGCCGGGCCTCTGCTTCTTCTCTCTTGATTGGTCTGGAGGAGTTGCTTTGGGTTCTTCTCCTCTCCTGATTGGTCTGGAGGGCTTGCTTCGGGTTCTTTCTCCTTGAGCAGCCCATTATATCTGCTTACCTCATAATCAAGATGGACTTATCGGTCTCTTGAGATCTCTTGTGGTGTGGTGGGTGTGGTGGACGGGTATGAGTGAGTGGGTCTGTTTATACATGCCTGCGTGTTTGTGAGTGTGTGGGTGGGTGTGTGTACATGCCTGTTTGTATGTGCGTAGGCGAGTGTGCACATGTGTGCCTGCGTGCGTGTGTGTGTGTGTGTGACCAATCTCTCTCATGCCTCTTTCTCTACCACACAGTCACTGAAGCCACAAGCCGCTGAAACACCAGCCAAATGACCAATCTGTTACCAGCAGCAGTGATTAATTATGTCTGAGACATGGTCTGACTCACAGTGCATTCCACTACCATAGCTGTCTGTAAGGTTAACCGACGCTCGTTTGCGTGATTAGAGAACGAGGCAGTCAGATGAGCAGAGACCTCCTGTCTCGTGTCCAGACACTAGCGAGCAAAGACCAGTGGGAACAAAGCCGGAGACAATCAGGACTCCTAATGCTCACAGCGCTTGTGACCTGACCTTCTCAGCTAATCGCTTCCCGTCTGACTGCTAGTCCAGCCAGTCGACTTTGCAGAAACCGGAGTTGAACCGGCAGGCCTTGGGACCTGGGGCGTCCGGCCACCTGCGTGGGACGGCCAGGGTGACGGCTGGCCTGCGGGGGTGGTGCGCCCCTCCTCCTCCGTACCTGGTCCATGGTTTGGCTTCTCCTTGCTCCCCCCCCTCTCCTCAAATCCACCACACAAGAGTCAGAGCTGATCTGTATGCTCCTGTGTCAGTAAAAAAAAAAAAAAAACCTTTTGTTTTTAGCTGGGCACTGGAAGGAATGTACTGCAGTAGGGGGTGGGGCTTCAGATCAAGGCCCAATCATTTACACTCGGCGCTAATTTTACTGTGCCTTCAAATAAGGGCTCTGCTGGGTGGACTTGAACATATTTGACACATTTCACTGTGAATCTGTCTTCATTATCACATGTGCGATTGATGAAGTGGAACAGCAGGGCCAGATGAATCTGAACTCAGAACTATTCTCTGAGGTCTTGTGAGGTGTGTTTGTGTGTGTGTTCGCGCACATTCTGCATAGGTGTGACACGTGTGTGTGTGTGTGTGTGTGTGTGTGTGTGTGTGTGTGTGTGTGTGTGTGTGTGTGTGTGTGTGTGTGTGTGTGAAGATGCATAGGCTGCAGTTGGATGTGGAAAGCTGTGATTGACAGAGCAGAGAAAAAAGATCACTGGCTCTGCGCTCTGTCCAGAGCAGCCCACCGGAGACGGCCACGCTGCCGGCCCCTCTGCTAATAGCCAGATGAGGTCCAGTGAGGAGGAGGCCTCGTGCAGGTGGTTGGAGACCAGACTTGAGGAACTTGCCTCAACCCTGAATGTCTGCTGAACTTTGAACCCTGGGTGCAAGAGGGCCTTCAGCGTTTGAAAAGTTGCTGTACAGATGTGGCAGCAGCTCTGTTAACCTTTACTTCACACAAGCCCTGATGTACGCGAATGTGATGGTTCAATAGCATGTAAAAACACAGCCAGTTTGGCCTCCAGGCTGCAGCCCGTGAATCGGAGAACTGAGATGCGGTACAATACGATCCATCTCCCTGTAATCCCCTGCACGCACACTTCCTCTCCGTTTGTTCCTCTAATGGGCTTCATTAACCTCAAGATCCCCTGCTCTTCCTCTGTGCCTGGCTTTCTCCTCCTCCTTATATTAAGGGTTATTTTTAGGGGTCGGTTTTCTGCCATTTTTTTACGCCACAAGTGAAACGGCGGCCTGTGCATCGCAGGTCAGGAAGACCTCGCAGGAACCATGCTGCCCTGTAGCTGTGTGCTGTTTCCTCTCGCCTTACACTTGTAATGCAGGGATTCCCCTTGGCAACGGGAGTGGTTTCCCAATCTCGGGTCCTCAGGTCTGCACTGGTGTGGGCTCTGTGTACGCCAGAGCCTGTTCCACCGTGCTACCACCTTAGCTCCTGTACGGGCAGCCCGCCCGTCTGCTCTCTCTCCTCTCTCTCTCTCTCTCTCTCTCTCTCTCTCTCGTCTCCTTGATTTTCCTCTCCTGCTCTCACACTGTTGACGCCAAGCCAGTGGGGTGAGCTGAACGGAATTCTTTTCTCCTCCAAAGAGGTTTTGTGTGTTTTTTTTTTTTTTTTTTTTTCCCCCTTTCTTCTTCTCCTCTACCTTCTTTAATTCTCCCCCTGCTGCTTTTGATGCTTCAAGAGACAGTTTGTAAATTTGGGAGGAATGTGTTTGGGACCTTGAGAAGGAGAGACCGAGGGAACTTGGCACCTTGGCTGACTTTGCTGACTTGCATGGTTCGGAAAATCGATATCTATCTCTCTCTATCTCTCTCCGTCTCTCTCCCTTTCTCTTCTGTCCCCCCCTCTCTCCCTCTCTCTCCCCCTCTTTCATATATCCCCTTCCTAACTTTCCTATGAACCTTTCCATGGGGGAGGTAGTGTGTGTAACTCCAGCTGTACTCCTGGTAATGACAATCGGAGGCTGGACCACCGGCCAGCAGCATTAGCCCCACTTGTGCTGTTTCCTGCCCCCCCCTTTCCCCAGTTTCACTCTTCCAGGAGTGGAAAAGAAGAGTGATGTCCTCTCTCTCCTTTTCACTGGGTTGATTTATCTGATTTTGAGAGTGTGTGTGTGTGTGTGTGTGTGTGTGTGTGTGTGTGTTTTGGGGGGGTACGTTATGTATGGATGTGTGTTGCATGTTCTGTGGTCGTAGAACATGTCCATGTAAAGTCCACAGTGCGTCATCTTTCTTTAATACAGACCCCATCAGACACTCTCTCTATCTCTCTCTCTCTCTCTCTCTCTCTCTCTCTCTCTCTCTCTCTCACCCTCTATCTCTCCCTCTCTGTCTGTTGTCTCCGATTGTCTTTTTTTTTTTTTCCTTCATTTTGTTGTCTCATTCTGTCATCTTCTTGCCAAAACTGGGCTGTGGTTCTGCTATCCAGAGATGGGGGTAAATAGACATTAGATCTTTTTGTTTGGGTTGGTTTGGTCCAGAATAATTTAAACAAATCTGCTCCAACAATCCTGTTAATAGTTGAAATGGATGGTTTGCAATATTAGTGCTTTACAATCTGACCTTAACCAGATTTTCAGTACATCTTTCTCTCTCTCCCTATGTCTCGTTCTCAGTCCCTATGTACCTATCCAGAATTATTGATGATAATTAGTCAAAATTGCAGTGAAGTTCACAAGGGTTCTAGTTAAATTGAGAGGTTTGGGACACAGGAATGTTTGCGGACTGTGGTGTTTTATGGAACTGTGCTTATCTTGGGTTCAGTTCTACAGAAATTGACGACATGATCCGCAAGTCCACCAACCTGCTGCTGACGAGGACCCTCAGTAACTGCCTGCAGTACGCCATCAAGAAGAAGAACGTGGGTTTAGCAGAGGTGAGGAGCCCTGTGTGTTGGCTCAGCCGGGACTTCGGGACTTGGTGGGGGGGGTTACACGTGTATTTAACTCTTGTAAGTACATTGTTATATTATTGTTATAACAAGTTGTGTAGTTAAAAACGAACAGGCATCACAAGCGTCCAGTGTAATTAGTTCCCGCTCACCACACTTGATACATTCAGACTGCTAGATTCAGAAGGAGTGGCCCAGGCACCTAAGCCTCTCAGAGTGAGTCTTTGCAAGTGCAAGCCCCTCTCCCTCCTCTCTGCCGCTCTCCATGTTTACCTGGGGTCGCCTGCCTCCAGCACCTTTTTAAGTGGCCCCACTCGTGCTCCCGCGGGCTCTCCTCGCTCAGCGCGCCTCCTCCGAGAGTGTTTAGTCTGCCGCGGCCGTCCCCGGTGAGGAGATGTTGGCGCCCTGTTCTCCTTGGGCCCTGTTTATAATCTCTCCACTCCAGATAGAGGGTCCGGCCGGGCGCCTCAGAGAGGGGTGGGGGAGGCAGTGGGACACAGAGGGAGTCCTGCCACCACGGTTCGGCTCGGTTCAACGAGAGGGCATCCTCTCACGCTCTCCCTCTCACACACCACAAACGCTCGCATCTTTCAGGACCTCCCGCCTCCGTAGGGCGAGGTAATCCCTGCGCACTCAGGCCTGGGCAGAATTAGCTCTGTCTCTCCTTACACTGCTGACTCCTCAGCTTGTCTGAGGAATGGGACCCTGCTTCAGTACAACCCCACCCCTCCACCTCCACCCCTCCACCCCCCATTCTGGGCCCCGGCAGCCACTGTGAAAGGTAGTGGAGGAAGAATAAAGTACACAGACCTTTGGATGTCATGCAATTTGAATCTCAGCAACCTGAACTAAGTTGAATTTGATTCATCCAGTTGGTTCAGATCATCGTAAATACGACTCACCTGGAGATGTCTTGCCACTACCTGGAAGAGTTCATCTCCAACATCACCAACGTGCCTCCACACATGGTTAATGCCACCAAGCTCTACGGCACCTCCACCTTTAAGGTATATGACATGCTTGCACCACCATGCTGTGTGGGTTGCTGTTGTGGATATCAAATGCACATCCCATAATTAATTTCATGCTAGTTGTAATCTTTTTGTTATGTGTGTGTGTGTGTGTGTGTGTGAGAGAGAGAGCACATTCTCATTGCTCATGCTGCCTGTGTGCAGGATGCCCGACATGCAGCAGAAGAGGAGATCTACACAAACCTAAACCTGAAGATCGACCAGTTCCTGCAGCTGGCGGATTATGATTGGATGGCAGCCCAAGGGGGCGGGCAGGCCAGCGACTACCTGAGTGACCTCATTGCTTTCCTCTGCAGCACCTTTGCAGTGTTCACTCATCTGCCTGTAAGTGGGTTTTGCCACATACACACTCAGTCTTCTTAGTGTATGGTTACATTTATTTTTAGGTTTGTGGTTATTTTAAGTTACAGCTGCCCTCGTAGTTAATTGGTGTGTACCAAACCACTCCATCGGCACGGGCAAACCTGGAGCTCCTGCCCACCGAGCTCATTGCCCTAAAGGCCATAACGCCCACGGGGCACTTGAACCCCCAGCGGAGGCTCAGTGGGATGGGTGTGGTAAGAGGATTGTGCTTTACTCGCTGTGGTGTGTCCTTGAACGACAAGAATCGCAGGGACCATTCATGGTTCACGCCCTCTGCCCAGCCTGGCCTTGACCCCTGAACCGGAGAGGATTTGGAGTCGGAGAAAAGGGTTCCAGAAGGTTCCGCCTGTGGGGCACTGCATCCTCCCTTTGCTGCATTACCAGGGTTTGATGTTCCAGTGGCCCTCACTTCCCTCACAGAGGCGCTGAAAGGCACTTCCAGAACCCCCTCATTCCCCTCCTGTAATCTCTTAAATCTCACAGTGCCCTCTGACCCAGGCTTGGCAGCGGGGGAGGCACCCCTTTCAACCCAGAAAAACAGTGACTACGTTTTTGTGTGGATTTCACCAAAAGGGGGCAACATTTGCCAGCAGCATCCTGCTTGCTCTCTCTCTCGCGCGCTCTCTCTCTCTCTCCATCGTTCTCTGTCACTTTCTGGCTTTCTCTTTGGATTTCTCTCTGTCTCTCACACACACACACACACACACACACACACACACACATTCTCCTTGAACTCCCATATTCTGTATGCGGCCTCAATCGCTCTCCCTCGCTAATTCTGATCCGTGTTCTTGGAGCGGCATCCTCTTCCTCTGTGGTTCAGCGGTCGACCCGCACAGGTGAGCGTGTCCCGCAGTCACAGTCGTGTCCTTGGACGCCAGCGTGTCCTCGAGGGGAGAGGAGCGGAAGCGGAGTGGCTGACCGGCCTCGTGTGTCATCGCTGAAGCATGCTCTTTGGTGTGACCTTTGACCTCTCTCCCCTCTGTAGGGCAGCCCCATAGAGCACGCCAGGCTGCCGGTGAGTATGCTTGTACTGGGCGCCCAGCTGCTGATCTAACCTTAACCACGAATGGAGACTGCAGTGGAGCACTCCGGCATGTGGTCTGTTCGTCTTACGACTCACACACTAGGTCTGACTCCCTGGCGTGTTGCTTGTTGTGTCAAAGCAGCAGTTGGTGTTATACTGTATCTAATGATGATGATGATGATGATGATGTTAGGAGTCTGGGATGCTATAGCTGCCATACATAACTAATCTCTACCCCACCCTTCCCCCTCCCAACTCTCATCTCTCTCCTAATTATCCTGACACACTAAATGTGAATGAAGGCTGAGACCTTGGCGAAGATGCTGTTTGCAGGAGCTGCCCCAGGCTGGCACGGCTGCATGTAAAGTGCAGACTCTGCTCCAGCATGCCAAGGTCTGGGGGTCACGGAACCGGCCCGCCTCTGCCTACCGCTCGGGTTCCTTCGGTCCTGTGCTGAGGCGGCCTGCGCCTGAAACACTGGTTGTAGGTTATTTAAAAACCAGATACTTATTCGAGTTGTGGATGGCAGAAGAGGAATGAATGTACACAAACAGTTGTGTGTGTGTGTGTGTGTGTGTGTGTGTGTGTGTGTGCAGACACACATTTGCTCGTGTAATGCCTTTTTGTGTGTGTGTGTGTGTGTGTGTGTGTGTGTGTGTGTGTGTGTGTGTGTGTGTGTGTGTGTGTGTGTGTGTGTGATGAGGGAGACCACCGGGGCAGTGTGGGTTTCTGTAGTGTAAACTGAATGTGGTCCCTCCCTTCTCCCATGTAAGCAGCCTGATTGGCACTGAAGAGGAACAGAGACCTTGCAGGTGGCTGGAAGTGTGTTGTGGGAGTGTGTATGCTGTTGTGTTTTCTGGATACTGGATACATGTTTTCCTGTGCCATGGTGAACATATCCACAATTCCACGGGGACAAAGTCAAGTTTAGCTACAACGATCAGTTTAGAGATCAATGCCGACAGTCTTTACTATGACACTCTTTTAAAAAAATCTCATGTGCAGAATGCTTGAGAATCTTGAGATCTGCCGGAGAATGCGAAACTAAAAAAACCTTCATCAGGGGGGAAAAAGAGATTAACCCAAGACTACAATTCTAAATCAGAACAGTTCCCTGTTATGGGAAGCTGTATTATTTATTGAAAGACTTGGCTGTGGTGGAAACCCTTCCTCGTACGTTGCCAGTCTAGCAGACTCTTTGTGATCACTTAATGGTGTTTATGGAATACTGCAGAAGAATCATGCCACGTGAAACGCTCACGCACCAGCGCGGAACGAATTCCGGCAGGAAACCGTTCACCTCAGGCAGCCGTTCTCTGCTTTTGGTTAGATTGTTGTGAGTGTGTCTTGGCTGTTTTTGCAAAGCATCAGTGGGGAAAAGGTGTGTACTGCATGAACTAGCAGAAATGTTTGAAATATGAAATGTGTTGTGAAGGATGCTTTTTCTTCAGCGCTGTATTTCACCCTTCCATGGCCTTTGCTAGAAAATGTTTCTTCCGCCGACTTCATCTTTTTTCCCCCCTGTTTTTATTTTTTTGTTTGTTTCTTTCTCCTGCCATGCACCCAGTTTTCATCTCCTTTCTCCCGCCTCTCTCTGCTGCTGGACTCCAGTGTTCTGTGTTCCCTAAGGTCTGTTTATTTTCACAGTCGTTTGTGGCCGAGCACTTTTTAATGAGGGCTTTGATGAGTTCTTCTTTAATTAAGCACACAGGCTACCTCTTTCACTCACCAAGGCTTTTCATCCCCTCTCCTGCTGTCTCTCTGTCAGTGCCCCAGGCTAATTGTTAACATGCCTCTGCCCTGAACTGTAAAACAAATGTGCTACTGTGAGAGGGGTGTGCCTCCTTAGGTTTGGTCCTCTGTGAAACAAAACTCCAAAAACGTACACACACACATTCATAGACATGGACGGACGGACACACGCACACACACACACACACACACACATTCATAGACATGGACACACACACACACACACACACACACACACACACACACACACACACACACACACTCCTTTGAACTGGTACCATGTACCCCTCCAACAGTCTTCATTTCAACCATTTACTTCCGTGTGTTTGTGTGGGTGAACATAGTCAAGGGGGAAGGGGAGGTTCATTCAGGAAACCAAGGAACCCTGCAGGTCATAGGTCAAGGTCTGACAGAAGGTTTTCTGGCCACAAGGAGAGCGAGGAATTGGGACATTTGCATCGAGAGCTTTGTCCTAGCAACCAAAGTTCATTTTAGGTTAGACCCCTTAGCAGTGGTTCATTGTGAGACGCTCCCTTTCTATACTTCACGCTAAACCGGTATGATTTGGCAAAATCCCCCCTTTTTTTTTTCTGTCTTCCTTCCCCATCTTTCTGTTAAAATTATTTCCTTCTAAAACTGGTACAGAGATCATATCTACATATGATTATTATTATGTTCACCACTATATGAGAACTGCACACACGCGTTGAGTGCGGTAAATTAATCGGGAGGGGGGGGGGGGGGGGGGGGGGGGGGGGGGGGCGGGGGGGGGGGG
>JAOYMR010000016.1:4928626-4939569 GCA_025802075.1 Tenebrosternarchus preto | reverse complement strand
TTATTATTATCATGAATGCGGTGTGTATACACCATTTGTCAGTGACTGATTCTTGGAAGCAGTCATAAAAATATTCTTTTTAAATTTTTTTTTAAGAAACCTCTATTTTTTTTCACCTTATGTCAGGAGTATCTCAAGACTGTGCTCTCTTGAGTGTTCAGGACTTTCTACATTTAGGATTATTATGATCTTAAATGTGTTGATGATTTGCTGCTCAACCTGTTCTTAAGATTTTCTGCTCATTATTTATCAGACCCCTATAAAATCACCCACATGAAGACTTCGTTGAGACTTACATTAAGAAAACCCATATTTTGCAATCCTCAACACATTCACCAGCAGTTGCCTCCCCTTCCCCCTGCTGCTGTTTGAACGTATTGTCCTCTGTGTTTTGCTGCTTCTCTCTCAGCCGAGATGCTCGTGACCGGCGAGCGGCTTTGACCGTTCCAGCGCACTGTTGCCCTGGCGATAACTCTGCCTCGTCTGAATGGACAGGAAGGTGAGAGGGAGGCCACGTCTTCCCCGAGTTAATTCATACTCCCTCCGTGTCAAACACTTATTAATTACCGGCAGTTCCTGCAGCCAAACACGCCTAAACAAACAACATAGCAACAGCATGGGTCTTCTCATGCTTCTCTCCTCAGACAGCCAGTGCACCCAGGTACACATCCACCTGACACGTCACTGGTCAGTAAAACCTTCACAGCTGAAATATCGGGTGTTCTTATGCGCTCCATTGGTCCCCCGATGACCCACGTCAACGGTCCGCTTTCTCCTGAACGTTTTCGTTGCTGGTCATGCTATAGCCATCTCGCTTCTTGACCGCTACAGTGATAAGCACCTTGTCTGAACACACAGGAAGGTGAGAGAGAGGCCATGTCTTCCTCAGGCTAATTCATACTCGCCCTGTCAAACATCCATGAATTACAGTCTGCGACTAAACAAGTGTCGAAACGAGCTCGGCAACGGCGCGCAGAAGAGCAGCCGTTTCCTCATGCAAACGTGAAACCATTATACCTTGAACAGTACCTGTCTGCCCACGCAGCTGTTCACATGTGTATTCCACAACCAATCGCCTCCCCTTGCCAAAACCTCACCTATTTTTAGCCTCTCTCTCATTTTTTCACATTTCCTTTCCCAATTTCCTTTAGTTCCTTTTCCTTGCATTTTTAGAGCAAGCATTTGGATAAACAAGGTGAATTTTTTTATTTATTTATTTTTTTCCCCACACATTTTATTTTGGTCTTTATGAAGATTTTGAGTTCATATGGATGCTAGAGGCTGAAGTCCACAGAGTTGATGTTTTTCATATCCTGTAAGCTTTAAGCTCTTCCAGTGTGCATGAACCCATTTCGTGAGGATCCGTAATGGTACCTCTGTGGTCTGCATGACCGCTACACCACGCCACTGCCCTGCTGATAACTCTCACTGGTCTGCAGAGCACAGGAAGGTGAGTTCGGGGCCGCTCCTTCCCCAGGGTGGGGCTGCGGCTCCTCAGACTCACTGGCCCCAGGAACACGGCTGTTTTCACTCGCTCCTGATGCGTCTTGCTAGCAGAGCGTGGCGGCCTGATAACACGACAGTGACCCGAGTGTGGGTTCAGCACTGAGGCACCGTGCACCAGTCAGAGCCAGCTTACACCACCGAGGCAGTAGTGTTGGAGCTCAGCCTCGCTGGCTCCTTTGCAGTAGATGACGGTATGGAGAACCTCTTAAAAGTACAAGTGGATCGTGCTGATGATTTCTCTGCTTGGGTTTAACAGAGCTTCAGGAGTATCTGTGAAGTCAAGGGTAAGTAAGTCTTTATATAGCACATATCTGGAACAAGTCACAAAGTGCTTACCGGAGTACTTACAAGTGCTATACAGTGCAACACAATAAAATGGAGTGAAATGCCATATTCAGTAAATAATGTACACAAAAGTACTAAAATACACAAGCTATTAAAAGTAAGATAATAAAAATAAGTCTTTTAAAAAAAACAAACACAAAAAAAACCCATGAATTGATTTCTTGTGTCCATCAGTAGGGATATTATTCAGTATTTTTGGGGTAAAGCTGCAAAGGCCTGGTCCACTTATGTTTTGAAGACCTTTTGAATTCTCACATTATGAAAAGGATGTAAAAGCTCTCTAATCTTTGCTCGTTTCAGTAATGGGCAGTGGTGGCCTAGTGGCTCTCAATCACAAGGCTGCAAGTTCAAATCCTGGCTCGGCTAGGTAGCCACCATTGGGTCCTTCAGCAAGGCTCAGACCAGCATTTGAATGTACCAGTGGAGATATGGTAGCTCACTGGTTAAGGCACTTGACTAGTACTCAGAAGGTTGTTGGTTCAAACCCCACCACTGCCAAGATGCCGCTGTTGGGCCCCTGAGCAAAGCCCTCAACTTCTCAAGATGTGTTTCATTTTTTTGGATAAAAGCGTCAGCCAAATACTGTAAATGTAATGTACCAGTGGAGAGAGGCCAGCACTGGTGTAGTGTGTGCTAGCGAGAAGGCTGGCTGCTGAACAAGGCATTACAGTAGTCCATATGGAGACAAAGGCAAGAATAATTTTTTCAGTGTCTGTAAAGATCAAGAAATTTCTAACTTTGCTAATGCTTGAAGAAACCTCTTAATGTGTGTGATAATGGGGTCAGAGGTCACAACCAGGTTGTTGTTGTTTTTTTGTTTGTTTGTTTTTTGTTTTCCAAACCCACAGGTTGGGAGTTTCTTCATTCATTTTGAGAAAATGTCATTATACCAGCGTCATTGTAATCAACAGAAATATACATGAGTCATCGGCATAAAATAAGAAAAACACATTAAAACTGAATGAGTACCAATAGAAAATAAGAGTGGACCCAAGATAGAACCTCAGGGAACCCCACTGCTAAGAGACACTGTCACAGACATCCTATCATCAACAGACACTTTGATATATAGGAGTTAAAACCACTTTTAGTCCCATCCCATAAATTCCAGCCCACTGTTTTAACCTTTCAATTAAAATCCCATGGTCAGTTGTATTAGAGGCTGCGCTAATGACCAAATTAATTAAAAGTGAAACCCACCAGCGTTTGCATGCATTCAAAGGACATTTAAAACTTTCAGGAGGAGGATGGATTTTTTGCCATTTGTGGTGATTTTTATTATTTTTTTGTATGAGATTTGTTTAATTTGGAGTAATTTCATATTAAATTAACCATTTATATAACATGGGTCAGGCATGTTGTTCAGAAACTTCCAGAATGCCTGTTCTGGAAGCTGTCATTAGCCATGGTCTGTAGTCCATTCTTGTTCATTTTGTATTT
This sequence comes from Tenebrosternarchus preto, assembly GCA_025802075.1. Classification (NCBI taxonomy): domain Eukaryota; kingdom Metazoa; phylum Chordata; class Actinopteri; order Gymnotiformes; family Apteronotidae; genus Tenebrosternarchus; species Tenebrosternarchus preto. The sequence continues at coordinate 4,936,278 of JAOYMR010000016.1, read as the reverse complement.
TCTCCTGTTTGTTTCTTTTGCTCTTTGTCACTGTCTTTCTCGTTGTCTTTTTCTCGCTGTCTCCATATCTTCTCGTATCTCTCATTCTCTCTCTCGAGTTGGTCTGGTTCCTATTATGAAGTGACAGGATGAACCCCAAGATGATTCCACAAAGTTTCCTTTATTCTAAGCTTTCTTTTCTTGATTTTTCAGCCCTTTCTTTTCCACGTCAATCTCCTAGAATGTCCGGTGACGTCTCTATCTGTCCACTCTTCTGTGGTCATCCACCCTCTAAATATTCCTTATGCCTACACTTATCTTGTTTTTGAGTGACAGGTCCTGACTCTCTTTCTTGACCCCTTTAAGTCTTTATCTCGTTGAGAATGTGCGACTGACAGCACAGGGAAAAGTGCATGTCTGGCAGTGGATAAAGCGTGTTGACTGATGGCACTCTTCCACGCATGTGTCCATTCCCTGGCACTGGGTGGACCCTCCACCTTGCCGTGCTTGTGGTGGTTGGTCTGAACTTACCCCTAGAAGGCAGGAGCTTGAACTTTGTCTGACCCTAGATAACCTCAGTGGATAACCTTTGACCTTTTCTGGAGTGCCAACGTTTTAACTGAAATATGGCCACGTTTCCTCTGCTCTAAGCACCGATAAAGCTTATCATCTCCATCCTACTCAGACCTTCATGCTGAGTGATGCTTCTGTCCCTTTCTCTCAAACACACACACACACAAAACTGCTAAGTGCTTTCACTTAGCACAGCTCCCCTCCCCCCTTCATGGTTCCAGCTTGTGGCCTAGGACTCTTGGTGGCTCCCCAGGTCAGGGTTCAGATAAGACTGGGCATTGTCCCTTCGGCCTTGCACACGTTGGAACAGCTTTCACAGATCCAGGCCTAAGCTGCACTGGTATGTGAACCAGAACATGCTGATGTGAACAAGGCGCCAGGAAAAAGGTTTGAGACCATGTTGACTGACAACGTGACAAAAATTCTGGAGCTGATGCCGGGCATTCCATAAGCGTACAAAGCGAAATTCTGATGCGTCATTTATCGGCAATGAATTTACCTTGGACTCTGGGCATCAAAATAAAGCTTTTTAGCCAAAGAAAACCATGAACCAGGGACCTTTTCAGATCCACGTGAGATGGACATATTCGTTTTTGAGCCTGTTGAAGGGACAAGTTCTTTTTTTTGTTTTCCTCTCACGTGTTTAGCTAAGTTATGTTACTATAAAACATGAAGTAGAGACGTGGTAGCAAATCATCGGTGGAGATCAGGTTATATTTCAAAGCTCTTGGTCCTCATGCTCTTGTATTTTGTCCTGCCTCTCATTCTCTCTCTCCCATGATCTTTTTCTATCACTGTTATCTATTTTCATTATTTCAAAATCTTGAGGCAGTTTTGGATCTTTATTAACTGCATCTATTGATACCTCATGTTCAGTAACTTGGCACAGTGGAGATATTTTGTTGTAAGAGTCTGGATTGGATTTGTTCATCATTCACATTTATGGCTTTACACTTTGGACTCTTTTCATGATTCATCCAACATTTAAGACCTTTAGTAGACGGTAAAGTTTGGGATTTTCAACATACCCTGCACACTTGGGCCTTAAAACTCCTGTTAGTAGATTGGCTCTAGTTTCAGGTGCTGGGTGATGGTGGGCAGAAGACGGTTATTGTAGAGCCGAGCTTGTCCTGTGAAAGCACCAGACAACAACACTCCCCAAGCTCTGGGGAGGACAGAGATGGGCAGAGAGGGATGCAACACAGAATCTGAACGAATCACAAATGAGTTGGAAGGAGGAAGAAAAGAGCAGAGAGACTTGGGAAGCATGAAGGAAAGGACGTGAGAATAAGAGCGTCAAGCATGTTGTCTTTGATCACCTCACTGAATCATAATGAGAACCTGTGCTGTCGGGTTGATGTTGTAAGCTGTGTTCAGCAGCCATGCAGGTGGGGCCAGTGTTAATAGAGGTAGCTGTTACAGAACCTTGTTGTTATTCCCAGAAAGGTTTCCTTGATTTAGAACACTGGTTGAGCTGCCATTTAAATCTGATGTTTTCAAAGCACTACAAAAAAAAAGGCTACAGAACCGGGAGGATAAAACCAGACGGTTAACGCCACAACTCCCCCTGCCTTCCAAAAAACTATTAACTATAATAGTAATTCCCTCAGCGTTCCAAACAAATAAAGCCAGAATAAGCTTTAAGAGCCCTTATCCAAAACGCTTCAGTGTGAGTCAGAGAGTGAGGGTGTGCATGAGAGTCGGGGTGAGAGTTTGCGCACGAGTTGAGGGGTGAGAGAGTGCGCGAGTCGGTGTGAGGGTGCGCTCGTGAGTTGAGGGGTGAGAGAGTGCGCGAGTCGGTGTGAGGGTGCGCTCGTGAGTTGAGGGGTGAGAGTGCGCGAGTCGGGGTGAGGGTGCGCTCGTGAGTTGAGGGGTGAGAGAGTGCACGAGTCGGTGTGAGGGTGCGCTCGTGAGTTGAGGGGTGAGAGAGTGCACGAGTCGGGGTGAGGATGAGGCCATGAGGGAAGCAAGGTCAACACTGCAGTGTGCAGTGTCATGTTTTGTTTTGTATATTCCCCCTCCCCCGCTCTCTTTTCCCCCATCATTCTTTCTTCTGGAAGAATGAGAGGAAGTGATAATACGTTGTCACCCCCTCCCCCACCCAGCCGAGCCCACTGTTTATACAGCCAGAGAGGAGTGTGGGGCCGATAACACCAGCGTACGGGGTCACGGGGAGGTGAGCGCGAGAGGCCGAATGGAAGTTCACGGGGAGGTGATGGCAGAGCGGGGGAGAGGTGAACCGCGGGTCAGGAGCGCAGTGCTCTCGCCGGGCCGGCCAGCGCCGTGTGGAATGCAGCCGTTTGTGTTTGCGCACAGGCAGAATACAGTTTACGGTGGCGGTGCGTGCGCGTGTGTGCTTGTGTGTGTGTGTGTGAGAGACCCACTACCGCCTTCCCTTCCCTCTTTTACAGTCTGCCTGGTGGTGGTGTTTTCTGGCAGTGGTGCTGTGTGCAGCAGGTCTTCAGGCAGCAGAGATGCGCTTGAGAGCGAGAGATGCATGCAAATCTTCTCTTATCACGCCAGGCCGCCCCTTATCTACTGCAGCTTCAGGGCGCGCTGGTGCGGGAGGGCGTGCGCACGCGTGTGTGTGTGTGTTTGTGTTTTCACGGCTGTGTGCTTATGGTGGAGTCTTGGAAGTTAGGAAAGTGCCACCTTTTGAGGTTTGTTCCTTCGTACTCTGTGCTCTTGATCAGGGAGGAGAGAGAAGATTCAGCTCATCCATCTCGCCTCCTCTGTCACACACACAAACAAGTGTATTTGGGCTACAGAGTGTGCACTTTTGCATCTGTAGCTGACTAAATATGCTGTGAGCCTATGCATCTGATGCAATGCTTTAGCAAATCTGTGTGAGAAATGCTGCGTGGGTTATTGTGGGTGGCAGGTTTTGAAAGGGCCTCAGTGGGTCAGCGTCTGTCCGGTCAGCTGTGGGTTGTTACCGGGTCAGGCCCGGGTTAAAGGCGGACCAGAACATGCCGACACTCAGAATGAAGAAGTGTAAAGGGCTGTTCTCTCTTTTCCCTCCTCCATTCTCCTCGAATCCCCTGCTTTGTCATGTTTCTCTCCCATGTGCCTCCCCGCTAATCTCGTTTTCGAGGCCCCTGCTCACTTACATAACACTGGCAACTGTGAACTGGGCTGCCCAGCTCTGGCTCCAAGCAGGGGGGCCATCAGACTGATCTTGGATTGCTTTGATGAACTTTAATGATCTCAATCTTTCTCCCCCTTTATCTCTCCCCCCCCTCTGTTTCTCCATCACCATCCCCTCCCACCACCCCCTCCTTGTTTTTTGTTTTTTGTTTTAGCTGTTGGATCTCTTTACTCAATGGGACTGGTCTACATACCTTGCGGACTATGGACGTCCATCCTGCAAGTACCTGAGGGTGAACCCGCACACAGCCCTCGCCCTGCTGGAGAAGTGAGTGTCTCCCTGTTGTAGCTGCTCTGTGGGGGAAACACTCGTGGAGTTCTGTGTCTTTTTCTTCCGTGAATCTCTTGCGTGCTGTTGGTGCTCGGCCCTTTCTCACCTTTTCTTTCCTCCTTTCTCATCACTTGTTTCTGCTTTGAGCAGGATTTCTCGAGCGTAAGTACTTAGAGAGTGTGTGTGTGTGTGTGTGTGTGTGTGTGTTTGGCATGCACTAGTGCATTTAGAAGTGTGCTTGTTGCCTTATCTAGTATTCATACCTTCCTCCCTCAGCCCCCAGTAAGATGAACACTGTTCTTCGTGTTCTGCATGCACACACACAGCATGATTCTGCCCTGGCTTTGCCCTCTCAGCACCAATCCCTCAAATTGCTAACCAGACAGACAGAGCAAGCGCGTGCGTGCGTGCATGTGAGAGATGGGGAGAGAGGGAGAGAGAGAGAGGGAGAGAGAGAGAGGGAGAGAGAGAGAGAGGGAGAGAGAGAGAGAGGGAGGGAGAGAGGGAGGGAGAGAGAGAGGGAGAGGGAGAGGGAGAGAGAGAGAGAGAGAGAGAGAGAGATTCTGAGACTGAGAGGAGAGGCCATTATTGTAGGCTATTATTTTTGTATTATAGAGCAGGATACACAATTAGACATCTGTCTTGGTCTGCAGGAGCAGGTGCATCAGCATCAGATATTTAAACAGGATTATCATGATTATGGAGTAAAATACATTTGAAACAAATGAAAGAATTTGGATAATGAAGAATCATCATAACTCTTAAGAATCAATAACAAGGTATAGAATAAATCAGAGAAGAACTTTCACTACTGGCCTTGTTTCTGAAAACAGAATATTAGCATGAGGGGGTGTGGGGATGACAAACATGGATTATATCCACTGAGAATTTGGGGCTGTGCTTATGTGCGAAGACTTTTAATATTCTTTCACTTGATTCATGTCATGATTTCAGAAGAACAAATTCAGATCCTGAATTCACTTTCATGTTTCACATTGCTTTCAGCAGTTTCAGATGCTCATCTGGTTTCCTCTTCATCACAGTTTGGAAACTCTCGCGCGCGCACACACACACACACACACACACACACACACACACACACACACCACACACACGCACACTCTTGCACATACTTTCACACGTACCCAAATGCAAACATCCCATGCTAGCTGATTGTGATTTCTATCACTGTGGTGATGAGAGATGACTGTAACATCACCAGGTGATGGCAGATGTATCCGTGTTGCCTAATCAGTATCAGTCTTTCCTAATAACCCTCACTAAGGCACCATATAAAGGACCTGGGTAAATACAAGCAAAAGACTGTCCACAGCTTACGGGACATTTCAATCATTGGCACAGATGGTGCAAACCAGAGACTCCCGATGGACTGCATGGGATTCCCACTTAGGTCACTGTTTAATTATTCAGAATGATTATCCAGTGGTGCCAAGATATGTTGGATCACCTTCAGAACCCTCCTCTCCAGGACTCTAGTGCACAGTGGCAGAGGATCCTGGGTCCAAAAGGGCCGGAGATGCTCACAGGAACTCTGGTTCCACTCTGCTGGTTGGAACCGCACCGTGAGTCCTGCCCCAGCCTAGTGGTCTCCATGGCTGCCAGTGTGAGCAGCTGGCACAGCCTGCAGTAAAAAGCTGAGCCTAATGACCCCAGGGGTTGGGAGAGAGGGGGCATCTCGGAAGGGGAGGGGGTGAGGGGGAGGGGGAGGGGCGGTGTTGCTGTGCCATGCGGAAGCGCTTCGGCTCTCCTGTGCTGGTGGTCTTCCTCTCATCCCAAATTCCCCCGTGGAGCTGCAGTCGACTCCTCTTTGAGGTCTTTATGGGAATGCAGCCTCTGTGATCATTCTGGCATGCAGGCATGTGACTAGAGGAAGATCTGCTGTATTCCCCAAACCAGGTGTTTGAAAGAAAGAGGGAATCAGTAAAAGACCAGGCTATAAAAATGTCTTGCTCTCATTCTGCATTAAATTTTCCTTCTATATTAAATTAAAACTTAGTTTTCAACTATTTACATTTTTCTGATGTACTTTTTTTGCTGTCTAGTCTGATTGAAATGCATGGGGGATCTGCAGATGACCACTGGCTGTCTGGTGAAGTTTTTTTTTTTTATTCTTCTATTACTTTTTCTAATCTCTAATCTCTAATCTCTTTAGGATGAAGGACACCAGTCGCAAAAACAACATGTTCTCTCAGTTCCGCAAGAACGAGCGCGATAAACAGAAGCTTATTGACACTGTCATCAAACAGCTCAGGAACCTCATTGTCACCCACCAGTCCTGAGGCTGTTTGTTGCCATCTTTCAGAATGCCCCACCCCTCCTGAGTCTTGATTGGCCATCTCCTCTGCCAGTGTATGTAGAGCACCCTGACACACCCTTGTTTTGGGTGGGTTGGGGGTGGAGGAACCAAAAAAAAAAACCCTAAAAGAACAAACTTGCACTAATGTGCACATGAGTGCCATGAGTCTTTTAAAACAAGTGTGTGCCTCACTCTGTGGTGTGCCAGCCAGCTATATGTCTTCCTCACAAAGTGAACCGCTCTTCTGGAACCGCTCTTCTGGAACCGCTCTACTGACTTCCAACAGGACTGTCTAAGCTAAGGGTTAGCTTGAATTTACACCTTGGCCAAGCTTTTGGTTGCCTGTTGTTTGATGTTGTTTGGTTGCCTGTTGAATTGATTTTTTTTTTTAAGGGTTTTTTTTTTTAACCCTGTTTCTCTGAGACTTGCCTTCAGTTCTTCGTACTTGCTTAGTGCAACTTTTCCAATATCTTGGTGTCAAAACATGAATGTTCATTCATTTTTGTTCATTTTGAATGTTTAATTTTCATTTATAGACACACCAAGGCTGATAGTTTAACAGAACATCCTCTATATTGCTTTGCACACTTGAGGGTATCTGAACTGGAACACCTAGTAATCGGTCTTCTATATGTAGAATAACACTGTTCTCTAACGACCTTTAAGCAGAATCTTAGGCAAATGCACAAGGTGCCATTGGCTTAAATTGAACCCATCCACAGGGACTCCATGAACTGAAACGTTCTTGATTCAAAGGATCTGCTTAGACCACCTGCTAGATACAGCCAGATCTCCTGTTGCTAGGGGAGAGTTTGCTGCCTGTCTTTCAATATGCATGTATGCGCATTTATTTGTGTGTTAGCATGCGCACACACGGGTGAACAGGTCTTCAGTACTTAATGACACTTTCTCCCAGTGTTTCCTTTTATAAATGTGGGTGCAATATTACTTTAAACATTTGTTTTTCAAAGAGGGAAATAATTAGAAAATTTCATATAGCAGTTTGAATGGTAAAAGTGCGTGCGTGTGTGCGTGCGTGTGTGCGTGTGTGTGCGTGTGTGTGTTAAACCCTGCCCTATTGTAAAGGGATATAAATCTAACCCTAAAGGGATTATTCCTCCACTTTCTCCTTATCTTGAAAGGAGTTGTGGTGTTTAAACCAGTGTGTGAGTTGTTCACTGGTCCTCTGTCCTCTGGTCATGAAATTGTCTGTGCCTCGACTTTCAGACTTCCAAGTTTTTGACTGCAGTGTCTTGTGCACTTGGAGTTGGGTTTGTGACCAAGCTGTAGGGTGTGTGTGTGTGTGTGTGTGTGTGTGTGTGTGTGTGTGTGTGTGTGTGAGAGAGAGAGAGAGAGAGAGAGAGA
>JAOYMR010000016.1:4917661-4928613 GCA_025802075.1 Tenebrosternarchus preto | reverse complement strand
GTGTGTGTGTGTGTGTGTGTGTGTGTGTGTGTGTGTGTGTGTGTGTGTGTGAGAGAGAGAGAGAGAGAGAGAGAGATCAGGAATGTGTGCATGCTGGTCTTGTAGCCATTTGTGTATGTATATAAAAACTATTCCTTTGTGGGGTTTTTTGCTGGAGACAAGTGCACTGTATAGACTGTAGTGTTAAACCACTAATGAACGACCTCACAGTACTAATAAAACCTAAAACAAATGCCAAATAAAAAAATTTAAAAAACCACACCTCAGCTGTAAGTAAAGACTCTTATTCTGCATGTTGCTTTCATCAAATGATTTAGGCATTATATAGCAGTAAAAAAAAAAAGAAACAAACAAATGACTGTCCCCATCTCAATTCTGCTGCCCTCACAGAATAGCAGGTACTCTAAATGATCTGTGTGCTGCTGCCACATTCAGAGCAAGGACTTCAGCTGCCTTTAAATATCCACTGGTAGTAGCACAAGTGGTGTAGTGGTTACGACCTTTAGATCTTGCAACAACGCATTGAAATGTCCAATAAGTGTGAGGCCCTGGAATAAGCCACGAATATAAACACTGGTTTGAGCATTATATAGATACTCTATATATAGAATTATAGTTATTTTTTTATTCACAAACAAAATCATGTGTAATTGCATCCTAGATGTATTTAAGACTTGTTTAAGTCCAGTAACTCTAACCAGTTCAGGATGTGGAGGGAGATGAATTTAGCCAGATGTTGCATAAGCGCGTCTGTCTCTTTCAAACCTTATTTGATAACTGAAACCATTACATTATGTTACATTGCATTGTTACATTATGTAACCACCCAGTAACGCCAAAGTTGGCGATTTCCTCCAACGTTAAGAAACTTAAACATACAGAACAATGATTTTGAAGCAGCTCCTATTTCATGTGTAGCAGGGAAAAGGGAACGACACTGTAGGTTGTCAGGTGATAAGAGCAGATTTGCATTTTTCACGCTTTACAACAATCAGATTTTAAAAGTGTATGTGCATTTAAAATCTTATCAGCATACAATCTAGATACAAGTCACATGAAATGACCGTGTGTGAAAGGGATCTAAAATTCAGTGATTTTAAAGCCTTGTGCTGCAACTTTTAATTGTATATTGTGATGCTGATGAACTTTAAGTGTGAAAACCCTGACCCTAACCCTAACCTTTACCCAGAAACCAAATGTAAAAGTACTTGCATATAAAGGCCCAATAGAAATATCCGTTCCATGGCTGTCCCAAATCTTAAGGAATTCGCCTTCCTTTTGGTAACGTATTCCCAGTTATCCAATGATCAAAACATCCGTGAACAGTACAGAGAGAATGTAGGGGAGGTTGCAGCTCTGAGCCCAGCAGCACGTGGGTATCTGTTCCAGTGGCTCACTCTGCTCTGGGGTGTTTGCTGAAGCTGGTGCTCAGGTCTGGGTTAAGGCGATGCAGGGAGACGAGCTTGGGCCTCCTCCACAAATCCCCCCCCCCCCCCCCAACCAGTTTCCGCTTGGGATTTGCTGTTTTCCTCCTTCTTTATGCCCAGCTTCATGTTAGCTGTCTGATTTATCAGGCTGCATGCCCCCTGCCTGGTGGTGGTGGGGGGGAGCATCACTGGACTGTAACAACACAAACACACCCCTCTTTCTCACACACTCGTCCTCTTGTGCAGAAGCGATACCATGACCCGTGGTGGTGGTGGTGGTGGTGGAGCTCTGCGTGTGTTCTGAGCGCGTCAGGCAGAACAATTCTGGTTTTGGGGTTCAGTTGAGCGCAACATCCCTTTTGTGAGCGAGGCGGCAGCGACTGCTGCCAGACTGGAAGGAGATAATGAAGCTTCCCTTCTGTTGTCCCACTCTACTTCCTCCCAGCGCCCATGTCCAGCTTGGACGAGAGAGAGGCCTGGTAGGTTTGGTGGCAGCCAACATTTAAACTAAGTATTTCCACAGTGGGGAAAAGAATGCACTTTTATTGACTCATGCAGACACATGGGTCTCTGCCTCAAGTATTGGTCATTGTTCAAGTGTCCACAGAAGCTTAACTGGTTTTGATGGTTGGATGGTATGGAAGGTTGGTTTATTATCCCAGTCGATATGCCATTTCTGAGGCCCAGCTTGGAAGGGTTGCTTGGTACTGCATCAGCAGCAGCTTTCATTATAAACGGCACCTGCTTTCTCTCTGTCCAGGCTGGGCCCTCTGCTCTCTCTGCTGTGAGGAGCCGTGTGTGTGTGTGTGTGTGTGTGCGCGCGCGCGTGCGTGCGTGCGTGCACATTACCTAGAGAAAGAGTAGATTTGATTACATCTGTCAGTATTGCTTGGAGTCCACGTTTGTTTGGTGTTGTCTGTCTTATTGCCTCCCGTCTGACCAGTCCTGCTTCATACTCATCAGAGAGGAAGAATATCATCCCCACATCATCGCTCCTAACATGCCAACAAAAAGCAAATCGATACTACGGCAGTTTGTTACATTGTTACATTTCTGTTCATTATTCTGTTTTGGTCAAAAAAATCAACGTCAGTAACAGATAATGAAATAAACTGTTGTACGCTGTTGTCACTGCTTGATATTCTTTTAACTGGTGGCATCCACTAATGAATTAGGAGAAATCGTTCATATTCAGATTGACTTCTTGTAGGCTTAACACTTACCATAATGCTAATGTAGAAATTGTGCATGTGCTTGGATTCAGTTCCTTTTTCAATGGAAATTACAATTTATTTGTAAGTGTAAACAGATGGTTATTTTAGCACCTTCAGTTTCGTCAACAATTTCTACAAGCACTATTTCTGAGAACTGACTCAGCTTCAGTCATATAAATCTAGTCACACATGTATTTCACATGAAGACAGGTTACTGGGAAATGCTGTGGCTTCCTGTTGAGCCATGGATAAAAAAAAAGAGAGAAAGGCCACATAACATCTGCAGGGCAAACTCGTATGTTCATCTATTACAGTTTCCTGATGTCTGATTAAGAACTCCAACAAAATGGAATATGAACACCCCATTCATTCCATCCCCAGTCAAAGTGTTTCTGGTTCTCTGGGTTTTAACAGTGTTCACTCTCTCTCTGTCTCTCTCTCTCTCTGTCTCTCTCTCCCTCTCCCTCTCTGTCTCTCCCCCTCATCCTTTCTCAGCTAGTGACTCTCCCTGAGTTAGAGGCATTGTTTATTAACACAGGGATGGACATGCTCAAACGAGGCTGCTGATAGAACCGAAGCTCACCTCCGGGGAAGGAGACATGAGGCTCAAGCTTCAGAGTGTTTATGAGCCGAGAGTCACACAGTAAGAGTGGCTGCTCTTCATTGCTTCCTGAGATTAATCATATAGGAATTCTCCCAAGGAAAGTGACTCACGCAGTCCATTAAAATCCAACTTTTGTATTTTATGTGTGCATTCCAGTGAGCAACACTTGTGAATGGCCATTTTGGTCTGTATTATTTATGCTTCTTGTGTCTTTTTTCCCCCTGATTAGTGGCTCAGGATATATATGTGTTTACAATTCATTAACAACGCTCTGAGGTCGGCAGAGGTCATCGTCTAGGTGAGTGAGTCTCTCGGCTGAGAGGGGAAGACGGCAACACAAACAACATAGCGTGCGGTGACAAGGCGATCACACGCTGCTCCTCGAGCGTGACGCTGTGCACAGATACTGCCCAGGCTGATAGCCACCATCTCTCTCAGGCCTTTGTCTTAAACGGAAGGGCGCTAAAAATAACCCCAGCTGTGTACTCGCGTGAGCGGCGTGGGAGCGATTGTTGCGTGCGTGCAAGTGCCGTTAAGCTGGGCGCGTGGTGCGGACGTTTTTGCTCTGTTTTTGCATAGTATCTGCAGGGAGACCGTATCGGCGTGATGACTATCTAGAACCAGCAGCTTTAGAACATGCATGTTCCTGTCAAATATTACCACAGACAGGGTAGTACCGTGTAAACATTAATAATGTGCTGTCTCTTCACCTCTCCATCCCTCTCTCTATTTCTCTCTTCACCTCTCTCCACCCGTCTCTCAGTCTCTGTCTCGCTTGTGCTGAAGAGGATTCAGATAAGCTCTGTGGTTTAAATGCCCACTAATGACTCTAATGGCTGTTTGACCTTGTCTGACCTTATTTTATACATCGTAATGTGTAGGAAGTGTTCTGTTAGAGAACACGTTCAAAAATAAAGATTAGAATCATTCTGTAGAATTCAATTTGTAATATATCAGTTTAATCAATTTCTGAGTCCAGTAGTTCATGGTTTATTGTTCTTCCAAATAATCATTAAACTAAATCAAATTCTCAAAAAATCAAGAAGATTTTGTATACTTGTATATCAGCTACAGGAGTTCTAACCATATAGACCTGCTGAGTGGCGTATGCAGAGGAGATCAAGAGACTTGGGAGGTGCAAGTTTTACAGGGAGACGTGAGGGGCAAGATTGATGAGACAGAGGGGAGAAGACAAGAGAAAGTGCAGTGAGAGTGTGGGAGAACATAGAGTGGTTGTGGACGAGAGGACAGACAGCGAGCGTGTGTCCTCCTCTCCTCAAATGAAGATGGATGGACAGAGGCCACCCTCCCTCTCTCGCCACTCTTCCCAGGTTATTGATGGGCTCCAGGGGTCAAAGGTTACGGTAACAAAAACCTGGTTTCCTCTGTGCGCTCTGTGTATTTGCCCCTGCAGTCAAATTGTTTTGGGGATCCTGAGGGGGGTGATGGTGTATGGTGTTTGGGAGAAGTGTGGGGGTGGGGGGTCCAAAGTTTCCCTCAGCATACACACACAAACACACACAAACACACACACACACATGAACACACATTTCAGCTCTGGGGTGTCTTGGAGGGCCAATACATCATGCTAGTGGCATGGGTTGTGTGTATATATGCATGCTTATATTTTGGTTCCTGAAAGTGTGTGTGTGGTGGGTGATGGGCTCCTTGGTCATGCTAATAAGTGCTGTCCCTACACAAAGTCAGTAGGCAGTGGGGGTTATCATTGAACCATCGATCTCTATCCTTCAAGCCAACGAGCTGTTCAATTACTCTCCGATTTACTGGTCTCCCAGTGTTCTGCTTTGACTGGAACACTGTCTGCAGACTTGATTACTATCAATCATCTGGAATGCTGCCTTGAAATAATACCAGCTTTCAGGACCTCAGACGTTTCTTTAAGTGAACCGCACATCTATCTGTGTCTGTTGGCAGTCTTGTTAATGCATGGCTTTGTTTCACAGGAATATGCTCTTATTGTGTTCTCTTATGTGTCAGTGGCAGTTTAAATCTATCAAGAGAAGTACAGTGATTTGTCAACAATGTACAATGCATTTTAGAGACTAAAACAGATCAATAAATGGTAGTTCTGAAAGTGAACTTTGTATACTGGAAAAAAAATCTGTTAAATATTTCATATTGGATATGAAAATAAAAAAAAAAACAGATCAGACCAAAGATCCCCCTTTTTATTCAGCTGTTGTTTTGTTCACAGTGTCCACCCCTCTAGCAAGCAAGGTGAGATACAGCATATTGAATTACTGGATTGGAATGTAGTTGCTCGGAATTTGCTTAGATTAGATTTGAACTTGTTCAGTTTTCAGATTCTTTTGGATCACGTTACTCTCCAAGTGTCTATATCTGTATTACAGACATTTTGCTCTGAAATCAAAACCACCATTTTTTGTACTTTTGATTTTATTTTTTAATCATTACAACTTTAGGGATTTAGTAATGGTTTTCATTTTGTTCCTTTGTCCTTTTGCCAAAGTTTTAAGGGTAAACGGTCAGAATTCCAGCAGTAATAGATGTTCATGATGCATGTTACAAATGTTAAGAAATGTACTATAAATAGTGTCTTTTTTCGGTTTATCTCAAAAGTGACTCCATATGCTCCCAGTCTCTCTTCCAGTAACCCTCAGCTCCCCCCGTGTTGGCCAGCACCCAACCATGTAAGGAAGGCTAAAACAAAATAAAATGATAATGGATTTATAAGGGGAAAAGGTTTGACTTCAACTTTCTGATCTCATTTCCAAGTGTTTATGTGGAATTAACGTGTCCAGTGATATTAGGGTAATTGCTGTATGCAGAGTCTTTTGGTCGAGTGAAGGAACAGGGGCACCATATGGGTTAGAATATGGATTCCCTTTGAGTTCGACAATAACAAATGGTTCAAAACAAAAGCACTAAAAGTGAGTGAGTGAGTGAGTGAGGAGGATTGGAGCTCGTGCCTGGGCTACTGTTAGTGCAGGCTGACGTCATAGTAGAAGATCAGAGAGGATACAATGATTCTGTTCTGGAAGGGGTCTCTCCTCCCCCTCTCTGAAATGATCAGAGAGTCGGATCACACAGGTTTACAACCGTGGTTCATCCAGCATTAATAAACATTTGAACAGTAAGAGTTCAATAACAAAGTCCAAGAACAGCTAATGTGAGACACGTAATGCAGAGGAGAATTATTCACTAATATACCTGTATGGAAAAAGATGTTAAATATGTTCTGTGTTATTTAATGGTATCAAACCTATTTAATGATTGTTATTATGTATGTCACATGTGTTATTATGTATTAATTATATTGTAATAAGTTGTTATATAACAGATCAGTGTGAAGTAAGACATTGTAGTAGTAATCAAGGGTGACCAATTTGTGTTTAGTCCTCTGGAGAACACAGGTGATGTATAGCTTTGCTAGTTCAAGATCTCAAAGATATCTCACAATAATCACACTCGTCTCTCTCTCATCTGTTTCTCCTCTAGCAAATATATCACCATCATACTGCATCACTGGCAAGATGTACAGAGAGACTGTGGTTCCTTTTAAATTCTTAGTCATCTATAGAGTTGTGTATAAGTTATAATATATAGTGTGTATAGTTTTACATGCAAAAACTCCTCACCTCTGTTAAGTACTGCAAAGTATACTAGTCTTCTAGCTAAGTTCAGCAGAAAACCTCTTTAAGGCGTCTGAGGTACATGTTTCCTTTGATTTGCCTAAGGGAAAGCTTGTGTTACACCCCTGGGAGTATTTTTTTAAAGAGAAAGTCACACCTCCTCTTACTCGTTCTACACAACCTTTGGGACATTTCTTCAGTAAACGGCTGCATATAAAACCTTTTCCTCTGAGTAAAGAAATAGTAAGGAGTCATCAAACCACGAACCTGCGTTTGTCTCAGCACATAAGGTTTAAGGAAACAGTGACTCCTGTGAGTGAACATGTCTAATCGGAGAAGCAGCGAGGTAATGACCTGGAGGAGGAGGTGGTGTGAGAAGTTGAAGGAGAGATGGCTCCACGGAAACCCTGCGCTGTGCTCTCTCGCTCTCCTGAGGAGAGATGGAGGCTGACATGGCCAATCCAGCAGCTCCTACTCCACGTCTTAGATGGACACTCTCTCCCATCAACACCATCAGCATATTCCTCATGGTCATTGGCTTGGAATCAGATGTAGATGTGAGTCTGCCTTTGAAGTGTTTTAGCTGGTTTCATACATAAGTCTGGTTTCACAGGATTGACGGTTGAGAATACTGGTGGAGATAAAAGTTGGAGGTCAAACACTTTTGCCTTTATCTGAGTCTGGCTGCTGAGTTTTGTGGTAAAAATTGCATCTTTCAGGACTCTCCAGCATGCAGTCATTCCTCTGCGAGGCCTCACCCTCCTGGCAGTGCCCGGCTTGGCCGAGGTGGCACAGCTCTTCCTGTGTGCCAGTGATGGATGGTTGTGGTTGTGCCCGCTGGCACACAGGCTCAGGGATGAATGCAGGAGAGCCTGCACGGGTTTAAGCACAGCAGAGGGCCATGCCAGTGGGACTACCACATCTCTCTCTCTCTCTCTCTCTCTCTCTCTCTCTCTCTCTCTCTGTCTCTTCCCTTCTCTCTCCTTCCCACCCCTCTCATTTTCAGTTAACAAGTGTGCCAAAGGGCGGAAAACCTTCTATTCTAATCCTCAACATCATTCCACGTTGTTTTATCTCACAGTTGGGCACATACAAATGCGATGGACACGCCGAGCTAATGGCGCCGGTACAAAATCTCGCTTTCTGGTGCGAGAAGCAAGAATACAAGCTTGGGCTCCGGCCGGGGAGAAAAAAAAAAAGATACACAGCAAAAATGTGCGGGGCATCCGGCGGCGACTGGACGCCGCTCGTCTAGGTCTGGCTGACCGGACAGCGCATCTATGCTGGGCTGGTCACAGCCTGCCTCTCGCCCCTTGAGCCGGGACCTGTTTCTCATCTCCATCTGAGCCTCTGCAGCACGCTAAAGCCTCTGACAGCAAATGATTATTAATAATCATGCCTTCTCTCAGGAGTGACCGGGTTGCCAGATTCAAACAAAGTGTCTTCAGTGAAAGATGTCTGTGAGGGGAGACTTATTTATTCATTTCAGATTTAATGAATATATGGTTGCACACCGTTGTCTTCTTGCCATACGACACTAATCCGAGGACATATTTACATTCCGTCCTTTCTGACGGATGTTCTTCTCCTCTTAGGACAATTCATAACTGCCAACCTAATCCTCGGTGTTGTACATGTGCAGCCCTGTCTACATGAACTTGTTTAATTGATTTCACACTGCTGCAGTTTGGGTTTACGTGTTTTCCAAGGTCCAAGGCTTCTAGGTTTGGGAAACCCAGGAGACTTCCTGGTTTTACTTACATGGGAAAAGCAGTGTGAGTCAGCCTCTCTTTCACGTAGTGAGTCTGAATTCCCTAAAGTTTGTATAAAGTTCCTCATCAAGCTTTCTAAGAGCCAGGACAGAAGTTTGTGACCACCAAACTGCATGGGAAATCTAACGGAGCTGCTTTGTCTTGTGCAGTCCTTAGAAATGACAGGTGACAAAACCCATAGTCACTACAGATAATATATATTTAAACTACAACAACGACAACAACAAAAAATGTTCCCATGGATGCTGGTGGATGAGCTGTACTAATCCTGTACTGTCTTGGGAAATGAGCGATGGATGAATCCCCCTTGTTGCGTCAGTGTGATGCAGTGTGATTGCATGGGTTTAGTTGTTTATGTTTGTAGCGTTTGTGTAGGATGATCTCATCTCTCTGCCTCAGTCCCTGTGCTGCCATTACTTCCTACCCCCCAAGCTGTTAAGCTGTGTCAGCCAATTTCCTAGTTTTTGTATGGGTACGGCGAGTTGTGTGATCTGCGCCGGCACAGATGACACAGCATTACACTCCACCCTTTTAATGACTGTTCCAAAGAACAGATAATTATTCTACACTTCCTCAAAGTGTGGAGTGAAGTGTGTCAAGAGTGAAACCCCACAGGTGCTACAGGTATGTGTGGTGAAGAGTTCACCGACTGGAGTTACACAAAACAAATAAATTCCCCAGCTGCGCTACCCTAAACCAGATGAAGGGAATCATGAAGGCATGTGTGTAGGATGACGCCTTGCTAGTAACTAGCTCTTGGGGTGTGCACTTCTAGGTGCTTTCCTGACTTAAAGCCATTTATTTCCTTTAACATGAACAGGTGTTTGCTGTGTTTGTCTTAGAGACTTCTAAAAAAGGAAATCTGGAGCCTAGGAACGGGAAATTCCTTCATTCCTTCCTACATTCATTCAATCAGTCATTATTTTTGTTATTGATTTATTTATTTATTGACTGATTGAATAGGAAATCACATCAACATATCAGATTACTACAGATGGATTCTTCTAAGTACACAAACCAATAAACTGTAGCCTATGTTTTCTGAAAACATGACTTATAATTTCGTGATGTTGACTTTGATCGACAGTTGAGTTAAGGAAATACGATAAATAATAACTACTTAGGTTACTTATATTTGCTCTGGGTTTGTCGCCACTAGGCGGCACTGTAGCGTTGCAAGACGTACTCCGACTTACAGCGGCAGACCATAGACCATAAAGTATGTCTTGGAAAATATCATTAACAAGCAGCGTTTCGCTGCGCGAACTCTGGATACATTTATTTTGGCCTGAAAAAAACACTAGAGAGAATAACAGAAAATCAGAGGGAAAGAGCTTGTCAGTGTGCAGAGGACTCGCTATTTAAAAAACAGACAGAGGAATGAATGGGATGTCTTCTATTGAGCGTCAAATCAGAAGTGCAGGCGTTTTATGCTGTTAGCTGACTGTACAGTTACATCTGCTTGTTCTCGTCGCTGTAGCAAAATTTGCTGTAGGCATATTATAGGCTTTTTGCCATAGAAGTAGTGTGGGACTAAGAAATTTAAAATCACCGCTTGCATGCGCCCCCCGCCCCCCGGCTCCCCCCATCTTTCTCTCTCTATCTATCTCTACCTCCCTGCCTCTCGCTCAGTCTGTGTGTGGTGCTCACAGGTATCACAAGCGCAGGAAAAGTAACAAGGGTAAGCGCAACATCCGGGGCATGGGGGCATGACTAAGGTCAGCACGAGCCGGCTTGAAGGCTGAAAATCATTACATAACAACTGCGCGTAATTATGATCACAAGCTACACGTAATTGAAACCATATCAACGCTGAAATAGACGGCACTAAGACGAATCTGTTTCTGCTACTCGCACTGCGTAGTAGAATTGTTTGTAACGGAACGATTTTGAATAGTTTTTTTCTACACGCCAGTATTTTTTTTTCATTCTTCTATGCACTCTTTTTGGGCGTTTCGTCCCTTAGAGGTTTGGACGTGCATTAAAGCTAAAATGTGATTAAAAAAAGAATAAACAATAGGCTATTTTGACCCATCAACACTACCCAACTGAATACAATGTGCGCTCCCTGTACAGTCAGGGAACACATGGGCGATCTGAGCGCGCAGATGCGAAGTCCTGAAGAATTGCCTTGACTATTTAACAGGCTATAAACAATGAGCTGATGCTTTTTCAATATTTGTTGTAACTCGATGTACTATATCTTTTGGACAGACATTAATTCACGACCTCCTGACCCATTCGAGACCTAAAAGAGATGAGCAGGAGCTTCAAAAACATATCTTACCACACTTTGTTACTGATACCCCCCCGCCCCCCAA
>JAOYMR010000016.1:4892460-4917561 GCA_025802075.1 Tenebrosternarchus preto | reverse complement strand
TATATAACACACACACACACACACACACACACACACACACACACACACACACGGTGGTTATTAAGATCCAATATTGACAGTAACGCACTACACCCTGAACACACTACACCCACGTCTTATGAAAAGCCGTAGCAGTTGTAGTTATTATTGTTGTAGTTATTAGTTTATATCATTCTTCCCGTGCCAAAGGTATTGGGTTCTTTGCATAAGTGAAAGTAAGTGTAATGATTCACGGCCGAGCATATTCCTATATCGCAGGTAGTAAGCAACCTGAAATTAAAGATTGAAAAAACTTCGTACTAAATTAAAAAACTTTTGTCTGTCTGTCCTTCTCCCTCCCTCCCTCCCTCCCTCTCTCTCCCTCTCTCTCTCTCTCTCTCTCTCTCTCTCTCTCTCTCTCTCTCTCTCTCTCTCGGGCAAGCGTCCAGGTCCCGCACGCTTCAGCGCCCGGTCCGTTCACTTTTCACCCCGCCTCAGTATGGTGGGGTGGGGTAAGGGGGGAGCCGCTTGCACCCTGGCCGAATGCCGCCTCGCTGCCTCCGCTATATAAACACACATTGGAAGCTCGCTTAGCGACTCGAACTCACATTGAGAAACTGTATGTGAAAAGAGAGAGAGAGGGAGAGAGAGAGAGCGAGGGCGAGAGAGCGCATCAGAATAGAGGTAGAGAAACGTACTACAGTCATTTGAAGATTTTTACCGCTCTAGACATTTAGCATCCGTGCACAAACTTCAGAGGATTATTCCTTTTAATTTATTTATCGAGACCAGTACTTTATTTATCGCATTAAAAGAGATTATAGGTATAAAGAGACTTATTTGGTGAAGACACGTTTAAGGATTTTTTTCATTTAATTTTTTTTTAAAGCAGACACTACTAGGGTAGAGTTTGAAACCCTGACCAGGTTTCCCACGTGGTTGCACTAGTCTGACAAGTTCACGTCTGTTTGCCATATTTTCAGAGGGATAGCGTGTATCGATTTTATTTAAAATGGTTTACCAAAGATTAACATCGACTTATTTCATTTCGTATTCAAATAATTAAAGACAGTTCTATTTTTTATTATTAAGCACTTGAGGCTTCATTACTAAATTTAAAGTGAGAGGAAAAGTTTAGCGCGTCTTTCTGAGATTTTTGAAAAGTGCTGTTTTAGTTCTTAATTATTAGCAATTTACTAAAATACCTGCACAACAGAAAACGTGGGTGAGAACAGTGCACGTTCTATTCAAAATATTTCAAATCTTGAGTTCCCCGGACGACAGTTCCCCGGACGACAGTTCCCCGGACGACAGTCACTATGCTCTTCGAGAGTTTTGACCTGGTCTCTGCGCTGGCCACCCTTGCTGCGTGTTTGGTGTCCATGGCACTTCTTCTGGCGGTGTCCCAGCAACTGTGGCAGCTACGGTGGACCGCTACCCGAGACAAGAGCTGCAAACTGCCCATGCCCAAGGGCTCTATGGGCTTCCCCATCATCGGAGAAACATGCCACTGGCTGTTCCAGGTAAGCGCGTCATCATGCACCTCTTTCTGCTGTGCCTTTTCCCACATTTCCGAGCTCGCTGGAGCAGCTGCGCAGTAGTAGGCTGGCTGTCGCTCCACGCTTGTACGGCCCCTTGTGCGCGCCAGGCGCCGGGGCTCTGCACGTCTCCGCCGCAGTCTTTTTCTTATTTGTAAACTGATATAGTGCTGAGAGAACTGTCGTCATATTAGCCATGAACAGTACACATCTGCGAGAGCGTAATGTTAGCAACACTACAGCTGTGAACTGAATGTGTGAGTTAATAGCGCGTGCACTTGCTTCCCAGCGATGCCAAAGGAAGATAATTCCAAAACTTGTTCAAGACAAGGTTTCTCTGTCATGCAGTTACCGGTCGGTCCACGTGGAATAAAATAACTCGTATGGTGTAAGATGGTAGCACCAAACTGGCGTACGATCCACAGGAGAGATCCGATTAATGCTTGTCGAAGCATTAATAAATTCAAGAGACGGGGGACAGGTAGAGCACAGAGTAAAAATCCTTGCGGTGGTAGGTACATAGCATGCGCGCGGGAAGAAACGTTGAAGGCTGGTTTAGCTCCTGTATAATTACGCCGCCGGAATGCGTCTATTCCATCGCAGTTATACTCGAAAAGCTTTAATGACACGAGAGGCTATGTTGTGTAAGGGAAACTATACCACTCTGCGCTACTGTATGGTCTGACCGGGCGTTGAGCGCTTGTGCCCGCGGGAAATCCAGTAAAACAGCTCAGTGTCACGTTTTGGTGAGTTCAGCTCCGTTAACGTCCAATTGGCTGATAATGCTAGAAAGTAAGTAGGCATAAGTAGGCGTGAGAGAAGACTGTAATTTTTTACCACCGAAAAGGAAAATCAATTGCCGAACCAACCAAAAAGGGCAAAACAACGGAACACGCGCTACTCGTTCACGGTGGCAGATAAAAATTTAGCATAATTAAATATTTCTGGGAAACACTGAGCACATGAACAGGTAATCCCTTCTATTTGATATTCAGTTCTTATTGCATGAAGAGATATCAGCATGTAAAATTGTGTCTTAGAAAGTGCCCAGTTTGCAAGCTACAGTAGTGCGCCGCACATATCAAATTCGCTGCTCAGTAATAGATTCTCCAAACTCAAGAGACACATTTCGTATAGCTGGTAGCCTCAATACAAAAGCAAATGCATGAGTCACTATTCGAGTGACAGATCTTAAATCAACGGATCTTTGATTTTTCCACCTAATGCCAAATCTCGGTCATTTTTGCGCCAGGACCACAAAACGAGTGATTGCTACCGTGCAAATTCGAAGTTCGAATAGTGAATATGTTTCTGGTGGGAACTTTTGAAGTCTGGTCTGTTTCCTGACAGCTCGCCGTAGGCATACATGTCCAGCAGCAAAGGGGGTTCGACGTAGAATGTACAATCTCTAGCCAGCAACGCGAGCGCGACTGTTGGCCGCTCCAAAAGTGGGTCATACGCGATCTCCGTCAGGCGCAGGCTTCATGTTGTACTTACTTTCCCAAATACTTTTACACAGTCAACAGGTTATTACGTTTTTCGCTTATTCTTCATAAACTTTAACCGCATATTCTTCATAAACTTTTTTTGCATGCCGTTGTCCCTTGCGTTTATCTTGTGCGTAACCGCCTCATGGTGTCTACACATGCACATAAGAATTACAGATGACTTGATTTTTGTTCACGATTTACTTTGGTGAGAATACATCATGTCGTTTCATGATGTCCCTCATACAAAGTTTTTCCAGATGTGATTTCTTTTGGATCTTTTCCCACTGATTTTTCCATTATTAATTCAAAGCCAAGCGACCCCAATATATTGACCATTGTCTCATTGTCCGCGAGCCATTCTCTCGGGAGACGAGCCTTGATCGTTAAACTGTATGAATCGAACATTAGTCATCTGAATGTTCGCTAGTCATAGCGGCAAACATACTGCCCGTAAAGCGGTATGCACGATCAAAGACACACAAACACACGTATTTTCTCTGAAATTTTTCTCTTACTCTTAAATACGCATTCCGCTAAAAATGTATATACGTAAGCTTACTCACACACAAACACACACGTATGTATTTGTGCGCGTATTTGAGCAGTAAGTGAATAACTCTTGGCTCAAGGCCAGTTTTCTTTGGCCAGTGCGTCGTGGGTTATTGGCACCGCATGTTTCACACTTCTAGAGGAGGGGCACTATAATAGCATAGATGGTCTAATGTGTATCACAGTTTTAGTTTAATTTACTTAGCAAATAGCCTGAGATGCATAATTTCTTTCTATGATGTCCCAGTCTTAAATCTCCTTCCTCTCACAGTATTGCAGAAAAATGACACCCACACATTCACACAGTTCAATCAACCTTTAATTAGACCACTTATCTACACAACGCTCAAACGAGTGCCCTGACATTCCATCACAGCTTTGAATCCCAGCACATGGATGTCATGGTGGCGACTGTGTCGAATGGAAGAGGCTGCAGTGGTTATTACTGTGTGAATGGCTGTCTTTCCCCAGTAAGCTGCACTTGTACCATGGGCTGAATGGTGCTGAGTATAATCAGCTGTGCTCTGGGTGAGAGGCCTGCTGCTACACTCTCTCCATGGCACAGGTCACTCAGCGGGCAACAGGAGGGAGCCCTCTAGCTTGCTGCCACTAGTTCCCAACCTTCCCCGCACTCTGACCCACATCGCTTCTGGCTGGGGGGCACAGAGCTCTCCGCTAGGAGGGTCACACTGAACTCATCCCCTTTGCTTGGGTAAAGGGCATAAAGCCTGGGGCCTGATCAGCATTCCTGAGACTTTCTCTCTCTCTCTCTCTCTCTCTCTCTCTCTCTGCCTCACTTGCTCAATCATTTTCACTCACCCACTGTGTCATTCATTCATTCATTCATTCATACATGCTCACCCTCTCAGTCAGCCACCCCCTCCCTCTCTCCCTCCCTCCCTCATCCGGATTACTGGGCATGAAACAGGAGTGAGTGGCAGCACAGCAGCATGGCCCTTCTTTCACCCCTGGGACACACCGCCAACCCCTCAACAGCCTCGTCTTTGGGGGCTGCGGAGAGAAAGGAGCTGGTGGAAGGGGCTTGGCAGCATCAGCGGGAGGTGGGGACAGGGAGGGTGAGAGCCCGAATAAAAGAGGGTCCCGGGGTGAACGCTCACACTCCACTGAACAACCGTAATCTCTCTCCACATACTGTTTCCAGGTCAAAGGGGAGCCCATTCTCCCGGCGTGGCCTTGTTCGGCCAGCTTTGGGTTCCTTTCAGGGACTCGTGGGTTCTGGCGCCTGATCAGGCCTGAGTGAAACGGCTCTTTCTGTGCAGGGATTCCTACCTGTTACGCTCCGGCCGGCCCTCAGCGCCGCGTGAAATCCTGCCCCCGTATCGCATTTCCATTACAGTGAGACCCCATGCTTCCCCTTCGGCCCCTGAGCCACCCCAGCACTCGCTTTGGCAGTTGGGGCCACTGGCCCTTTGGGGTGATGGATGGTAGAATAATCGGACCTCCACGTCTCCCTCCTTTATCCCCTTCCTCTAATCTCTCGCTCTGTCTGCCTTTCTTTTGCTCCCTCTCTTTTGTGCCAGAGGAGGTTGTCCAACGTACACATCCTGAGAGATTCCTGGCTATTTCAGTAAAAGGGACATCATATCTGTATTTACATTGAAGGTGCAGGTTCGGCACAGAGAACCTCCCTCCCTCCACACTGCTATTACCTGTAGTGCCGTATGGGTAAGTCTTCTTCCCCTCCCGCCCCTGCTCTGGCTCCTCCTTCCAGACGTCCAGCCACGCTAGCGCTGCCAGGGGCTAAAGGGACGAGGGGTCGAGGAGCTGTGAGGAAGAGAGAGTGAGAAAGCACGCCAAAAACCGCAGGGGAAGCCAGGGAGGTGGAGATAGATGGAGCCTACGTGAGCGCCAATCTAAACGGGGATTACGTTTTTCAAATCCCCCCCTACATTGTCCGTCATTCTTTTTTTTCCCTATGTGACCCTTTCTGTCTGCTTTTCTGTTCCTGGCAGGCCTCTAGTAAAGAAACACATCTGAGGTGCTTCAAATAGCATGAAAAAAAAAAAATCTTCCTTTCTCCTCTCTTGCCCCCACCCCCTCCACCCCCTCCATTCGCTAAGCACCCCAGTGTTTGGGTCACCCCCTTGCTGATCTGAATAAATATAATTAAAAGAGTTTCTTGTGGTCGTAATAAAGGGGTCATTTGTATAACATTTCCACTGCCACACAAAGGCTACATTTATGTAGCAGGAGGCTCGACTGGTGTCCAATTTACACAGAAATTTGTATTTTTAGTTTGTATTTTAGGCTGCACAGTGTGAAAGAGGCCAGTGGAAAAAAGTAGCCCCCTTTATTGCACCTCTTGTAAAATATCTGATAAATTTCTTTTCAAATGTAAAAGAAGCTATTGAGCATGGCGTTTTAACCTTTTCATGACCAAGCCAGACAAGGCCAGACCAGATGCCTGAGTGAGGTACAGACGTATTCTGTGTTTTTAGTCCACCCCACCCCAGTCCCTTCTGCTACTTTAATGTTCCAGTACTTTCGAAATCCATCTTTCTGTTCTCCTCTGCACCTGTCTGTCTTATGCATCCCTCTCTCCAAAGGGGTTGTCCATCCTTTTATCTATCTGCCCATTTGCTCATTCCTCTTCTTACCATCTTTCATGAACCTGAAGTGATTCCTACAGGGTTTTTAGTTTTGCCACCTCCTTCCTCTCGGGCCTCGAAGAACAAGTCCTTGTGTCAGACGCGGAAACATTCGCGTTCCGGAACTGAAGGGACGGCCTGTTCGGAGGTGCACGGAGGACAGGAATAAAACGAGCCTCTTCATGTTTGGGAAGCGGCCGCGACGCCAGACCCAGGGCCGGCGCGTCTGCTGCAGCGTACGAGCGCACGCGTGAAGGGGCGGGCCTTTGACGGCTTATGCAGATTATGACTTCATGGCTTTTCCATGGGTGTGTGGCACTTTCGTGCGTCGGCCGCCCTTTTGGGGTTTTCCCTTCTTTTTTTTCCCTCTCGTTCTTTCCCAGCACGACTGAGCCTTAGTGTCCCCCTGCTGGTGGTGGTGTGGTGTATGTGTGTGATTGGTGATGGGGGGTGGAGGTGGGTGGATGTGGGTAGGGGGGGAGTGCATTTCTCACCTTCTGGACAAACGTCACCGGCCGACACGTATCCCTCTGCGTCTCAACACTCGGTCTGACCTGCTATTTCCAGCAGGGCGACTCACAGGGCCGTGAGTTAGAGTGCAGACATCCTGGAGCCCTGTTCGTTTTGCCTTACCCTCCATCCAACGTCTGTCCCTGCTGTGTTCAGTTCCTGGCCTCCGAACGCTCATGCACGCTACAACAGGGGGGCCAGGTGGCTTTTATCTGCCACGACTCTCCTCTCACTGTTGCCCTGCTACTGTTACACGACTCTCCTCTCACTGTTGCCCTGCTACTGTTACACGACTCTCCTCTCACTGTTACCCTGCTTCTGTTACACGACTCTCCTCTCACTGTTACCCCGTTACTGTTACATGACTCTCCTCTCACTGTCACCCTGTTACTGTTACATGACTCTCCTCTCTGTTACCCCGTTACTGTTACATGCCTCTCCTCTCTCTGTTACCCCGTTACTGTTACATGACTCTCCTCTCACTGTTGCCCCGTTACTGTTACATGACTCTCCTCTCACTGTTACCCTGTTACTGTTACACGACTCTCCTCTCACTGTTACCCCGTTACTGTTACTCTTGCACCATGCAAGCATGTACTTTTCGATCTCCATTTTGTTCCTCGTCGGTGTACACTGCTATTGGGTTTTAGGCATACGTAAGTGCCTGCCCTATACACGTTATGAGTTTTCTCTTTGTGAGTGTGTGTGTGTGTGTGTGTGTGTGTGTGTGAAGGGGAGAGCTCCCATGCTGGGTGTGTGAAAGACGGCCTTGTCCCCAGCCTGTCGTGCTGCTCTGAAAGCTACTCCTTTCTCTCAGTGCGCACAGTCCGACTGCTGAGAGAAGAGCAGGCACAGGAACACACACACACACACACACACACACACATGCACACACAAACACACACACACACAAGCACGCACACACACACACACACACACACACACACACATACATACAAACACACACACGCTCGCATATACACACACACACACAAAGTTGTGTGTGTTTGGGGGGTGTGATGACGGGATGTAGGTGTCAGTGCAAGGCTAACCTGAACTCCAGGGGAAAAATAAATGTACATGCAAACACTCAACTCTCACAATGTGGTGAAAGATGTTACATTTATTTCTCCCGGTAATGTTTCTGGATGGGTTTGGAAGTGTGTGTGAGTGTGTGTCTGTGTGGTAGTGTTACCTCACACTCACTTGATATGTTAACTCCTCAGTCACATTAACTCTACACTGGGTGTGAGTTGGCTGTTGCCCACCTAGACACAGACACCCCTGTAGGCTGTGTCCACCTAGCCTCGTCCTGACACCTTGCCTGGCCCGGGCCCATGTTGCCATGTGTCTCTATGGCACTTGGCCAGGGTTCCACCAGGGTGAAACACCACTCACGCTGTTGAAGGAGCCCTTTCTGCTGTTCTCACTCTTTGTGTCTGTGAACCCTAACCTTCCCCCCCCTCCATCTCCTGGTGTCTTGCCAATTGTCAACCACAGTTCAGCTTGTTATGTTTTGAATTCAGGAGTTCAGCGCTGTCAGGGGAAGAGTTGCAATTCAGTGCTTTATTTATCAACAAACCACCTTTTCCCATGAAGTGCACATGCCAGTGAATAACTTCAACTCCAGATACAGACTGGAAACATACAAGGAAGAACATGATGCTCATTTTAGCCGAACCTGCCACAAGATCCTCTTTTATCCGACACGTATCCAGCGCTGAAGCTCTGCAGCTAGGAATGAGCCACCCAGTCCAATTCAGTTAAACTCCTTATCTATTTTATGTTGAAAAGGATAATGAATTCTTCTGTATGGGAGGGTGGGGAGCAGGAGTCGGGTTTTTAGAGTCCTCTGCTAATGCCAGAGTAGGTAAACAGGGGAGGTCAAAGGTCAAGGTGAGGAAAGGCCGAGTGGCCGACACCATGAAACATCTGGCAGGACCATCTGGCTAAAAGCAAAGGACCACGAGGAAGTTTTAGTTAAAAGATGAATGTTTATTTAATAAAGCTCTCACCCATTCAGCTGTTCACGTTTTATCTGAAGACGTCTTGTCTTGAAAGAGCTGAAGTAATGCTTTCAAAATGCAGCTGCTTTCAAAATTCGGCGGAGCTGTTTCCACTGTCCACTGCAGAGGAGGGCTCCATGCTGGGAGGGCAGGGAGCTGTGGTCAAAACTGATGGTCACATGGCCAGACATGCCAAGAAAAAAAACCCTTTAAAAAAAAAAAACAAGCTCATTCAAATCTGGAGATGCAAATAAAATTTTTCTAATACAAGGTTTTGTCACTGAGAGAAATGTTACTAGTGTCTTAAGTCCAAATACACAGCCTTGTCACCTCGCTTTAGTACAGCTGGGCCCTGAGACCCTTTACACACGCAAACATGTAGGTGCAGACACACTCTCTAGCGCCAGTATGCCGAGGTGAAGTGTATTCAAGCCAGCACTCTCAAACAGCCAAACAAACAGGAAAAAAAGCTCCTCCATGCAGCTAAAATTATCCATCCGAAAGACGCGCCTGTGTGCTGGAGCCACTGTTGCATGCTCTGAGAAACAGGTCACAAATCTTGGCCTGGGGGAAGGGGGTGGGGCCCAGGAGAGCAAACAGCTCCATCTAAGCTTCCCGCTGTAGGATCGGTACCTGCGTGCGTGTGTGCGTACGAGAGGCCGTGAGGTTACAGTGGGTCTTTATGTGCATTGCAGAGGTCCCAAGGGCTGCAGCCAATTACTACATATTACACAGAACAACATGTTTGAACATGAAGAGCACTTCCATAGCCCTTCAGATAACACTGGGCACCAGGGTTTGTCTGAGTTTTCCCGGGTATTTACGGAGCCTCGTCTGGAGCGTGGAATCTATTGCGCTGGGGTTCCTCGCTGCACAGTCAGGATCAAGCGGGAAGTTTGCATGCGTTTGAGGTTGTGGTGGGTTAAACGTTACCATGCAGAAGGTCTTGTTGTCCACCAGTAAACCTGCAGCCTGACCTCTGCAGCTGTGTGTGAGACTTCTGCTTCCACTTGTGTCACTGAAACCCTCAGCGGCACTACCACAGTCCCGCAGTACCACAGTCCCGCCCTTAATGCAGGCCACCACCCCTTAATGCAGGCCGAGCACGGCCGGTACGACCCTCTCCTCCGGTTCACCACAGCTGAGAGCTCCATAGCATAGGGGAGACCCCCAACACCAGGAGAGCGGAAGAGGAGAAAGGTCAGAGGGTTGTCTGGCGTCTGCAGCGCAAATGTAGGGCTCTGTTGGGCAGAGGCTGAAGCCGACTGGGGATCGAGAAGTTGAATAGGATTAGACATGTGTAAATGATATCGGAACATGCTAAAGACATGTGAGTTTAAAAGTCAAACTGAGAGTCTTCAAAGGTGTTTGGACAGTCATTACTCTGGTGACCAGTATCCAGGGTTTCTCTGTTGAGTTTCTAAGATAAGTGGGTGGGTTGCTCTGGGACACTCTCTCATATGTCACACCTGTCTAAAAGAAACACCCTTCGCTCACCCTTTCAGTAGGTACATATACATATGATGTATGTGTACACTCACCAACACACATTAGATCTTTATTCCTCACTGATCCCAGGGGAGAAGATAAAGCCTAATACTTGCGATTCGCTAAAGCAAATCCACTTACTGCAAATCTGCTACAACTTTGCCTTTGCACCCTTGCAAAACAAAACAAATGAGGTGATTGGTCAGAGTTAACATGATTTCGTCTTAACGGGCATCAGTGTGAACACCTCATTCCTACTGGAATCACCTTAAAAACATTGCAGCTCACACTGAGCAGGGCGAGTTAAGGCCTACAGAACAGGAAGTGTCCGTCTAAAGACTGAAATGAGGATTTGGTTTTGCCAGTCTGGTTAACTTACGAAGCACAGAACCAAAAAACATGTCTATTATGTCCATTATGCATTATGTCCACTGTCCCCGATGTCTTGTCTCATCCGTTTCATGTTGTTGAACTGAGCTCTGCGTTCGGCTGTGGGAGGTGTATTCACGTTCACCCAGCAACACCATCATTTAGCATGTACTAAGCACGTGGTCTGCGCTCTCTCCCTTCTCCCATCCTACGGCGCTGTGTTTCCTGCAGGGGGCGAGCTTCCACGCCTCGCGGAGGCAGAAGTACGGGAACGTGTTTAAGACGCACCTGCTGGGCCGGCCGCTCATCAGGGTGACGGGCGCGGAGAACGTGCGCAAGGTTCTCATGGGCGAGCACACGCTGGTGAGCGTGGAGTGGCCACAGAGCACCAGCACCCTGCTGGGACCCAACAGCCTGGCCAACTCCATCGGGGACATCCACCGCAAGAGAAGGAAGGTAGGAGTGGTCACATGCATGCACACACCACAGAATGAGTGTGCACACACCACAGGATGAGTGTGCACACACCACAGAATGAGTGTGCACACACCACAGCATGAGTGTGCACACACCACAGGATGTGTGCACACACCACAGGATGAGTGTACACTCAGGTGATACCTGAGCCACACATGGAGTAATTAGAAGAGAGTATATTTGCGTTCCATGAGTACCTTTTTCTCATTGTCCCCCCTCCCCCCTTCTTTCTCTCACATACACACCCCCACACACAAAATGTCTCAAAGAATTTGCAAGAATTATTACAAGCAGGGGCACCTGCAGTCATAAAACCCCCCCAAAGCAAACAATGATTACAAAACCTGGCACTAACGCTAATCAAAACTGTTCAAATGAATATGAACTCTTCCATGACTTTGGCATGCTTGCCTACACACAAACAAACCCCTCATGCCACTTTGTTACGGTCAAATTCAGTATTCTCCATTATTCTGCTTACTGATACTGAGATAGAGGGAGAGAGAGAGAGAGAGAGAGAACGAACACTGTGAGAAAAAGGTACCCAAACACGAAAGAGCCGAACAGGATCTCTGGGACAGAAACTGAAAGAACATGAGACAGGTCAGATGAATCAGACAAGTCAATACAACCGTCTCTGTCTTGCTCTGTCCTGATTTGGGAGCAGATATCAGCCCAGTCCTTGGATTGTCCTTGCAGTCTGTACTCAGCAGTGACCTAACGGAATATCAGAAACCCAGTCCTCCAGTCTGACCTATTGTCCTTGGCCAGAGTGACTCTTTTTGTGTGCCTAGTCCCATGAAGGCCTACATGGGCTCAGGTTTCCCCCTACACACCTGGTCCCATTGAGATCTCAGAGGGGTGGAATCAGCCTGCCTAATCCTGCAGGCCTGGGGCTTCATGCCAGCCCCACTAATGAGCGCTAATTAGTCAGTCGCACAAAGACGTCTTTAACCCCTCCCCTCCCCTCCCCTCCCCTCCACGGGCAGGCAGCAGGGTCCGCCCACACTGGTCACTTCAGACACGCTGCACATGTTAAGACATATGGCACACGAACGTGTTTATCTACACCCTATTTTCCCCTCATGACAAGACCAGTGCCTTCCTAATTCGGTCCTGTTGAGTCAGTATATGTATGACTCACATGTTTCTGAGTTTGGCTACAGAGTCATCACTATGGAGTGAATAATGGGAGAGGATGTTATTGTTTTATGTATATCTAACGCTGCTTTTGCTGCGTTCGCTGATCCTTTCAGGGCGGTACTTGTAACAGATGAATGTTTTCCACCTGACCTCTCATTGAAGCTTCCCTGCCAGCACGCTTAGAGCCGGTTCTAGGATTTGTGGCGATAAGGTGCAGCTCTTGATCCCCAGAGACTAATCTGTCACTACGGCTACGCGGGGAGGGCCGTGTGCTGGCCAGCACTAAAACAACACTCACAACAATAACACAAACACAGGCCGATGCAGGACCCCAGTCCTCCCAGCGCCCCCAGGGCTTTTTGTTCGGGAGGCGGAGCACCAGGTGTGGCCGTGTAGAAGCTCAGTGCCACTATACATATTTCAGTTGTTTGCTACTGAAGTGTGTAGCAGAGAGCTCCTGGGAGACAACGCTGGCTCGGCCTGCTGTGGGACGTCTCTGAAACCTCTCGTCAAATCAGGATGAGTTGGAATGGATTTCAGAGACTTTGAGCTTTTACACTTTTTTTGGGGGTTTATATCTTGGCCTTTCACTCCGTGGCACTGCCTGTACCCTGACCTTCTCCACCTGTTTTCATTGTTCTTCTGGCAAAATCTATGTCCCGTTTGCCAGAATGTTCTCTTCTGTGTGAAGCTGCAGTAGGTAGAAACAGGGAGAGCCGGAGAGGACTTAAAGTAACAGTGATGCCTCTGAGGGTGTTGGCTGTTGTTAATTTCCAGCTTGTCATTGTCAAATTCTCTGGGCCACCTCAGAGAAAGTGCTTCCTATATATGGGTTTTGCAGTGATCTATGCATTCTTTCAAACTGAGTGTATCAGCAGGCAAAGCCTCTGAAATGCATCTTCTGGAGTGTCCAGTAGAGGGTGCAGTGCTTTTATTCTGTGGCTCACCTGCTTCTCTGCATTTCTCCTTGTGAATAAGGGATTGTGTTTTAGTTCCTGAAAGAGAGAGGGGGAGGAGAGAGACGCAAAGAGGGGGTGAGAAAAGAAAAAGAAGAAAGAAGCCTTTACATTCTGCTCAAACCAGCAGCTTTGAGCTGTTTCATATAATTTAAGACATATGGAAATTATTAAGGCAGGGGAGTTTTAGAAGGTCTGTGTGTGGGTGCACGTCTGTGTATGTGGAGGAGAGAACACAAGAAGCCTCTCTTTTTTGTAATAAAGACAGAGAAGTAGCTTGAACATTTCCCCCAGCAGTATGTGGAGTTTCATGGACAATGTGGACTGGCATTGGATGAACCGGGCTGAGATATCTACAGTAGATAGCAAAAACAGTGTTCTCCACGAGAGGAAAACACACACCGCTTCTGGCCTATACATGAATGAAGCATGGACTGCTTCAATGAAACTCATGCATGTGCTACTTAATGTACAGATCATGGCTAAACAGAAGCTAATAGGTTTTCATGCACATGTGTAAACAACTCATACTCACACACTCAAACACATAGAGGCACCATATAAGGAACGCTTGTGTGGAATGAATAATCTTTTATAAACTTTTGCAAGAAGAACATAGCGAAGGGAGAGTCAGAGACACGGTTTTGTACT
The DNA here is from genome assembly GCA_025802075.1 of Tenebrosternarchus preto. Lineage (NCBI taxonomy): Eukaryota > Metazoa > Chordata > Actinopteri > Gymnotiformes > Apteronotidae > Tenebrosternarchus > Tenebrosternarchus preto. Next base: position 4,903,796 of record JAOYMR010000016.1, on the reverse strand, counting down.
GGACCAGACAATTTCATGAATGAAGTGATGGATGATTCAAAGGGACGGGGACAGAGAGAAGATGTTTAGTACACCTCGCAGGAGATACTTAACTTCTTAACACAGGTTGTAATCCCTTCTACTGTTGGCTTCAAAGCTCTGACAACCACAATCCACTGAAAATGAGAGAACGAGGGAGCCTAAACAAAGTGAAAACAACTCTGAAATGAGACTCATCCATGAGACGTGAATCAAAAAAGCCAGCAGCGCAGATGGAGAGAGTGGCAAGGAAAATGCAGAGATACAGACAGCGAGAGGAAGCCAGAGATGAGGGAGGAGCCAAGTGTTTTGTCACTGACTCCGCCCCCGTCATCTTTACAACACTGGAAAAGCAGTGCAGAGCCAAGGTATTTGGGGGTGAGATGGCATATAAAAAGTGCTATTGTTAGTCAGTGGAGCTCGAGTTTTTAAGGGGGAACATGGATGTTATTTCACCAAACAAACCCGCACGACTGAGGCACATTAGAAATGCACTGCTGTGGCCAGGAAAATCTTACTTTCCCTGCTCACTCACTCTGCTGATGGAGAAGGAAATTCGCTCTGTCCAGGCCTACTATAATGGAGGGACAGGGTGAGGTTGGGCGGGGGTTGGTAAAAGTGAAAAGGTCAAAAATAGTGGGGATTTGTTCATTAATGACAATGTTCCATGTTCCATGCAAAAAAGAAAATAAACCTGCACTATAGCTGCTGACTTGTGGCTTCAGGATAATATTTAGATGACATTTCTACCCATATTTCTGTTTAGCATAGGACAACCACGCTTGTTTGTGGTTTTAGGGGTCAAGGGAATTGTGGAATTGTGGGATGTGTAGTTTTGAAAAGGCAATCCGCATACCTATGTTTATAAGTGGGCTCAAAGCACTTTCTGAGGCAGGCACACTTAGGTGCCTATAGGAAGGTGTGTTCATAGTGTAAGGAACTGTTAGTCAAGCTGTGTTACTGGTAAACCTGCCACACACACCTCAGTGCCTGTATTGTACCAATGAGCATTACTGAGTCCCCCCAGACACCTGGATTCGAGGGCTGTTCATGCAATGAATCATTCTCTTTGGAGTGTTCACTGCACCTCATGTGTAGTCTTGTAACTGAATCAGCATTTCCTCCCTTACCAGATCTTCGCTAAGGTCTTCAGCCATGAAGCTCTGGAGAGCTACCTGCCCAAGATCCAGCAGGTGATCCAGGAGACACTACGTGTGTGGAGCTCCAACCCGGAGCCCATCAACGTGTACCGTGAGTCTCAGCGTATGGCCTTCCACATGGCCATCCGCGTACTCCTCGGCTTCCGCATCTCCGAAGAGGAGATGCGCCTGCTCTTCTGTACCTTCCAGGAGTTTGTGGACAATGTCTTCTCACTGCCTATTGACCTGCCCTTCAGTGGCTACAGAAAGGTGAGAAACGATCCTTTAACCTCAGTCTCATCTGGGGAAAAATGCCCCATAATCCTTAATGATGCCTAGATATAACAATTTCAATGTACTGTATGCCATCATCGGTCCAGTATTACAGTGCTGTGCATCTCAATGTCTCTGCAGGGCATTCGTGCAAGGGACTCCCTTCAGAAGGCTATCGAGAAGGCCATCAGAGAGAAGCCATTGTGTACACAGGGGAAGGACTACAGCGACGCTTTAGATGTTCTGCTGGAGAGTGCTGCAGAGAATGGCACTGAGCTCAGCATGCAGGAGCTTAAGGTTTGTGCTACGCATTAATCCTCCACGGAGGCCCAAGCTTATTGTCTGATGCGTGTTTTTTTCCTGTGAATCACTGCTTGACCATGAACGCTGAGATTGGGAATGGAGGCTGATGACTTTGAACAGAAACAGGCAGATGTGGAGGTTAACTGATACTGGCCAGTCCAAGCAGAAAGACAAAGGAGACATCCACTGCTTGGATGACTTCAGACCTTTTTCATCATGGTCCTGTTTCCCTTAAATACCTGTAGTCATATATTCATTTGGGTTTTAGGTAACAAAAAGCAAAGTTACGTTTAGAGGATCTTTTTTTCCACTCTACAAAACCATCAGCATTGTGTCTTTCATTTATTTAAAGTCTATTTAAAGTCAGCCTCATACTGCCATTCATCTCTTTTGTCATCTATCTGTCACACCCAAGAATCCAAAATGAAAGGGACCCGACACACACGCCTCTCCCTCGAGGAACACACATGCTTGGACACGAATGACATCCACCAACCACTTTCCATGCTAGCTGTTAGGGTTAGACTTTACTACTGCTGAGTAGATCTTCGTTCCTGGAGAGGACCTGGGTTCCCACACTCACAGTACACTGATGGATCCTGAACTTAGACACAAGCTATGGGTGGATCCAGTACTCAAGATGGGTGGATCCTGGGAGTGGGCATGCCATTAACCCCTCCACCCCTTTACCCCCCCCTCCAGGAGTCCACCATCGAGATGATCTTCGCTGCGTTTGCCACAACGGCCAGCGCCAGCACTTCGCTGATCATGCAGTTGCTGCGGCACCCGGCTGTGCTAGAGAAGCTTCGCGAGGAGCTGCGTGCCCGGGGCCTCCTGCACGATGGCTGCCTGTGCCAGGGGGAGCTGCGCCTTGACACCATCTGCACCCTCAAGTACCTGGACTGCGTCATCAAGGAGGTGCTGCGCCTCTACGCACCCGTTTCCGGCGGCTACCGAGTTGCCATGCAGACCTTTGAGCTGGACGTAAGTTATACAGATGTAGCGCGGCGAGTAGCTTAATCATGCTTGTTTGAGCACCATCTATGTTCTAGAGCAGAGGTACTCAACATGGGACATTCAATGATGGTCCATTTATATAAAACAAGATTAATAACTCCAATTAATTACAAAAATATATCAAATATTTACCAATGATTACAAAATCCAGGACTAGAAATTGGATTGAATGCGTCTATTATTTTGGTTTAGTTATTATTTTATGTTTATTTTGGTTTAATAGTGAGTAAGACTGTAAAGATTGACATTCACATATGATACTTCCTCTTCTTCCTCTCCTCATCCTCTGACTCTCTCCTCACACAGGGTGTGCAGATCCCCAAGGGCTGGAGTGTCATGTACAGCATCCGAGACACTCACGACACCTCTGCCGTCTTTAAGGATGTGGAGGCCTTTGATCCGGACCGCTTCAGTCCCGAGCGCAGTGAGGACCGTGAGGGCCGCTTCCACTACCTGCCCTTCGGGGGCGGAGTCCGCTCCTGCCTGGGCAAGCAGCTGGCGACGCTCTTCCTGAAGCTGCTGGCCGTGGAGCTGGCTGGCGGAAGTCGCTTCGAGCTGGCCACCCGGACGTTCGCTCGCATGGTCTCCGTCCCTGTGGTCCACCCTACTGACGGCCTCCGCGTCAAGTTCTTCGGTCTGGACTCCAACCAGAACCAGATCATGGCCAAGTCAGATGAGATTCTGGGTGCCACTGTGTGATTGGTTGAGGCGGGAAAACGGAAGTGGATGAGAGAAGGGGGTGGAGTCTTTGACGCTTACTGTTGATATATTTCCCTCCCGACAAGCCGTGAGTTGAGAAAGACGCTCTTCATTGTAATTTTCAAGACGACACTTTTATCTGCCAAAAATGTACAGTCTATCTTTTTTCTAAGAAAATAAAAAATAAAAATAAATAAATAAATAAACAAAGTAAGGCTACACCATTAAGAAATGCTATGAGAAGGAGTGCACAAGCTGAAGGAAAGCTGTTTCTGAATGTTCTGGAAGGTTCAAGAGGCATGAGGGATAGTCATGTGATGAGTCCAGCTACATACATGTCACAGGGTATGGCCAATTCTGACAGAACAGCAAATCATTTTTATTATGACCTGAAATAAGAGGTTCAGTACAGGGGCGATTTTCAGGGTTTGTGTGTGTGTGTGTGTGTGTGTGTGTCTGTGTTAGTTTGTTCACCTTTGTGTAGATGTGTAAACATGGGGGGAGTGGTTGCTGAAATTCAGGCATTTAGGAATGTAGGAAACAGTGTAAGCTAGAAAGAATAAAAGGATGTGTAATACTCAGGTGTGAATGTAGAACAGAACGACCTTTCAAACTAACCCATTACTATGTTGAATCTGTACCTGCACATAAGTGACAATTCATTATCATATTATTCTGTTAAGGTGTGTGTGTGTGTGTGTGTGTGTGTCAGAGAGAGAGAGAGAGAGAGAGAGAGAGGAAATGTAGAAACTCTGTAGTGATGTCACAAAGGAATCTCTCTGTCAGGTTGGGCCTGGGTGTGTGTGTGTGTGTGTGTTTGATTAAATGGGCATGAGACTTTCAAAACAAGCTACATTGAAAACATTAAAGTCATTCATCCTGCAAAGTATATATCCTGAAGATGGAAATGTATCCTAGACTGGGATATGACCATCACTACAGAAGACAGAGGGTGGAGGCCACCATATTTTCTGATTGAGTTGTGTTTTATACACATGTCGGAACAGAGTGCTATCTGGTCCTCTGACAGGAAATGACTTTCTCTTCTTCCTGCTGCTCCACTTTGCAACACTATAATGCGAACCGAAAAAAGGTCATTGAACAGAGATGAGAAGACTTATTTGGCAATCTTCAATCAGTATCTCAAATATGTGTAGAGATTTCAAAATGGAACATTTAATGCCACTTCAGAGGAACTATTTATGTCAGTGTCTGGCAGTGGGACTTCAAAAAGAAGGGCACTAGGACCCAGAGTGAATAACAAATCCTATGGAGTACCTTTATTACTCATTCCACACATGGTGAGGAGGATTTTTTTTTGACAAAACATGCCACTTGATCTTTCTATTATTAATAAATGGACGAACTAAAGTCTGCTTCAAATGTGTCGCTTTCTAACAGAAAGTATATACTGCTACAGTAGTCTGCAAGTGAAGTGTGCCTATTCTAAGCAAATGATGACTGTGGGAATGACATTCATTTTAGAAAGCCATGGGTAACACCTATTTGCATTGTCTAATATCCTAATATTATTACTATTAATATTATTGTAATAAATATTATTTTAAGTGCTATTTTTGTTATATTTCAGAGTAGAGTTCTAGTATAAATAAAGTTTGTTGGTAAATATTGTTATATTTAGAATGATATGATGGCAGTTATATTGTAAACAGTGTTTAAATGTTAATATGGTTTTATGTTATTGTAATTATTCTGTTACCAACATTATCATCACTGCATTTAGTTAATATTTTAAAACAGAAGCACTTGTGAGGTGTGTTTATATTGAGTGCCATGCAACTACATGTTGATGTTTGTCTGTACATATTTTTATTTCTTTTTACACATTTCACTTAGTTAAAATATGAATGTTTTTCTTCCTTTCCTTTTTGTTACGATTCTTAAATGTACTTTGGCAATTTTATAAACCCCTGTAATAAACTATAATGTGAAAATCCACTACGTGGCCCTTACAATCCGTTCACGCTAATAAGGAATGTTATTGTTATTTAGCGTATTTAGCCAATTAACATATCAAGTGCAAAAACTGTCCTGAGATTGTGACATTGCTTAGTGTGAGGTTTACCATTAAACCCATTAAACCCATTACACTTGTTGACGATACAGTTCTCTGTCCTTGCCACACGTCGTCCTGGAGACCACAGAACACTGTGTTGATGATCTGCCTTTAAGTCACGTTGGTTTAATGAACTAGAGGTGATCGATTATGTAAAACTATGTCATGCATACCTCAAGGTAGGTTTTTTTTTGCAGGCACATATGACTAGGATCAAATCAAATTTCCCCCCACATTGCTTTATTCTACCTACTCTATAACATATACACACACATTTCATCGTTCTTTCAAGTGGATGGAGTGATGCAAGTAGCTAAACCCCATAGAAACAAGTTGTGAACGTGGTCGTATTCGTATTAAAAGCCTGCACTAAAACACGAGCCTTGGCTGAAAATGCACCCACGCAGAACCACGTTTGTTGCTTCTGAACATTATTGCTTTGCAACAAAAACATACTGCAGGCTGCCTAGTTACGAAGAAATCAGCCAAATATGTTCATGAAAATGGAAATGGTGATGACATTACTTCTCTTCCGGGATTTAATATATTTGATTCTTAAGACAGTTAATAATAACGTCTGTTGAATCAATATAATATATAACATACCAAATGATATGCCTGTATCCTTGAGATTTGATGAACGATTTAAGAGACTGACCTCTTACGTAAGCTGTAAGTATGATTAGTGGAAGGAGGGCTGAGTCAGTGGGAGTGATTAGTATACTTAAAGGACAATGGATTGACAGGAACAAATAAAGGAAACCAGGAACATCTGGATGCTGATCTCGACTTTAACTCTCAGGTTTCCAACCCTTACTATGACATGCTTGTACAAGCTATTACTGGTTATCCGAACAGCGCTGTGGACGATGATGATGATGATAAAGGTGGTCTTGTAGTCACAGACATGCAAGGTTCTCTGAATAAGTTTGCTATATGTGGGCTTAGTTCTGTAAACCCCGGCCTAGAGAACATTATATGAAGAGACCCTGTAGCCTCTCACCCTATAGTGTACCACTCACCCGTATCTACATCAGTTCCATTCTCCACAGTTACTTGTGTGACTCCACTTGCTCTTTACTTCTTATCAGCTCATATGAAGAACAATGGACTCCTTTCAGCCTCCCCCATACAACTCCCCCACCCCCCCACCCCACCGGCCTCCGTGCCAGGAATGCTGATTTCCGACCGCAGTGTCTGGGAGTGTGCCTGGGAGCAGATATTTGGAGAACGAGGAGATGCTTTTAGGACAGTTGGGCTCCTTCATTGTTCTCGGAGGAGAGCGCTGGGTGAGGGAACCATGGTCCTTGTTCAGTCTCGACCCTTCCGGGCCAGCAAGGCCCTCATCTCCACAACATTCTTGGGGAGATTTCAAATGTTTTTATTTCTCCTGCAGACATTTTGCCAATTTTCCTCAATTAGACACACAAAGGTTTCATTGAGCTGATATAGAGATTCTTGGACATGCTAGCCATACGCTTCTCAAGACTAGTGCTATAATGAGGGAATAATGTTGACTTTTGTTTCTTTGTCAAACTATTGGTGTTTGAAGGTGGAATAATCCTGACAGAAATGATATTTTTTAAAAATCTAACAGCCAAATAAAAGCTTTGAGATAAAGGTTGAATATCAATTTTAAGAAAATTAAGATTTCAACAGAACTAGTTGAAAAGAGAAATCACTTGTACTACTTCATAATACTATGTCTTTAATGCTTCTATTATTTCAGAGAAAACTAATTTATATTTGCTTTGTTCATTTTGTTCAAGTACTGAATCACGCATGATCACAAAGGAATGAACAAGTACTGAATCACGCATGATCACAAAGGAATGAACAAGTACTGAATCACGCATGATCACAAAGCTACGGCGATACATGTTTTCAATTTGGGTGTAATTGCTACAGGCTGATGCGAGGGTTTAAACTTTTAGCTCTAGAGGCAGACAGGAGTGTTGACAGGACTTTAAGAAGTGAATCCATTTTTTAATCATGTCTGAACCCACCATCCATGACCATCCACAGAGAACATACTACTAAGAACTACTTTTTTAAAAAAATTTTCTTGAACTGCAGTGTAGACACAAAAAGCGTGATCGAATGAGATGCACCCAGGAACCTTTACTTAGCTCTTTCAGGAGTTTTTGTGAACGTCTGTACCGAAAGCCCTCCATACACATGATATCTTTTAGTATCACTTGCTGCTCCAGCATGGATCCGTCTCCACCCCGAAAACCTCCCGTTCTATTTCTCTCTCAATATTTACAATGCTGCCATTGTACTCTGGCTCTGGCAGATAGAGTGCGCAGACTCTTACTTCTGATTGTATTTTGACAGAAAGTGGGCTTTCGAGAGTTTGTGTGTGTGTGTGTCTGTGTGTGCATGTGTGTGCAGTATGTGTGTAGGCATATGTGTTCAAGATTGTTTATGGACAAAACCTTTCAGATGGAGAACCAGTGTTCTGTTAAAAGACTGTGGTTCCAAAAAGGTTCCAATCTGGTATCGTTTTTGGGAATAGTAGTTGGAAATTCAGTACATGATTCATAAACAGTCACAAGGGTACACTAGGAGTCAAAAATAAAACTGAGATACTGAGGATAGAAATCACACCACTCTTTCCAATAAACTAATTTTCCTATTCCCTAAATGTGAAAAATGATGAACTGCACTAGTTTGAGCTGATTCAGTATACCAGAGTCCCAGTTAGAGAAAGCACTTAAACTTGAGTTTAGCTCACATTTCTGAAAAACAAAAACTGATGACTTGTGATGACAAAGTTCTAGAATTATTTTCTTCAATTTTTTTGTTTGAAAAGATAAATACCAACTTGTTAAACTAAATAATTTCCGATAGTTACTGTGACTGATTAGAGTCTCTGGACTTGTTCTCGTTTAACTGTAATCGTTGTTTACTGCAGTAACCATGGTAACAGCCTCAGGAGTAAGACCAAAAGCCACAACAGAAACTATGACAATGTTTATTAGGCCGCATCAAAACCCACATGGCCTAAAGTTATGGAGATTCTGTGCCAGCACAAGACTAGAACAATTTTTAATATCATTTTCTAAACAATAATTTGCTGGATATGTAATATGTGTTTACTAATTATTGTAAATAGTTTTTAGTAACGTTTTAGAGACACTGAGACAGGACTTGGATATCCTGCATGAGACTTACCTGAAAGCTTGATGGACAAGATTTAAGATTTAATTTTGTGATTCATTTCTGTCTTGCTGGATTGTTTTTGCCTATGCAGGATGCTGAACATTTCTGAAATCATTAAACTGACTGGTGACACAGTTTGTACTATAATTATTTATAATAATAGACCTAACTCAGCTCTGAAAGAAAACATGCAAGAATTGGAAATTCAATACTGATGTCAGTAGACTACAATATAATAAAACACAGGTGTAATCACACACGCACACTTGCCACTGAATTTCTGGTTAAACATAACAACGGCCTTTTTAGCCAGTGTTGCTGCAGTCAATACAATGCATCAAATGCAGAAAAATGAAAACAAGTTTTGGAAAACAAGTCTATGTGGGGTTGTGAATGGCCACTGAGGACCACCTACAAACGTTGCGTAAACAAGACAGCCACACGGGAACGCCAACGCAGACGATCATATCAACGCTTATCAGTTTTGGTGGGAAGAGGCTTAACATCACCTCCCACACCTGCACCATGAGCGTCCCTCTCCAGGTGTTTATACCAGGTGGTTCTTTGTTTTTTTTTTAAGGAAGCTCACATCCAGCTTGCCAAAACATATGAAATTAGTTAACTGCTGAAAAACACTTACAGGCAGGTGTAAGGAAAACAAATCTTTAAAAACGTCGATGCTAAACACTTACTCTGAACTCAGAGTACATCGAGCTCTTTCCTCCGCCCATTAATCAAAGAGAACACAAACAGGAAGAAGTCTAATAAAAATGATCATGCTGATGACACCAGACTTCCTGGTTTTCACATCTCCATTAGGACTTTGTTTAACACACACACAGTTTCCAAATCTTCCTTTCATTCATTCTCCTCTCTCCCTCATGCCCATTTAACAATTTAGGTTTTTTTTACTTACCTTTTTGGTCACGTGGTAACACTCATACTTTTAGCAGTAACTTTAGTAAACATGCTCTGCCAAAAGGCCCTGTTCTCACAGAAACAGGAAGTTACATAAAGGAGGTGCATAGGTGTATAATACAATTAAGAAGTCTTTTCACACCAACTGTTTATCACAATCTAGCTAACATTTGTCTCATGAAATAGATACATTTTATATTTAATGACAATGTTACAGTGTTATACAAACATAGTACATTATTTTGATTATAACATTTATAATTCCCTGTGCTTAGCACCCAGTAAAATGTGTTTTCTATGTAGCATTTTAAAGAAGTGCAGATTACTCACCAAAACAGACAATGCATGTGGAAAAATCTCGCACGAGTCAATCAGCAGGTGACATGTTACCCATCCACTTGAGATTAAGTTCAAGTGACATTCTTAACTCCCCACATCACACACACACACACTCCCACACCCACACACACACACCTCACCACACTATGAGCTCCTGCAGGGGACCTGTTTGATCTCACATTCCAAGTCACACTCATGCACACGCATGTTCACATGCACACAGGATGAATGACAAATCTGGGTCATTGGCAAATTATACAAGGGAATAACACAATCTTTACGTTTTTTAAACATTTGGTGGCTTGGTAATGACGGTGAGAAAATTCTTCATTAAGAATCCAGTAAGGAGATAGAATCAGAGATAAAAACAACCCTCTGAGAACCAGGCTTTAACGCAGGTATAACACAGACAAGCTATCCTCTCTTTCATCTTGTTCCTGCAATGTACACACAAAACAAATTAGACCGTCCATTTCATAGATTTTCTACTCTGCTTTTATTAGTTTATCACTGGGATTTAGTTTATATCATCATATTAGGTCCCAAACTATAGTCAAATCAGCATAGATATTTGGAAAAGATTTTGCTAAAATATTTTTTGGTTGTGTGCATCTCTCCTTCCTGACACTGATGACAGAATAAAAAAAAAAAAGTTAGAAACTGAAAGTTCAGACATTTGTTCTGTGAACAGGCTAAAAAGGTCAGCCAATGTGCCTGTTCGCTTTTTCTGTCTCTCTCTTCCACTCAGGTAGGTGGAGCGCTAAGCGAATCAGTTTTTCAAAATCTTTGACCTTTTTTTAGACACTAAGATTGGATCATTCCTTCCACATGCACTCCAGTCGCTCCAGTACTGCAGGCTGAGCGAGGTGCCACAAACACCGTGGCCATGGGCTTCATTTCCAGAAAGCATAAATCACGGCATGCTGATAAATATGTAAGTCATCTGCAGGAAATGTGATACGTGGAATCCAACTCTATTCTCGTCACAGTACACCCTGAACACTAAAGTTACAGCAGCTCGGAGACAGTGACAACACTGTCAAAATCTGTCCATACAGAGAAGGGTACGGACGTCTATAATTACACTGAAAACTGGTAGGACTGGAGTTTAGTGAGTAGGCTTGGCCTGCTATTAATAAAACAGTCAATTATGACAGTTGCATTTCTGCAGCATGAATTAAGACCATATTTCATAGGTGTTGCCCATGAAAGCCAATAAAGGTGATGTCACACCAGTGGGTCCCACCAAGCTCACTGTGTTGTGCAACATGTGGCCCATTTAAGGATAGGAGCCATGTCAGCATAAGTCTGTTTCTCTCTCTCTCTCTCTCTCTCTCTCTCTCTCTCTCTCTCTCTCTCTCTCACACACACACACACACACACACACA
>JAOYMR010000016.1:4877288-4886675 GCA_025802075.1 Tenebrosternarchus preto | reverse complement strand
AGAGAACAACAGAGAGGGAGTGGTGGAGAACTGCATTATATTCTTTATATTATTTTATATTATATTATATTCATTATTTTCTTGCTGCAGTCACAGTGAACACTGTTCAGCAGTTAATCTGCTTAATCAGTTCGATATTAATACTTTCATCTCCCAAGGATATATGTACATATCAGACATATTGTCTTATTCAGTTAACACAGTACAGAATAAGTTAACACAATACAAATTAGAGACTCAAGTTAAATAGAGACTAAGATCGTGTCAAGGAACAGTGCACCTATGCTTTCCTATTTCTTCAAAAAACATTCAAATAAAATCTTGAATAACCATTTGTGTACACAGTTTGCCCTGTCTGTGGAACAGAAATGTTATCATACGTGTGACCCCGCTTCAAGTCCCGCTGTAGCGCAGTGACTCACCAACCCTGCCTGGCTCCTGGGCGGAGGAGCTTCGCCCGGAGCCGCAGGGAGGACATGCGGCAAGATTACAGCCCGCTTCGCCAGGCCGCTTCTCCTCCAGCCTTCCACAGCAGGGCTCCACAAGCACCGATCGCTAACCTCATTAGTCTCTGCTCAGTCTCCAGAATGTACGTACAGTGTACAGAAACACACGGCCAAGGTCTGTGGTCGCAGTTAGGTTTACTGTATTTCTTCTAACTAAAGGATCTTTTTATCTTTCATCCTTTCATTTTCATCTGACAAACCATTAATCATACCTTGGGCAGGCTAAGAGGAAATAATTACAGTCGTAGTTCTACGGGTCAAATTTCCCTGAGTTATGCGGTATAGGATTTAAAGAAGCACGTCAAACACTCAGATGTGATTCAGACATTGCAAACACAAATCTTTGAAGGTGGAGACTTAAAAGCCTTTATAACTGGTCAAAGATGTCAAATTAGATTATTAATTGCTGTGATAAGTTAATTGCTGTGATAAGTTAAAAGCTGTTAAATATCAAAATGCGTGATGTAACTTGTTAAACATGATATATTAAGTGGACATCATGACACAGAAATGAGCTGAGACTTTACATCATAGATATTTAGATGAACCTTAACATACTTACAAGGCTCCACACTGTCTTGCCTCACTGCTGATGTCATCAGTGATGCTGGCGACAGCAGTGAACCCTCATATTCATAATGGTTATGAGCTCACAGTCATGAATCATGATGTCCACAGCAAACTTGGCAGATAGAAATGCAGCAAGTGTGCAATATGGTGCAACAAAGGAACATATTACAGTAGCAGGACTTTACAGTGTGTTTAAGGCACTCTGACAACAGAGGGTAGGGGGGGAGAGGGGAGTGTGGGTGGCTGGGCCATGGGTTCAGGATGTGGGGGATGTGGGTCAGAGGGGTGTGGGCAAGAGAATCATGGAGGTGTGGGCGAAAGGGTCATCAACCCAATCAGTCGGACTGTAAAAAGACTCATTACTCATATCACCATCAGCTCCCTCTGACTGCACGTCTCCATTTGTCTCCACCTCTGAATCATCTGATCACCTTCTCTCACCGCTTCTGCCTCCAGCTCATTGCTGAAACACCTCTGTGCAGCTTCTACTGACCTGTGCATCTGTTTAACTATTCCCTATGCACTGCCACATAATGAATTCAGAATCATGTGAGTCCTTGTGCTGTTTTCCCTCATGGATTCCATCAGGCATTTTCAGACATTTTTATTTCGCTTGACCACTATGATGATTTACAGTCCCTGAAATAAAACAAGAAACAATAACAATGGAAGCAGTGAAATCCAGAGAAACAGAGAAGTCATAACTTCAACAATCATGAAGGTGTCATACATCTTACTCTCAAATGTACAGCTCCCTATCTGCCACACACACACACACACACACACACACACACACACACACAAGCATCCAGCACCAGAACATCTGTAGCCGGAAATCTGTTAGTTTAACCTTACAAGCAATGTGGGATTAACTAAACCCGCCACTAACCCCCACTGGGGGCAGATAAATCCTCTTCTCACCTCTGCTAGCCAGCGACGAGCCACGTCTGCCTCTACGGAGCCTTGGGCTGCTTTGACTCCTCCACCTGACCCCTGCACCAGCGGCAGGGTGGTGGCACTCTCGGACACGTGAGCGCATATACAGCACCACCCATGTGGTTTTCTGCTTATACAGCACCACCCATGTGTCATGCATGCTAACATGGAGCAAAACAGGGAGAAAAGAAAAAAACAAACACACAAACAAACCCCGCCCCCTGCCCCCCGCCCCCCGATGGTTGTCAGAAATAGGCATATGGCTATAAACAAAACCTATGCACACTCACACATGTGGTGAGGAGAAGCTGAACTGGACACACAGTGGCAGAGGGTGTGCGCTAGCACGGTTCACTGCGTTCTGCTGACGCGCATTTCCAATTTCGTACTTGGCGTTTCCATGGAGAAGGAACATAAAGAACTACTGGTGAAAACCACCCTTCTGCAAGCCTAGGCTGCTATTTTCTTTTGTCTTTTCCATTCGGAGCCTAACCTCTGCCATGAGGGAATTACTCCGTAACTGCAATTACCACACTGTGCCTGCAGAGGCAGTATTTATCAAGCATTTAACTGAGGTTATGCAATTAGATCAGGTATTCAGATCAACTTACTAAGCAAAACGAGCCGAAGGTCCTTCTCCCAAGCCTGTGCCCAGCTCTGTTATCGAAGGCTTGGAGCCATAATGGAGCAGAACTTGATTCTCATGGTGCTCTCAGTCCGTTTGCTAACATAATAAATAGGACAGGGATCCAAAGTGAAATCTAGTGCTACAGCTGAACTTTCGAACAGAAGGCTGTGCCAATCCAGAAGGGAGAAGGCATTTATGGAACTCTCTCAACTTTGACCTTTCCTTCTTTGCATGACCTTTTGTCAGCTTTGTGACGTGTCACTTTGGGTGCCTCCGGGTGAGTTTGTTTTTCTGCACTTCTTTCAACCTCTCCCTCCTCTGCCCTTTTTCTTCCACTAGTTTTTTTTTCTCTCTCTCTCTCTCTCTCTCTTCCTCTGGCCAAACGTGGGTCTGCTTTCACTCTCTCTCTCGTTTGTTTACGTTCTCGCCGTTTCTCTTCTCTGCAGGAAAACAATAATAATGTTCAGACAGCATATGCATGTGTGTGTGTGTGTCTGTGTGTGAGAGCGTGCGTGTAAATGTGTGCGTACGTGTGTGTGAACAAGTGCCAAACCTCAAACACACTCTTGGCGAGTGATGCGGTCTTCGTTACCCTCGTGACCTTCCTCAACCCTAAACACGGACACCAAGTCAAGCACGACCCATAATGCTGTCCAGTTGTGGCATGTCGTTTGTTTGCTTCTCTTCCTGAAATATTTACCTCAGTGCATCTGATAGACTCTCTCTCTCTCTTTCTCTATTTCCTTCTTTCTCTTTCTCAAAAGATCTCAAAAATGAGATGACAAACACTGCTACCCAAGAGATGAAAAGGACAGTATCATCAGCCAGACAGCATCTTAACAGGACAGGGAGGACCTTTTACTCCTCACTCAGTTAAAATGTGGGTTTGGACTTTTATGTGGGTGTAGTCTGAGGCCGTGGTGTGTGACACATTGCTACTCTGGTTTAGCGTCATGTTATTTGACTTCAAGCCATAACAGGTCGCAGGCCTGGGCATCAGAGTCGAGCTGGGTGGAAGAGCAACGTCTTGGCTTTTTCCTGTCTCGTTTCCCAAGCTGTTCTAGGAACAGATACGTCACATGCTGCCTCTGTTGGCACGTGTGCCAGGTTGGGATAAAGATCTTCTGGTGATAGGTTCAGGATAAACAATGTCACTGAGCAAAAACATCTTATTTTCACAATGCTTCACAACATGAAGGCCATGCTGTTCTTAGCCCTCCACACATATACACACACACACATACACACTCACATACACACACAGGCTAATGAGTCAAAATGATAAGGGCTAATGAACATGAACTAAAGTTCACCAGTTGACTCCAAAGTGCCTGTGGAACGTAAACCAATTCTTAGGTCTATAATGAAACATACATCCAATCTCATTTTACTATCTAGAGTTTTCCCTATAAAGCACATGGTTTGTATAGAAATCCTTTGGCACTTTTGTGCCTTATCACAGGAGAGAATCTCTGATAAAAGACCCACAACATGATTTAGCTGGAACAACGACGGAAGCTTGATTTGCAGATGAAACTGGAAAGTTTCTTCCAAATGGAAGCTGGTTTCACAAACACACACACAAACACACACACACACACACACACACACACACACACAGTGTGTGACTTTGTTGAACACAGTCACAGTTTTAAAAAAGAGTCAAAACTAAGTTGTAAACAGGGTTTTAAACAGACATGTATTATGCTAGAACACAGGTTAACATGTGGCTGGTGGTAAGCAAGTTATACGTGAAAATAAGTTATATGAGTGCATGAAAATATGCATAAATGCTTGTGTTCTAACGCACACTACACTACATCCTTAGATAAACTGGTCCCCTCCAAAAACAAAACACCATAAATACTAAACCCTAACGTGAAGATACTAGTGTATTTGTTTGGCAGGTGTGTGTGGGTTACTTGAGTGATCACTAGCTCAGTGAACATTGGCGCTGGTTCACCAGTGCCTCAAGAGAGTGTGCTGACACTGGAGACACAGAACGCTTCTCCTTTGCTTATGACTCTGGCTCTGCTTCAGATATGCTATGAAAGCTGGTTATACACCTGTTTCTTACAAAGTACAAAATATTGTTTTAGAAGATGGTGGAGAGAAACACTGTGGAGAGGAACAAGAAGGCTAAACCTGTTTACAATTGTTTTGTCACTGAAATGTTTAAACAAACAAACAAATAACCCATAATCTGTATTCTTCTGAATGGTTCTGAAAATTTCTGGATGCTGGATCTTAGCATCTTATTCCATAAACAGTTAGGAGGCCTTTTTAAGGTTTTACAATACAGTAACCATTATTTACTTCACAGTTATTTATCATTAGGTTTCAAGCACTTAAAACACTGGTACACTGTACTGCTTTTGCATTTTAACATAGTTTCTACAAATCTATATTACAGACTGTGAGGGCAGCAGTGAGGGAGGGGTAGTTGAGGGAGGGGTAGTTGAGGGAGGGGTAGGTGAGGGAGGGGTAGGTGAGGCTGCAGGAAACACTGTCTTTATTGACTGTGGAAAGGCAGCGACTCAGAGAGCCGGAAACAAACAAACATACAAACAAACGGCAGCACGAGGGCTGCAAGTAGCGCAACTAGAGAAATGAAAGCAAAAGAGGCTCGCGAAAGCTTTCGGCAGCGTGCAGGCGCGAACGCAGGAGGCGAATGTGAAACGAAGACAGACAGAACCTGTGGGCTTATATAGAGGGAGAACTGATTGGTGGAATGGGGACCAGGTGCGTTTGATAAACGGGTGATTGGGAACAAGGGAGAGAGGGGCGTGGCATTGAAGTGAGAGCAGTGCTGGGTCTGGGTGCCCGGGGCGACGTGACACAAACAAACAAACAAACAAACAAACAAAAACAGCTTTTTGTTTTTTGTCTAATAGTAGATGCAGCTATGAACATGAATGAGTTGCATGTTTGTAGGGGTCAATGTACTGGGATGAGGTCTATTTCTGGAGCAAGAACACTGGGTCTTGTAAAAAGAAAAGTACAATATTTTCTATTCACAAGAATTTTGCTTTGTTCTAAGACTTTTTTTTTTCCATCCAAAAAACACCAAAAGCCTTTTAGATGCCATTTTTATCTGAGCAAGTAAGTAACTATTTTGGACATGTTCTACATAAATATCCACCTTCCATCATCAAGTCATGAAACCTAAACTTCTCCATCCTGGAATTTTTTGATGTTCTCTCTGACCCAGAATATGGAACAAATTCTCCGACTGGCTGCCCTGGAATGTCATCTGAGCAACTTTAAAGACAGAAAAACACTAATAAAGGAAACAAACTGCGTTATACTTTATTTCTTCAGGACTTGTATAGCAGGGGGCTGGAGACCACAGTAGTTTTTGGAGCTCAGCATGCAGTCATAAGCCAATAAAGCAATCCCACCTACAATAAGCTGAACACATACTTAAGTATCAAAACCTTATTAGATTTGACTGTTCATTCAAACTGTACTATAATATCTCCCTGTACACACGCTATTGATGTCATTTAAACAAAATGTCAGAATAAAACTAATTGGTGGACCTGGCAAGCCTGAGTCCCATGACAGATTGAAGGAATGCAGCACCAGGAGAGCCTGAATAAATCTTGTGAATTTTGTTGACATAGAGGAAAAGAGTATGCTGGGAATGAGAGCAAAAGAAAATGATGGTGTGTGTGAGGAGGGAGGGGGGGTGTAACATGATTACTGCTAGTTCAGTGCATTGGGGAGTGTAAGGTAAGATGGATACAGTGCCTCAGAACATGGGTATCTGCTGTAGCTGTGGTGAGCTGACCCCTGTGTAAGTCCCTCTGAGCAGGAGATTAGATGAGATTAGATGGAGACTAACAAGACTGATGGATTCCGTACCGTATTCCCAGTCCCTCTACATTACAGCATCCCTCTCCATTTGAGCCTCAAGCCACCTGTCACTGTAGTGTTTCTTTCACTCAGTAGATTTGCCTCCTCTTCTCTTCTTTACCATCTCTTCTTCTCCTGTTACTTTTTACACTATTAATGTGACATTCTACTGGATGTTCAGTGGGTGTCTTTCTGCTGGAGGAAGCAGAGATGTGCTTATTTCAGTGTTCATATCACTAACCTTTTTTTTTGAGTTCTTGGTATTAGCCCTCAGGCTCTAGGACCTGGGGGTTATGGGTTCTCTTTTACCTCCCCACACTATTCTTACACATTTCTGTCACGTCATCCTAAAATACAGCACATCAACAGAAGATCAACAACACTGCAAGACACGTGCATAACAGAAATATTTTAGAAAAGATCTGCACTGTAGTTTAGTTACAATTTCTACAGGGTTTATCAGGGTTTAATTTATACTAATATATGTATGTTCCACCTCGTGCTTTTGTCAAACCCATTTATTTCTTTAAATGCAGTTTAATAAAAGTGAAAAACAGATACACACACAGTGTAATAGTAGTCGTCTGTCCACACCATCCATGCAATGGGGACTGATTACCCTGTGCTGTTTAATGGAAGCAAAACTCTGGAGGTCATACTCTAAAACAAACAGTGGAGCGCTCTCCAAGGTGCTGATCTTCTTCACATCAGCTAAAATCCCTTTCAAACACCGATCAAACACATTTCACATTTGTGACACATTCCGTAACATTTATATAGACAAACTGAGCAAGTTTAAAGTGTATTGACAAAATTTCAGCAATTTATACTACGCCCAAGAAAACAGTCACATGCCACTAAGGAATTCTTTCCAAATAAGAAAAGACATAGAAAAGAGCTTTTTAACATTTGATAATACTGGTGTGCAGACATGGTCTAAACATGTCTGGAATAATGATGTAATCTGCAGCTGAAGTTGGGCAGTTTGTCGCTGACGGCAGAAAGTTTCTGCCGAGTCTGAGCGACGTGTGTTGTGTCCTGCCCTGGCTGTGGCGGCCATCTTGGAACTCCGTGGGTGTAATATGGACACTTTGCTTCTAATGTTCCCTCGCGCCATTGAGCACAAGTGTGAATCATGACACCGGCTCATGCACCCCACTCCCTCCCTAACCCTCCCGGAATCACCCCCCACCCCATCCCTTTTTCAACCTCTTCTCCCCCTTTCCCGAAGCTGTTTGCACAGCTGCATGAAACGTGTGTAGTGTGCTGACATGTCTGCTCCGCACTCCGAGAGAGAGAGAGAGAGAGAGAGAGAGAGAGAGAGAGAGAGAGAGAGAGAGAGAGAGGAAAAAATGGAAAGAGAGGACAACAATAAAGGGGTCAAAGGTGGGGAAAGGTGGAGGAAAAGCATGCTTGACAATTATTCCTTTGTTAGTGGTGAGGAATGGGTGGTGTTTCACAATAACACAGCAGTGATGGAGGGTGAGTGTGTGTGAGCTGTTGTTTGGGGTGGAAAGCAGGAAGGTGTTCAGATCAACCTGCCCGAACAACACAAACACAGCGAGCCCCTTTCATTAATCAAACAGCCGCAGCTCTGGTTTGTGAGATGTGTTCGTGTGTGAGTATGTACACACGTGTGTAGTAAAACTCCTCGGTGTGCTTGTACACAGCATGTGTGTGTGTTTCTTTATGCATGGGTGTATGACTATAAACTGCATATCTACATCCGTGTGAGTGTGCGGAGAACAAAAACGTTTTTCTAGCAGCACAGAGAGCCAGTGTTACTCTGCACCCACAGAGAGCCCAGGACAATCACAAGGCAATAATTCATAATAATTATGACATTTCTGCCTGTCCTCGGCTCCTTCCCTTGGCTGTAGGCTGCTCCCGCTCCATCACCCCTGTGTGTGTGTGTGTGTGTGTGTGTGTGTTTATGGCACTCTGCAGTAAAAACTCTTTTTGGTTGTGGGTGGCCCACTGCAGTTGATCTTCACTTCCTCTCACACTGAGCTTTCTGGTCTTGTGCTGAACCTATCATAATAATCACTATCATTAGAGTTAACTGTAATAACTGTCTCTCTCTCTCTCTCACACACACACACACATACACACACACACACACATACACACACACACACACACACACACACACACATACATACACGCACACACACACACACAGACACATACACACACACTGGCCTTGTTCTGGACCTATCATAATAATCACCATCATTACTGTTAACTGTAATAACTGTCAGACTAAGTCCAACACTACCTCACACTCTCACATAGACAGAAGCCCCACTGTGGAGCAGAAGTGAGTCACCAAGTCACACAAACACGGACACACACATACATACACACACACACACACACACACACACACACACACAAAAGCACTCTCTCTAACCCTATTTACCCACTGTGGTATCTCTGACAATGTTATGTTCTATATACAAAAGAGATATGGACCCCTTTACTCACAGAGACAAACTTGACTGTGATTTCATCACTTCTCTTTTAACTGTATAGGTCTTGCAATATCTGCCAGTCCCCATTGATGGAAGTTGGAAGTGTGTGTTGTGAGATGCGCTTCTCTCTCTCCCATACCTGGACCAGGCACTGAGGTGAGTCACTGTGGCTGCTTCTGGCTGCTCCCTGTGAGTACTAGCACCCCACATAGCTCTCACTTACACACACACACACACACACACACACACACACACACACACACACACACACACACACACACACACACACACACACTCACACACAAACGCACATACACACATACATACATTCCAAACTTTGCTATGTTTACCCATTCCTTCCCAGTAAAATAATCACAGCACATGAGCACGGTGGTAGACAGGAGAAGGGAGAGAG
>JAOYMR010000016.1:4834788-4872288 GCA_025802075.1 Tenebrosternarchus preto | reverse complement strand
CCAATAATTTACAAAGAGAGAGAGAGTGAAAAGTGGTGAACTTAATTTTTTTACATCACTCCATCTCACACACACACACACACACACACACACACACACCATCAAGCTGGCAACAGCTACCTAAACAGAGGTAAGGACTTTGAAATGTGACACTTCAGCAGCATCTGTACTTTGGAAAGTATGCTAGAGAAAAAAGCAAAACTGCTTCTCTTTGGGCTTTTCACAGTGGGGCTCTAAAATCCTGTTGCTGGATGCTTGGGTTTGTGGTAAAACTGTTGATCTTCTATTCATAGAAACCCACAATTTATCACTAACCCATTTCAAGAGTGTGGGGATCTATGTGTATTTGTGTGTATGTGTGGTGTGTGTGTGTGTGTGTGCACGTGTGTTTTTGTAAGTGTGATTGAAGTTAAAAAAGGGTGAATAAATGTATGTGCATTCTATCTGCTAAAAGACTGGTTTTAACAGAATGGGTAATTGTGATAGTTGGAGAAATTTATAGCCCTTTTCTGAAGGTTAAACCAATGAGCTTGGAATGAATTCCATAAACTCACTGCTTCACAAGTGCTCGTGAAATGATGAAGATATGAACAGATGCACTAGTGCTACCACTAGATATCAACTTCACCACACTAGATATCAACTTCACCACACTAGATATCAACCCCACAGCACTCAGCATTCAGATGAAGGCACAATTATGCACTTGTACGATCATGTGCAGCACACATGCACACACACACACACACATGCACACACACACACACACACACAACTTAGTATTCCAGACATTGTGGCTTCTGGCTAGGGGTGTCCTTTCTCTGTCATTCTGAGGTGAACTCCTGGTGACCTATGATGCACTTCTCTCTACTCGTCCCCTTTATGTTTTGTTTTCTTCTTTTTCCCGAAGTCTCTTGGAAAATATATTTGAACTGGAATGGAGCAGAGTCCTCCTTAGTACTGTGAAGGACAGATAACTCAATTTGAGCAAATCTGTCTGAACTCCATCAGTAGTAGCAACAATTTAATCCTAGTTTGTATCTCTGAGTTTTATAAGGTATCAGAAGTTCACATAAAGAGGGCAGCTGGTCTAAGACCAGGAGAACAACAGGCCAAGGATAAAATAAACAGATAGAAAGAGAGGGAGTACATGCTACTGGTCAAGGAAAACGAGAGACAGCATATCGTAAGTCATCTGCTTTTATCAGATATTTAGAACACTGTGCACCCTCGTGAAGAAGGCAAATGCTGCTGCAATCTGTTGTTCAGAGTTGAGACAGGGGTCACTGTACATGGAGTACCTCTATAATCAGTGCTAAACAATCAATGCTGGAGTAATCAATGCAAAACCACAACATCCCCCCTCCATCTGCATACATTCTGCGGCGTGACTCCCTTCCCAGAAAAATCATAAATAATAAACACGGTCGCAAAGGGCCACAAACACATGTTGTGTAACGGCGTTTGGATTGTTAGCCAATTAAGGCATGGGGGCTTGACTGGTGCACGCTAAAACACTTCCCAGATGCTGATGAGTACAACTGTAGTCAACATGTCTGCTCTGTAAAGATGCCCCCTGATTGAAGCAAGATTTCTCTTCCATTTTGATGCAGCCAGCTAATGACAATGTGGTTTCGCAGGACTTGGAGACATTTCCTTGTAGCGAAACTAACTTAACTAAATAAATAAATAATTCAGTGAAAGATGCAATTGATAAATGCATAATAAGCGCACCCATATGACTGTGACTGGAATGGAAGCATGAACTAGGGGAGAGAAAGAGAGAGAGGGCAGAGAAGGAATCAGAATTCTAGTTAGACCATTAGGCCAAAATCAAAAGTATTTGTTTCCCTTTCATATTTTTTTTCTAAGATCTGCCATGAAAAAGCCTCACCACTAAGAGGCAAATAAAGCAAACGCCACAAAACTGAGCCGTTCCAGAAAATGCCTCCAGTTAAAATGCATTTCATGCTTAATCAGCTTGTACTGTTGAAGGGGATGGCTCCTTCGTTCTTTAACCACAAAAATGTCCTTTGACGACAAACTGACCTTTAAAAAACTGAATACAGTGATGTATCGCATCTAAAGCTTTGCCCACGTGCATATTAATTATACCTTCACAGTGATAGATTTGTAGTTCATGCTTCATTGGTTAACTGGCAGGTGGTTTCATATTGGATAGATTTGTGCATCTGAAGATACTACATGGGTTGTCTATAATGAAAAATGAAATATAGCTATTTCATATTTCATAGTTTCATATGCGCCAAAGTTGGGGGGCTTTTGAATTAGGAATGGAAATGCATTCTTTGCTTTTAGTCTGTGCAAGATCCCTTCTGGATCAGCTGTTGGTTTGTTTTGCCAAATAAGTTAGATGGGTCTGAAACACTGGGTAAAAGATGCCTCAGCACATCTCCCCAGCAACGTGGCCTTCTGCTGGGTGGGACCAGGTCCTGTGTTGCTGTACAGAACAGTGCCTGCTCTGCTCTGCTCTGTTCAGCCTCCCCTGTCCTGCCTATGTGAACATTCTGAACACTCTAAACTTCAAATGTACTTGAAATTATTAAAGTTTTGCTCATGGAAAACTACTGCAAGGCACCTTGGAGTAAATAATGTGACTTTTAAATCGCAAGATGTTTTACAAAGGTATCAGCATTGGATGTAATTCATTTCTAACCTTCAATTCATAATATTACAAATCCAACATATCTAAACTATTTACCTCAATGATGCTCAGAGAAGATAAAGGGGGGGGGGATAAATGCTTAGAGAGTCCTATTTACAAAAGAGATCAAATTAGCGTCTTTTAGCAAGACTTGGTTGTGTGTTAATAAGGAGTGAATCACTTTACAATAAAAACAGCAGTTAGCATGACAAGTATCTGTGGACTGAGCTCTACGCTGGAGAGTGAATACCATGAAAGGATAACAGCAATCTTCTCATTGAGTGCAGAGCCATGTGATGGCAACAATTAAACCATTACCATGAAGCTTACTTTACTCTCTGCCCCATCTAAAATATTTTAAACAAAAGCTAAAGGGAAAAGGGAAGCATACTTTTCTGTGAACTGGATATGACATTATGCATAGTTTAATCCTAATTAAATAGTAGAATAAAGCGAATTACTTATAATGGGTTTTTAACATGAGGCTCAGACACACAAACGTTATAAAATTCATTTATTTGAAGCAGTTAGTCTAAGTCGATGTCTCCTGAACAAGAAAATCATTCAATTTACATGATGTCAAAAGCTATACAGAGTTTACCTGAGGCAATAAGTACTTAACGGGGAATATCAGTGGGTTCAAAAAGACGTACTCAAGGAGTTTGGATTCGATTCTGTATGGTAAAAAGGGCTTTGTAAGGAGCTACAATAACTTGGAACTCAAGTTCGATAACTTTGTATTTACTGAAGAGTATCATTTTGAAGTGTTGAACACATTATATTTTTCCATCTCAAGATCTCAGCCAAGAAGGCCTTTATCGAGGCTGTCTTCTGCTTGTAGCAGAATTGTGCCAGGCTAAGACATTTTTGGTGTCTGGGAGCTAAAACATTTGTTTTTCAGACTTGCCAAGAAAGATTTCTGAAAAGTACATGTAGACACAAGCACTCATGAAACATTCCTTTTGTTTGGGGGTATACTGTTACTATTTAGAGATGCCAAAATTGTTGAATAACTCAATGTAAGTAATACTGATTCAGAAACCATACTCTAAGATAACATGATTTCAGAAACAGATGTGTTTAATTTGAATTTTAAATAAACAGGAGGAATGTCAGTTCCAGCATGCTTATGGGCTGACTGGAAGTAGACAGTTTTTCATCCAGTTTTCTCTAGTGTGGCTGCTTCTTCTCTCAGCAGGTGATCAGGCCAATAAAATCATGTTGTGCACACAAAACTGATGTAATACCTGGATGTTTGCAGGACACGGTGAATTCACCATTATAATACAGATTCAGATGATGAATTATCACGGTGATAAACACCAATGTCAATGTTTTGTCCTTCTAAGGTGGTCATTAATAGACTTTGTCTCTAGAGTTTGGCCATGCTAACTTTAAAAGGTTCCCCACTGGGAAAATCTCCATGTCTGTGTTTATCTTTTATTTTCAAACATCCTAATCCTAATTTAATTAGCACACATAAACATATGTAAAATTTGGAAAGAGACTTCAACATAGATTGTGAGTCTTAAAGAAATCATCAGTGATTTCATGTATATTTACTATCAAAGAAGGACATTTGTGTAAAGTTCTTTTTAAAAATACAGAACAGAAATACAGAAAGTGTTTTTAAAAGGTAAACTCTGGATTTTAATTCTAAGCAGAAATGTCTTAAAACAGTAAACCAATTGTGATTCCCAAAACCATCAGATTTAAAGATTGGAGAGGGAGGTTTTAACCATTATGGCCCAGAGCTTGGAAGCTCTCTTCCTGAGGAGCTCAGAGATGTTTCATCCCTGAACATCTTCAAGAAGAACCTCAAAAGCATCCTGTTTAGATCTACATTCCTTTATGGAATTTCTATGATTGTTAAATTATTTTATTTCATAATAATTCAATTACATTTCATGTTTGTTCCCTTGTATTTTTCATTATTTTAAATCTCATTTAATTTTCATTATTTTAAATCTCATTTAATTTTCATTATTTTAAATCTCATTTAATTTTTATGGTTTGTAAAGCAATTTATAAAGCACTTTGACTTGCATACATGTATGAAAAGTGCTACAAATAAAGATTATTATAATTATTATTATTATGATATCCATACTCTACAAACAGATTAAAACCTAATCAGAAGCTGCTGAAGCTGTTATTTGATCAGAGGCTACAAACTTGTTTATGCTCACGAGTTTGAGCTTATTCATGAAGGGCATTAAATTTCAATACATTTTAGTAGTCTATTTAGGTTGACTGAAAGGCTCTGTTGTGTTACCAAAACTGTGGCTTACCAGTTGCAGTAGTTTAGAGCTTTAAGGTCTTCACCTTAACTACTGCACCTCCAACATGGTTGCCCACAAACATGAAGGGGTAGCCTGAGACCATGAGAGTTTCCCTAACTCAAACAAGAGGCCATGAGAGTTTCCCTAACTCAAACAGGCTCCTTTTTAGCAAGGTTATATTTTGATGACTAGGACATTTTTCCCTCTCTCACGAACAGAAACTAAAAGAATGACAGCGTAGACATGGCCGGTTGCTATCGGCACATTTTTGGGGTACATCTCCTTGGAGACAGACCACTGGGAATGTTACCCCACCATGTGAGTTTTGACTGTGGTTAGGACTTAAGTTAGGAATGGAGTTGAATTCTTGAAATAATCATGACTATGCTATTCTTTTTCCCTTTTCCCCCTCTTTGGTCTCAAATGGCCATAGCTATTTCACAACTATTTCATTCTAGCCAAATTGTTATCCAGTGTTTGCATGAGCAACAGATCCAACCAACCGACACGTGCTAACAGTGTTTCAAAATGCCTCGAGTTATTTACTTTCATCAAGACATTTACTCTTTTCCATTTCACCTCCATGCCTCGTGCATTTTGTCTCAGAGATGTCTTCTCTCATTATCCATGACTGAATATCCCTCAATCTCCGTCTTTCAACCAGAAGCACAGTATCCTTCCCTGTCACTCTTGATCCAACCTGTGTGTTAAAGCTTAAGGGAAACCAACTCTGAATAAATAAATGTGGTTTTCTGGAACATTCCATCTGACCATAATGGTGGTATTGGACTCCTGTGGAAGAGATCACAAATGCAAACAATAAAATAAGGCACCCTGAAAAATTCAAGTTATTTTTGAAGTTTCCATGCATCCATGAAACTGACACTTATGACTGGGGTAGATCTGAAATCTATCGCGCACATAACTGCCATCATAATGAAGGAATAAATGAAATCAAGCATGGCTGACTCCAGTTGAATTAGCCGTGTTGTGTTGAGAAGGTCTGGCAATATATCTTCCAGTTGTGGTGGTAGATTTTTCTTAATCTGAGAAACAGCTCCAGTCTGTGCCTTGAAGCACACTCAGTCTGAGCTTGGAGGAGACCATTTGGTCAGATACCAAGAGATCTTCACTGAGCTCTACTCAGGTTTGCTAGTCGGTTAGACTAATAAGCACTATGGTGCTGCCAGAACATGAGGCACTGGACCTCCTCTGAAGAGCTGGCTGCAACGTTACTGGAGAAATTTAACGCTTTAATATCTTCTGTTATGATCACTAAGAAACATATCTTTTTACTGTGTGCAGAAAAACACTGAGAGTGCATTCCCAATGTCTAGCTTAAGAAGTTCCAACACTTTCAAACAAATTCTCAAAGTAACTCACCGGTGCTTCACGCTGAAGCCTTTTTCTTCTCTCCCTCACTCTTTCTTGTCTGCAGCTGTGATGATGAATTTTCCACAAGGCTTTTTAAAATGATATAGACAGGCAAGGATGGAAAATGAAGACAGTGACGATTATGATGTTGGGTTAGACCTTTTTCGCTGTATTCCTGTCTCCTGTGTCTTGTTTGGTGTGTGTACTAGTGGAAGAAGGGGGACACTTATACTGGGAAAGAGTGTACTTATACTGAGACAAACGTCTGCTTAATACTGAACATATGGCCAGAAGCACTGCTTCTCTGCAGAAGACATTGCCTTGGAAATCTCCCTGCTCAATTTCCTTTGCTGGCTCCTGAATTTGATGCACATAAAACAGTAATGAAACAATACTTATGCTGCTATAAATATGCCCAGCACTTGTATCGCCTCAGTGAGAACACTCATACAACTGATCTGTTGTGATTATACACACTCATGTGCTACTATTCAGTGTGGATTTATGAAACTGGAGTACTTACTCGAATTATGCAAAAAAAGACATTCAGCTTTCGAAAGGCAGACGAAGGTTTAAGGCTCATCACTGTAATTTCTGATTCTGGGAAATTAACTGCCTGTCAAACATTTTCATTTGGAAAATGATATTGATATAACCTGCTTTGCAACAGCTGGTTTTGCCCTCTTTTTAAAGTGCAGACTTGGTGTAAAAAAAAAAAAAACTACCATAGCAAGACCATCAGTCATTGCTGAAAGGCCGACGGAAGCACTAGTTTCCTCCAAGAATCATAAGCAACTGAGAAATTGGTTCAATTATTTGGAGGACCAAGGAATGCTATGTCAAATTTTTTGGTCAGGCGAAAAAAAGCCAGACAACGAGTCTCTCTCTGCAAAGGTGTTTCAGTAGTTTATCTGAAAGCAACTGCAACTACTCACATACAAGAAGTAGACTAGCTTGACCACAGAAATTTTCATTTCAACATTTCAAAATGCCAGCCTAGAAGTTTTATAAATTCCTAAATTCCTTGTGCTTGGTCTGGTAGGGAGCTAAGTGTGTGGTATGGCCCAGACTCTGACCTTTGGGTGCCTGCTGGAAGTGCTTGAGGAGTCCAGCACAGACACTGTGGATCCTGGAGCTCCTTACTGGTAGCTGTTCTCCCAAACTCTCCATATTTTTAGAGAGATCTGCACTCCCGGCGACTTTGCCGGTGGAAACAACTGACATAGAAAAACAAATCGGCAGTCAAACGCATCACGCCAGGAGGAAGAGGCGGCCCAATGAAAGCAGAGAGAGAGAGTGAGAATAAGAGAGACAGAGAAAGAAAGAGAGAGAAAGATAGCTCCTTCTGTTTAAACAGAGGAATGCATAAAATCTTTGCCTACAGCAGAGCGGCTGCTGACAAGAGATCACAGCCCAAGTTTGGAGTGGCCAAAGACGGTTTGACAAGGAGCTTGTGGGTGCCTCCGATCCTAGGACATGAGAACCCCACCCTTGAGAAGCTGGTCAGTCACACAGAGTCCATCAAAATCCATGTGCAATACATCAACTCTCACTGATGTGACATCTGCAAGCATGGTTGAAAGTATGAGTAGAAACCAACAGAAGAGAAAGCAATAAAGTAGCAGGAAGTCTCTCAAATAACGATGGTTTAACGTCAAATTAGATTTGCATTAATAAACCTGCACTTAAAGTTATTATAAAGATAAGTAAACAGACAAATAAAAGATTATTACTTCAGAATGAAAGTCCACAGCTGCCCCATGCATGTAGCCAGTAGCACCAATTTGTAAATAAATGGATTTAAACCTGAACATTCAGAAGCTCTTACTCATAACTTCCTTTCACTGAATTCACTACTTCCTCAGTTTGTACACCCTTTGAACAAGTGAAACAAAAGCCAACAGCTGTTGTGGAGGGAATAAGGTAACAGTTTTTGGTACACTCTTGCATTTCACATCCCATAGGAAAGGACATTAGGTGGCCACATTATAGTGGTATTGAGAAGAAGAAGATTAATGATTTGTTCTCCACCACTAAAGCTGGTGAAAACCCACAGTAATTGGCTCATGCGCAATTTTAATGATTGCAAACCTAAGGCTTCAATTAAAAAAACAAAATTGTGGCATTTCTATCATAGATACACACGCCACAATCTTGAGGGAACATATGAAAACATACCCTCTGCCAGCTATTCTGTCTTAATATCATTATAAATTCTTTCCTAAACCTGTGGTGATTAAAATGATTATTTTAGATGTTTATTTTAAACTTTCATGCCTGCTTTCATGCCTGTACAGGGCCTCTTTTTCTCCACTGAGTGAAAAAGCCATAGAGAAGGCTGGAGGTAGAGTATTGGAAGAGTTTCCACTCTGTGGACATCAGAGTTAAGAAGGGGGCAGAGGGTAACGATAGGGTAATGCACAACACAGGCAATGGGGTTAGAACCATGAAAAAGAGAAGCTTGCTGCATATATGCTTTATAGGCCAAGTACTTGGAAGAAATATTGCTAGGGGAATCTGACTGGAGACTACCAAAACTGTAGCTACTTCATCATGGTCATTGTGATTCCAGAATCATTATGGCTAACAATAGTAACAACAGTGGCAATGCCAAAATCCCAGCAGTTATGATTCTAGTCTGTGTCCTTGTAAGTGGTGACAGCGGTTTTTATTCATGTTGAAGGTGATGGTTATTCTGGGCTTCAAAAGGTTTGATCTGGATTTGTGAAATGTTGTTTTATGGAAGAATGATTCAACATTCTTGGATTATCAGCACGGTGTCTGTAATTAATGACAAGAAACTCCCAAAGCTGCTGAAAATATCTGCTTACAAAAAGAACGTGTTCCTATTCATGGCAAAATGGGGAAGATTAACATAAACGTTTTATTTATATTCCCTTGTCCATCAATGAAGCGTGTTATGTGAGCCTGAACTGCAGAACAGGCTCCATGCAGACCCAAGATTCAGAAAATGGTCTAAATATTGCACCATTTTGAAATCTGTGCCATGTTGGGACCCTATGATCTTTGTATCAGCCTTAAAACCAGGCTGGATAATAAATGGTTACCATCTCTTGGTAAACACTTCTATGGCGTTAGGGTAAATTCTTTCCCCTAAAAGTGTGAACTCTTGTGGAACTTCTGAAGAGACCTTTGAGAATACCGTATTTGGACCTGAGACAGTAGCCCACCTCAACGGAGCTGATATATTACTACAGTTCTTCAAGCTCTCCAAGTCCCAGTTTCTTGGTTTTAATACTCTGATGTTGAATCAAGACCACACAAGGTGCACAGCACTCCACCTAGACTTTCAATTTCTCAATTGCTGGAAGGGTTTGCCAAGGTACCAACGATCCACAAAGAACAACAGTGACATAACTGTAAAGCTGGAGTACTTAGAAGTACATATACAGACTTTATAACAGAAAGTAACATACAGTAATGTTAATTATCCTGCCTGTTGTTACGGACAACTCTTCAATGCCATCCAGAACAGACTGCTGCTCTACAAACTCCTGTTCTTCATCTCTCTCAAAAACATATGTCATAATCTGCAAATTTGCAGAGGCTCCCCTAGAAGGAAGTCTTTTATTAGGCATTTTGTTTTCCTTTGCTGCAGGCGGCAGACAAAATAAACTCAACCTGAGATTTATTTCATGTTCCTCTCTGCTCTGTGGCATCCAAGAATCACACACCGCTCTGGGTTCACCGGGAGAAAAGAATCTCAATCATAACAATGGTCTCTGCGTACAGCAGAGACACCACTGCACTGGATGCTACAAGCTAAAGTGTAGGGGAGAAAGCCTGGGGTGGGGGTTTCAAAACGAGAAGCATAATGTGTTTCATTGTGCCACTGAGAGAATAATAAGAAAAACTGTTGATTTAGTCTTTGTTTCAGTATTTTCATTAATTCCCCCAGAAGACAGGGCTGAATATTCAGTGCTCAACTCCCAAGGACTCCAAGGTAAACAGGAGTCTCACAGCGAATGACCCTTGCTCCACATCTTCAGGCCAGACTCAGAGAATAAGCACAAAGGAGGGCTAATTTTGTATAGCTCTGTTGCAGTGAAAAGATGGTTTTGATGACATGACACCTTACCGCAGATCAGATAATCCTGTGATTATAGAAATGCTGCTGTTACAGTAACCAACCACAAATGTTATTAATGAAATACAATAAATATACAATCTCTAATTGATTGCATAAAACGTGCTATTGTATAATATGCTATTATAGCACAATATCTTCATATTTACTTTTAATCAACTGGCCTTAATTTAGTTTTATCCAAAGCTACTGAACTACTAGTAATGGAGGAGTGTTTTTATGTTATGAATGAATAAAATGCAATAGTGGCAGTAAAATCAAGATTTAACCCTCAAGAAGTATCTAATAAGTAAGAAAGTGTTGGGTACCATATAAAGAACTTTAGGAGTTGCTCTTGTAATATATGGACATAAAGGTGTACTTTTAAGAAGTCCTTTTTCTATAAATGCTATGAAAGGCAATTAAAACACTAATACATGCATACATAGACTAACACGTTTTCGTAGATTTGAAAATGTCTGTATAGGTACAGCTAGATAGCTTTTTAGCTAGATAGGCTTGGAACACATTCTCCATCTATCAGCACCAAACTATTAAAGCACAATGTGCTTATAACCTCAAAGTTTTTCATGATTCTATTTTAGTCCATTTGGTCAGTAAGGTTCTCTTTTTTCACGTTTACCATAATTTTACAGGTTGCCGTTTTAGTAGTGGTGATGGAAAGCAAAGATTTACTGCCAGGTATGCAATCAGTTCCCTAGAAATTTCAAAGGGATTTTACAGGAAAAGCATTTCACTATTTTGTGTCATGGTGTGTAGTAAAAGCCAACTCTTTTACACAGTGTAATACTGAAAAAGTCGGAATTTTAAGCCATAATAATAAAAATAATTATATTTATACTTGAAAATGTAATGATCAATTAGTCTGAAGTTATTCCACTACAAATAGCTGGAAGCACTTGAGACAGCCTCAGCATAAATTTTCAAAACAAAAAACAGCATTGCATAACACAGTGAAGTTTTATTCTAACTCACCTTTTTCCCCTTCTGTGGGCTGGTGTATTGATTGGGTTTACAGCAAAACTGTGTTACAGTTATCAATCATGCGTATTTACAAACAACCGCATGCTCTGGCAGTCTTGATACGTAGGGTTAGTGCAGCAATTCCATCGCTGCACATTGCTTTAGTTATTTTCTTGTTTGTATTTCAGTACTTAATTCTTTGTCAAGCTCAAATGACTGCAAACTCTGCATGAGTGCATGGGAAAAATTGCACCAGTTTATCTTGAGTTTTTAACCATTTTGTTTGAATTTGCTGAGGTCAAGGATGAACTTGTTAGCAATACCGGGGCACAAAAGAGAGACATTTTGAATTGAGAGGCTATACAGAGTGGAGGTACAGATTTCCTGCTTCCTGCAGTTCTACATTCCTTCACCTCACCTTCAGCAGAATGCCAACCATCTCCAAGGCTCTTCGGCTAAAATATAGTCTTTGAGGTTTCTACATCCTTCATCCATGTGAGAAGATTCTCAGAATGGAACTTCCTCTGGGATACTCAATCAAACAATAGCTTATTAAGTTTTTCTGACCACAATAATATCTTTATTAGTTATACAGTAATGTCATTACATTCTGGATCACATAAAAAAAAAGAATACGAAAAGATCCTAAGTTAAAACATTTAACATTATAACACTATATTTGTGCATTTTTGCTTTGGTGCTAAATCACATAAGTGTTCCAGTTTGACTTGAGTAGGTTTACATCTAGAACACATCTGTGGGTTAGTTTGTGCTATTGAGGGTCTAGGAAATAGTAGTTAGCTCTAATTGAAACCATGTGATGTGTGACATACTCTTTTACATGTTAAACTGACCTCCTCAGGGAGGTTTGGGCCTGTTAATGAAACCATTCCTGTATCACTATGCCGAGTGTGAACTCCAGGACTCTGCCCTCATCTCCACTTTTAGGTTGTTCAGTTGAAGAAAGGGTACTGGAAGGTTTGTGAGAAACATTATGGTGTATTGATGAAAAAAAATGCTTTGGCAATAAAAAAACGTAATGAACAGGTTAAAAGAAGTTAAACGAGGAGTTAAAAAGAGAAGAGACGAGGAGTTAAAAAGAGCACAGCAAAAAGGCAAAATGGAACTCGAAAACTGAATACTTCTCAGCTCCATGGTAATTTACTTTCTGCCGAAGCTGCTACACAGAAGTTACATAGGAATCTCATTAGATTAGTCTCAGTCTGTATGATTATATGTAACAGGGTGACGGTACACTCAGACCATGATGTGTGCAGGACACATAATCTGCTAAAGGGGAAAGTCTTGACCGACAATAATAATTAAAAAAGATCTGCTGAAAATAGTGGCTCTTAAATGCTGCAGAGAAAAAGAAAAGCAATCATTTACAACAGCAGAGGAGGCAGTGTGCAAATATTACTGGCTGAAATGTGTTGTGGGTGTGTTTGTATTTGAACTGTCCACACAGCTTACGGGAAAAGGACGCTAAGCTAGTTTCGCCTTTCAAGAATGTTTGGAATGGCAGCTGGGTTAGCTTAGATGTACGCTATGAAGATTTTTGTAAGAAATCCTAGAATAAAGTAATTATTGTTTTCAACTCACTCAATTAGTAAACATTCATGATGACAGGGAGTAGGATGAATAGGCTATATCACTGTAACAATAATTAAAAAAAAAAAATCAACAGCTTTTTTTTTTCAGATGATCCTAAATAGCACTTTTAATTACAGTCCATTATAGTGGATTTTATTATTGTAAAAGGAAAAATGGTAATTTTGTACTTATTCGCATCTGTTAACCTCTTCCCACACTTCTCCTATAAATCAAACTCTTTTTCACCTAAATGTCTCTCTACCATCTTTTAACAAGCCATCAGTCCCTCTTTTACTGCCTTCCTTCATCTGTTTCTTTTGTCTTTCTTTCTAGTTACATCTTTTTCATCTTCCCAAAGCCGGCCCAGACACAGTCCTGTTTTTTTTGGACACGCCGCCACACACCAACTGACTGATAGACGAGTCGTTCCTGAGCCTCCTTTGGCTGTGCTTCTCCCCAGCCAAGCCTCTCGACTCAATGAAACACAAGTGTATGATGAGTTTAGTTTTAAACATACCTCCCTGATCGTCCTACTGTTGGAGATGAAAATACCAGCATCCAAGACCTATAAATCTATGGACAGCATCTTATCCACTTGTGAGCGATTGTGTGTGTGTGTGTGTGTGTGTCTATGACTCTGTGGTAAGGGGCTCTTGTGGTGGGGCAGCATGAAGCTGGACCTCAGGCAGAGAGAGGGCGGAATAGATGGGAAACAAAACCTTAGACGTGCGCAGAGGGTTCCACAGGGACAACTTTACTCTGAATAATTTTCTTGCACTCATTCTTTTTTTTTCTCTCTTTCGTCCTTCTCTCTCCCTCTACACCATGTTATTATGCTGTCCCCCAGCCGTGCAGCATAGACACTCGCTCTCTCTTGGCTCGCGATAAGTCTAAGGAAGCAGTCACTGACAAGTCATAAAGTTTACAGAGTTCTGTGTATATCTACAGCACAGGCCTATCCAAACAGACACACTATACAGTGCTCCTGCTCTCACTGGGCCATGACTGACTAGGCACTGTATTCTCACAGTCCTACAGGGTTGGGGCAAGGAACTAAAGGAACTAAAGGAACTAAAGGAAGCAGTAGAGTGCCAGACCAACTAAATCTAGTACATGGTTCCAGTTCCGTTTGATTTCTGCATTTTTTTAGCTTAATTAACATTAATTTCCTCTCCTATTTCCTTCCGTTACATAACCAATTAACAGGATATCACTGGTGAAATATTGGCTAGATTGTTATAGACGTACACACGTAATATGTTCACACACACACACACACACACACACACACACACACACACACACACACACCTGTATTATTGGGTTTCTGTGAAAGGGACAACCTACAGCATCTCTAACTTATTTGCCAGTCTGCTGTCACCACTGCACTGCAAACACCCTCAGCCTCATCCAGCTTTCAGCAGTGGTATTTCCACCTGTAGTTAGTCTGGGGGCTTGTGCGGTTAACCAAGAAACCCTCCTAAACCCTTCGCTTTTTCCTTGCCCTTTCTCCAGGACACAGGGAATCTTCCAGGCCTGCTCCCCTGAGAAGCCAGCACAGGATAATGATTTAATTGGCTGAAAATTATTTTAGCAGCTGCCTGCTTTAAAATGGGTGGACTGGTATTTGCTGGAACGTTCATGTTATTGGCTGCGGGTACTCCGGTGGCTGGATGGACACAGTTGCGCAAGGCGGTAAGACATGGGTAGACAGAGCTGTGTGATGCAGCCAACTGCACGTCCATCCAGTACTGCCTCGTTATTACCCAGAACTTGATATTTCCCAAATGTCGCTTGTCTCTGATTTGTCGGCTTCATTATGTCTCTGCTGTTGTGTCTTTGGCACAAGGGATGTTTCATAACTAAAGAAATACTGTCTTTAAGGCTAATGATAATATTCCATTTCTTTCATTATTTTTTGCTCTCAAATTTTCGTGTAAACATTGTTTAGTTTGGAGCACACGTGCAGGGTAATAAGCAAGTATTCAAATGAACACATCCTGTCTTGTAGACTTGTAGGAGCCCTCTGTGATTTGACCTGCAAAGCAGTGTATCTGCATGACACATCAATGGTATTTCTGGGAATTTGTGCATGAGCAGAGATACACCAACCAGTCCACGTAAAGCTGTGTCCAAGCAGAAAGCATACATGAGTGGAGGAGACAACAGCAGAAAATGATAGGTGTTGACTACAAAATATGACAGCTACCCTTGATTTCAGTGAATTAGAAGCCTGTAGTTTGTCCTACCATTGCCTGAAAATGACAATATTGATATCAGACCTTCAACTACAATGTTAGTATTCATGCCCATAGTAATGAACTGATTATCAGTGGATAGTATTAAGTAAATAGTACTAAGAAATAGTACTACATATAATACATGTTCTCATAAAAAAAAAAAAAAAAAAAAAAACCACTGTTTTGTAGAATACAAGTTAAACATCCTTTAAGAGAACATTTCAACCAGTGGGAATGGACTTTCTTGTTTGATCAGTTCACTTATGGCACTTATAAACACAACGTGTTTTGCTGTAATTTTGGCAAATCTGGCATTGTATCTGAATGGGCTTATTTCTCTCATTTTTGCTTGGATTCCAGTTTCGAAAAAAAAAAAAAAAGCCATAGCAACATGAGCCAAATTTCAAACGTTTTGACAGAAAACCCAAGTTCTGCTCCAGGACAAGAATTGCTTTTTAAGCTGAAATGCCTGTTTCTCTGTAGCAACTCTGGTGTTTACAGGGCAAGGGGAGAACCACGTGAAGAACAGTTCGCCACCAACTGTCACGTCCGCTTCCCGGCACCACACACCGCGCTGGACACCATGCTACACCAGGACCTGTATCATACCGCCAATCATAATACTATTCTAGAAAAGGAGTGTGAGAGGGGAATAAAAACAAGGCAGAGTGAGATATAAATACCTTCACACTGTCACATAGCAAATAGAGATGGAAGGAGAGATGGAAGAGAGAAAAAGAAAGGAGGAGGACTGCTTTCTCTGCCTCTGCCACCTCCCGCCACCCCGCAAAGCCTGATTCAGTAGACTGTTTGCTTAATGGAGCTTGGCGTGATTATAATTATATGATCAGGGGGTCCGTTGGGAACTGGCGAACACGCAAAAATAATGTCTCCTGAAATATCAGATTTGGTTGAGGCCCTGGAGGCTGGGGGGTCTGGCTCATGCACTGCAAAAAACTGTCCCTTAGTCTGCTGAGGTAAATCTGTCAGAGCAAAAATCCACAAGCATCAGTTCCCCAAGTTCCTCTGGAGACAAATCTTTCTGTTGGGCTTACAAATTGCTGAACAGATTTATAGCCCAGTTTATCTACATATTTTGACACAGACCACGGAAAATGCTGCATTTGAAATACGTAATAACATGAAAAACACAGCCATCTGTAAAGCTGATAGGCATGGCTGTTCATTCACATCCTTTCCTAAGCTACTATTCTTTCTCTTTCTGTACTCCCCCATTTTACCCATCTCTCATTTTCTGTGAGTTTACCCTGCACCTTCCCCAGTCCTGCATCCTTTCCTTAACTCCACCCCATCCAACCTCCCCCACGGTCTGTCCCAGGACCCAATCGGCCTGCCCTGCTCGCTGCCTGTAACTCAACCACTTATTTTCGTTTGCGCCGAAGGAGCCGATGACCTTGGAGAACTCTGTAAAGGCTGCCAGTAAAACACTGAAGGATTACCGGTATGTAACTGCACATTCATGTGGTTTGTTTGAATAACCTCGCACTACGGAGCAGAACACAATATATTACATTTTACGAGCCTCAGAAATGCACCATCGCTGCTCATACTGTCAATTATCCACAAATAGAAATGTAGCTTTTCCCTAACTTTTCCTTTCTTATAAAACTTTTAAAACTATGTACTTTAATGCATTTAATATAGAGGATTCTTAAATGTTTACAATGATCACCTTACACTTTCACATGCACACTTTTCACATTACACTTTTTGTGCTGACCAATAGATGTAGATATAGCTGTGAAAAATGACACCACCTCCCCTCATTCTCCTTCCAAAAGCTTGACAGGTTATGTGATATTACCTGCTAAAATCACAAGCTCCATAGTTTGTCCTTTTCATTTCATACAAATGGTGCTGTCTGGATCAAGTGAACTTTGGTGAACTTTTAAAGAATGTAAGTTCACTGTGTGAAAACAATACGACCATCTGGTATGTTGCGGCTCATCATGTATGTTTTACCCTTAAATGACCTCTTTATGTTTCCCCGTCAAATTTCATTCACAGGTTTAACCTCTCCTGAGTTCACTTTACTGCTCTCTAGTAACTGTCCAGTATTATAAACTGGACCAGCCTTCCTGATGACTTTACTGGTTTGTGGAGATACGCCAAGAATGTGAGGGTTAAAAAAAGTAACAAATAAATGACCTGAAATGTGTGCCAGGAAATAATGCAAAGGTTTAGTCTGTTAATAACAAATGTAAAAATTATTTAAAGATGTTTCTATGGTTTCTACAGATGAATTCATTAAAATAATTAATGCATGATTCTTTGTTACATGCACACGTCTACAGTTTTTTTTTACTCTGCCAAAAAACAAAACAAAAAAAAATCATTTTAACCCATAATAGGACCTTGAATCCAAAGATCATTTTAACCCACAATAGGACTTTGAATCCAAAGCCCATATTTTAACTTTTTTTCCATTTAGTATTTAACTGAATGATGCCTTGTGATCTGTTGCACTTCCTGAATTCTTTGGGGGAATCAGATGGGAGAACTTTTATTCACCAGAAAATCTAGTGGATCTTGTGATGCATGGATGAGTAAAAAAACAATGTCCATCTAGATGATAAACTTGGAATTTGTCCTCCTGGGTTTTAATTCAGGAATGGAACATCAGATATTCAAGAGGGATTTCTTTGATTTTCCAGGCCACGTTCACTGCCATGGTCTATACTTACAAACTTTGATTTGAAGCTTGTGAATCTCCAGATGTACAAATCCACTGCACCCCAAATCAAAACAACCAATCAGAGTGTCTGATGGAGTGTCAATCACTGGTAGCACCCGCATGCTCTCATTCAGTGAACACAATCAGTGAGTGACTACAGGAACTTTGCAAAAACAATTGGGGATAACCAACTACCATTAATGAAAAAACGACTTGTCCTTCCTTTGCCAACATCAACTTACACAACAAAGGATAAAACAAGGATAAACATCAAAGCGGCTTTTCAGAGGTGGGCAGAGCAATGAGATCTGAAAGGATTCAAAACTGATGTTGAGTTAGCCACATTCTGCTTCACAGGTAGTCAATCACTTGTTTTCAAAAACAAACAAACAAACAACCCACACAGCTAAAACAGTAATGGTTACAGTAACGCTTTATAGTGCATATAGCTCATTTTACTGTAATGTTGCCCTTGGGCTAACGTTAGCTTGTTGTGAGGCTAAGCCTACAGGCATCGTTTTACTTGGACAATCCTGAAAATATCTTTATGAAGTGCCCAGGCAGTTGTATCAGTTTGATATTTCTCTTGATATTTTTATGTGCTGGAAAGGAAGGGAGAGGTCTGGTAATTTTCAAGATTAATCCTCTCTCGTTTCAGTTTTACAGACTGCACATTTAAGAATTTAACACAGATAGATACAGAGCTTGGCAAAACATTAGGAGGCTGTTACACCTTGGCAAAAAATGACTAGGCTGTTACACCTTGGCAAGACATTAGGAGGCTGTTACACCTTTGCACTCACATGTGTTTTTGGTGATTGGATCACATATGGATATCATTTGACCAATATCCAAAGGAATATCTGAAACCAATACAAGTATATAAAAAAGCAAACAACAACAACAACAACAACAACAACAACAAACAGGTAGCTAAGTATGTCAGAGGTAATCCAAAATCCAAAGACGAAACCAAAAGCAGAAGTGTGGTATGAGAGACTTCGCGTTAGGAGAGTGTAAAACTGAGAGTGTCTTTAAGCAGAACAGATAACAGGTTGCATGAGGGTGTGGCCATTAATCAGTAAGATGGCGACACCAAGTGCGGTAGTTCGGAGGGAGATGTTTCTGATAAATCGAATGCTTCTTTATTGTCCACACAGAACTATGAAATACTCGCTGTCTCCTACCTCGTGGTCATAAAGTCCTGTAGACAGTAGTGCTGCTCACCACTGCAGATATAAAACAAACTGCAGGATCTCATCTGGTCACACTGGGGACACATTTTAGTGAGAACTGTAAACAGAATCTGGCCAAAGTATATCCAGATACAGTCCAGATACATGAAACACATGTGAATGCCCAGGTGTAAACAAGCCCAACGAGTGTTTTTAACACCTTCCATGTTACATTCATGTCACATGATGATGTTATCAGTGTAAGACATTGTACACAGATTTAAAGTTTTGGCCCTGGGAGACCTGAGTGTGTTTCTAGTGATTTGAGGAAACTGCTCAACACAACATGCTGTTGGGCACTTTGCAAAAAGTGAAAACATACTTATCTTAGCAAACAAGTGGAATGACTTTTATTATGTCTTTTATTTCATGTTATAATTTACTCATGATCTTCTAAATTTGAAGTATAAAAAGAGCTCCTTCTTATATAATTCACCAAGTCTGCACATTAAATCCCACATCTGCAAGTTAACCCTGAGGCAAACCACAAAAATTGTGTCCCTGCATTCATTACTAATAAACACTGCACATTCGCTTTATTGATCCTGTTCTGTTTAGCACAGAAACCTGCTGAATTCTTCTTAAATTCGATTTTTTGCAATGTTAACCTGTCATTTGCTTTGTTCAACCTCAAAAATCTTAGATCGCAACATAAAGAGTATAACCCTGTATTCTTACTGTTTTTTCACCTTTTACACTTCCAAAAATAGCCAGGTCTCTATATCATTATGTCAAGCTGTCTAGTGGAGTCCTCAAGAGAGGCCAGTCTAGACAGCAGGGTGTGGACGTAACGGGAGTAACGGGGCTTGATGTGCAGACATTCTGCTTGGCCTTGCATTACGGAATCTCTGTCATGATTTACAGGGATGGTATGAGACTTGTTTAAGGCTTTGCTGGGGCTTGTTAGTGACAAAAGCCACTTAGTCTAAGAGAAAGGGCCACTGGGTTTGCAAGACTTGTTGGGTGAGCATTAAGAACCATGCACACTCTCAACTCTATTTGATTGGACAAAATAAAATTTACATTTAAAGACGGTATGATTACAGGAGTAACAGACATATTAAGCAGCTAAATATTTAAGAAATTCCAGCTAAGACAT
This sequence comes from Tenebrosternarchus preto, assembly GCA_025802075.1. Lineage (NCBI taxonomy): Eukaryota > Metazoa > Chordata > Actinopteri > Gymnotiformes > Apteronotidae > Tenebrosternarchus > Tenebrosternarchus preto. The sequence goes on along the minus strand of JAOYMR010000016.1, from coordinate 4,852,034 downwards.
TTGGCATAACACAATATATATAATACAACACTATTACTATGATGGTATAATCATGTTACACTGTGTCCACGGCAATCTAAATTAATATAAGAATCATCACTGAGTATTTAAAGACAAGTTAGGAATGTAACAAAATCCAAAATCCAAGATAATAACATTACTATAGATCCTCTATGAGGTTTTAAAATTGAATAACCAACCAAGAAACAAAGTGCCTTGTACAAACCTAAATATAAATCTTGGCTTTGGGCTGTTGTCCCCCATAGTAAGAATTACTTGGACCTGCGTAAATATTTCCATCAAATGCACACGTAAAGACAGAACAGGTGATGATTATCCATGCAGGCCCTAATTATTGTGTTAAGAGCTGGTCTAAATGTCAACACAGCAATCACTTACAAACCCATTGCAGAAACCCATTGTCATAAGGGAGCTTGTGTCTGAGGTGCAGCTCTGTCCATCATCATTAATGCATTAATGCTAAGTCTGAGGCACGTGGAGGATTACAACTCCACAAGTGCAAAACTGAAAGCCACCAAACAGGAATTGCTGCAGTCTTTGGACAGGGATTTTTCATACATGTTAATCAAATAGTACTCAAAACTTACTCACGTGCTGAACCAAGAGCAACACAGATATATACATATAAAAATGAAATCCACACACTTTTTGAAGCCTCCGCTGACACATTTTAGACGACCATCGCATACATAAACAGACAGCTGTACTACCTGTGACATTTTAACAGCAGCTGTTTTAAAACAAGGCAGCATCACCATGGAATATGAAAAACACCTTTGACAAATGGGGATTATTCCATTCATGTGGCCTGACACCTCTGGCATTGAGATGTTGATTTATGTCACTAATATTGGTATTATTTGTTTTTACAATGTACAGAAGTTCAATATCACAATATACCGTATGCAATGGATACTGGACTTCCTTCAAACTGTGAGTCGGGACCAGAAACATGACTTCTATCAGTACCTCAGCCCCAGAATCTGTAAACTGTTAACACCACCACAAATACACACTATTACACAGATGTGTCACAGATAACCATGCCATATCATCCTCTTTTATCTGTGTTAGGAAACAGACATGAAAGTTCAACAAACTCTATAGAGGTACCACCCTCTCTTAATGAGAGCTGTAGTAATCAATTCCCCGATGTGAGATCCCATCATATGGAAAGTCGACAGAATCTCCCAGATGCTGTCTAAGGACAACACAGCACTGCTCTGTCCACGTCCTTGCAATTGCATATCCTTTTAAAATCCCCCCCTCCCCCCTCCCTCCCCCCACTCGTTCCCTCTCTTTGTAATGGAATACAAACTGTCCACATAAGTTAACCTGTCAAGGCCCATTAGCAGAACCCAGTGAAAACCAAAGCCACACTATAAATCAAAGAACAGCATCTGAACTCCAGGAATCTTAATGCATCATATCATGCAAACACCTTCTCTATTAAGAAAACACATGCCGAACGAGTTAGACCGCACCGAATTCTGCTCCTTTCTCTTCTGGCCAATGTAAGATCAGAAAAATGCAACTTCAAGCAGAAAATCACAACAGTGCAATGTTTCAGAAGTAATTAATTGGACAGGGTTAACAAATTTCAAGGGGATTCCCAGAGTTTCAGTAAAACGTTTCACTGTGCAGCATATTAAAGTGAAAGAGTATTATAAACGCTGTATGTTATACTGTAGGATAAACATATTATTCTTATAAACGTGATACATTTGATACAAACTGATACATTATGGGATGTGTGATACAAATAGCATAGTAATTAAGATTTGACGCCACGTTCAGAATAGGGAGATGGTCAGAAAAAAAGTGTGTGCACATCTAAACATGGTGATTCAGAGACATCTGAAATAAATCAACACTTATTCTAGGCCAGTTTGGATCCTTTAAACCACTTACCAATTCAAAAAGCTTCACCCAGGTTTACAGCCAGATAACCACACCATACTGTCAGCAGGCGAGTTTACAAGCACCTGGGTGAAAAAAAAAAACAACAAGTAAATAAAAAGCCAATAGCATAGTAAAAGAGCAATGAGCAAACAGTGTGTTCATAGGGTATATCAAAGGATGTTATTTAGCAAGGAATATGCGCTCCAGACACGCAACGTTTATTAAATGATGCCATAAAAAGGACAAAAATCTGGAAAGACAATGAATTTGTACTAAAATATTCTCCAAGTGTTACTGGAAGCTTTCCTTAGGTCATGTTTAACCGAATACACACTGTTCTTCAAACACTACATGACGTTAAATTATCTCACTTAATGTGCGATTAGGCTATGTATTAGGAACATATAATTAATATTTTATATACGCAGCACCATGGATGCAAAACCTTAAGCAAACACTTTCAGTCCAGTTAAGCATTGTTGTTATCAGCAGAGTCTCAGCCTCTGTTCCTTGTAAATGGTTTTACTTTACTGCCACAGAAACATAACTGCAACACCTCCTGGAATCATTCATACCCTTTGGAAAGATGAGCAAAAGACTCTGGAAGATGTCAGAATCACTGGAGATTGAAGAGAACGTTAATCCTTTAGTGAGATAAAATTACTCCATGGGGAAAAAAAACCTTATGAATCAAAAAATCATTCTGCCCCCACATACTCAATTTGAGAATACCCCTTTCATATTCAGACAACTGCACAAATCAGCTGCATCAAAGTTGCTATTCGACTGCACGGTACCGGCTCAGCATGACTTGACAAATGATTATTGTACCATGTCCTTTGTTTTCCAGTGAACAATCATACCATTGCATATCCTAAATAAACAGATAAATAAATGAATACAAATCCTCATTTTGAAGTACGTGTGATGTTGTATGGCTGAGTATATAGCCCTACCAGATCTCCCTATACCAGATTTTATGCCAGGATGTTAAGCCTGGGTCACTGTTGGATATTCCTGCTAGGGCTATGTAAATAAACACATTTTATATGATGCACAGCTGTATATATTGCCAGCTACTGACCCTCAAAGTTACTTGTTTGATTGTCTTGGGAATATAAAATCTGTGAAGGATAAAAACTGCGTCAAAAACCAGAATGTTGCTTTCAACAGCGGTCTTTAGCTGCAACAACACTGAATCTTCCCGGCAAAAACCTGGTTCAGTTGAATGGCACATTGGACCGCAAAGGCAATTCACTTCCAGTAGTGATTATTTCGCTTTGAGCCAAGTTCATCTAGGTGAAAGAAGTCAGGGCTGTAGTCTCAGTATTACTGCGACTTATTGTTTCAGGACATCACATACCATACATCTGCAGCCTAATGGATACAAAGACTTTCAATAAACGGAAAAATCACGTGTTCTGTTTCTAGGTCAACATAAAAGGAGTAATTAGGTGTCTTGCAGAAATGTGGCTAACTCACCATCATTTTGAATTCTTTCCACCTTTGAAAAGCCGCTCCAATGTTTATTCTTTTTTTTTAAATCTCGTTTAATCCTATTTTAGATTGATTTCCTTCATTTGTCATTTTCTGTTTCATTGTCTTTGTCGTAAGCTGTTGTTGGCAAAGAAAGAATGGGCATGTTTTTTCCATTTAGCCGCCATTCTATTGCAAAGTTGCTGGACTTTAAATTCGTCGTTAATTTAATTGTTTTGTTTTATTTTATTTGGAACGGTACCTATTGTTATTGACAGAGACATCGAAAGAAATACAGAGTTAAAACTAGTACACAATAATTCAAGCAAACCTAACTATATAATTTGTTAGTGTTAACTACCTGGATGACTATAACTGTCTACTCTCTTGTTAGCTAATTGGGTAGCTACCTAGCTAGATACATATGTAAAACATCTTAAAATGACAAGAAGCGTAAGATAAAATGTATAGATATAAAGAACGGTACAATCACATAAATACAAATTATTTTGGTAAATGATTAACAATTCTCTGGAGTAGAGACACTTCCACAGGCACTGGGTTAGCTAACGCTAGCTAGCTACTGTCAACGTTCAGGTCAGTTTTTGGTGAGTTTGTGGACGAGTTTTCTCTCCTTTTGATGAGTGTTTGTGGACCAGTTTTCTTTCCTTCTCTGAAACGTGAAATGAAAGATACACGAAAGATATTCTTTCAGATACACACGTAAAATAATTGCTTCAAGTAGCTGATGAACACAAGTCATATGTGAAACGGACTGAATGTAGATTAACCTACATGACAGATAGGAAAGTGCCGTAATCTCAACGTTTGAAAACTTTGATTTGTCACGAGAAGTTGCTGTAGTACAGGTGTACTACAAATAAATACGTTTTTTGGAAAAGGAAACATAATTTGTCATTTGAGTATGACAAAACCTGTTAAAATGAACATCTAAGACATTACTTTTTTAATTACAAAACATTATAGCCAAAATGCATCAAAACAGACCATAATAAATAGCATAATCATCATCTAGGAGTTTGTTGACTATTTTATAGACATTAATAAAGGGCCCACGGAAAGCACGTCCTCTGAACAGTTTGCGCCAAACTTCCTTATTCGCTTCAGGCTCCTTCAGGATGCAGCTGTGAATTTGCAAATGAGCTAATCAACTCACCTTTAATTTGTTATAAGAATTTCAGAAATCCATTCCGCATGTACATTCTGGGCTTTATTTATAAAGTATCCTAGATTGACATATCAAATGCTACCATTTCTGACTGTAAGATATGTTGCTGGCAGACAAGCCTTCCACTCACTTTATCTGGTCTTTCATCTGTAAAACGAAAACCTTGGGTTCCTGGCATGACCTTTGAGCGTGTGTTTTACTCCTGTGGCTGACTTGGTGTGACCTTCATACTGAACAGTGCACATGGGGCATGGCGACTCCTAGACAAAACATGGTAGAACAACACTGAACTTCAAAAGAGATTGTAACCTGTTTGTCCCGATTTCACTGATTTGATCATTATTTGTTCTGTGCCCTGACCTTTTGGCTGTGTATGTACTGATTTACGGTAAAAGATAACGCCACTGCGATGATAATGCAGAAAACAGATGAGTTATGATAAAACTCAGTCACAGCACAAATTGGCTCTATTGTGACACTGTGTGTTACAAACCCACCGACAGTGCATTACAGTTGCATTACAGGGACGCATAGTATTGCTTGGTATGGAATGAGAGGAAGTGTTAAGAAATGTGAGTGATAATTGGGAACAGGGGCAATAAGGGTGCTGTTTGTTGGGTAAAGCATCACACTGATTTGATTGAACAAACCTTGATGTCAGAAGCATGAACAACACATTCAAAGAGGCACATGCTATACAGATAAAATATGTGTGTAGCTATTTTGAGACATTTGCACATCGTATCATTTCATATACCTTTCCTCGACCCTTTTCCCTTTGACCATTATCCATTCTCCTGTTTTGCCATTTCTCTCTCTCTCTCTCTCTCTCTCTCTCTCTCTCTCTCTCTCTCTCTCTCTCTCTCTCTCTCTCTCTCTCTCTCTCTCATTTTCTTTGCACAGGCATGGTGAGTGTCACCCTTGGGCTGAACTCTGCAGCAGCAGTGCAGCGAGTCAGGTGTCGGGTTTAGCCCCAGGTCAGCCTTGCCTGGGAGCAATCTACCTCTCCACAGGGGCACTCTCCCCAGAGAACACAGCATTCTTCTCTTCAGTGTGTGTGTGTGTGTGTGTGTGTGTGTGTGTGCGCACCCGTGCATGCATTTCTGTGTGAACTGTTGTGTGAGCATATGAGAACAAGAGAACAGGAGTGTGTGTGTGTGTGTGTGTGTGTGTGTGTGTGTGTGTGTGCGCACGCATGTGTGTGTGCGCACGCATGTTTATGCGCGTGCACATGCACTCCTTTCTCCCCCCCCCCTTACAGACTGCTCCCAGCCCCTGGTAACCCAGGCATGACTCAAACACCATCTGGTATCCAGATGCAGGTTCGAAAAGACTCTTGCTCCTTTTTTCTGGCCCTCGTTCACTCTCTCTCTTATATGAGTGAGTGTCAGTTTCTGTATGTGTGCGTTGTGTTTGTGTGTGTGTGTGTTAATGTTTCTGAGTGTTAATGCGAGAGCACAACAGTGTGCATTGCATGTGTTATTCTTCCCTTTCAGTTGAACTACGACCTTTGACATGATAACCTCTGCTCTGCTCTTCCCTGCTGTGAGCGTAAACTGCGGGGTCGTGACCGGTACATCCCTGACCCCATCTGTTTGTCCAGCCTCCTGTGTGAAGGTGACTGGGTTGCCAAAGTTCAAGTTCATTAATTGCCGTCTCCCCTACACATCTATGAGACACTCCTCCCCCCCAATCATTTCTCAGTTCCTCTATCATTGCCCTTAAACACAGTCTTGTCACAAACCTTTGATCCCTGCCAAATGTAAGTCCTATCTACAGTGGCAACATTTTTTCAGTGCGTTCACAACATTGACATGTCATTTCAGCTGTGTGCTATGCTCCTGTTTGACATATTAAGCCTTAGGTGTCCTGTGAGGAGCATGTAAAGGCAAGCTGGTAGATTCTCATGCCAGTACTGATTCTCAGGCCAGTACTGATTCTTGAGGAATTTCTACCAAGGCCTTGTGTGTTTATCCATAATGCAATCTGACAAAGTCTCACTTATCGCTGTGTGTTGCCTTCCGAAGCCTCCAAGGTTCACCGGACACACAATTACTCTTAATAAACGGGTAATTTGCTAATTTTCCAGTGCGTACACATGCATCGTAGCCCGAGCTGTGTGTTCTCATTGGTGTGCATGCAGTGTTTTCTCACTGCTGTGCATTTGAGTTGTCAGTAGACAGCAAAGGTAAAATAAAAATCAAGGTAATGTTGAAGAAATCGTTTTCTGGTTCCCTTTTCTTGACAGCTGGTGTCTGACTACACGCACCATTCAAATTTTGCGATACTGATTGAAAAATAACTTCATGCAACTGGTAATAATTTTAATCTTTGTATCGTACTTCTGAGAGATTTAGACAATGTCAAATAATGCAATTCTTCAAGCATCTTTGGTTCTTCTCAGGCTCCCCTTTTCTCTGGTAACACTTTGTGCTCATCAATAGCACATGGTCTCTTTCTGGCACAGTTCTGCTGAAGCAAAGTTCTGCAACGGCCCTGTGAAGCCGCTGGCGGAGGCTGGAAATGTGCAAGGCAGCTGAGCTCGTTTGCTTCCCAGCACCCCTGAGCAACCGCAGGGAAATTTCTTACTCTGCTTTCTGAGGCAGTGCGAAATGTTACATCTCAGTTTTCCACTTCTGGCATGGTGCATCACCCACAAAAAAGCCTAAGGGGCACTGATCATGTAGTTACCCCATTACACTGGGGGTGGGTTGGCCAATGGTGGTGTTCCCCCTTCAGATTGCTGGGCAAATATATCACAGTCCAAATCTGACATCAATCTGACACTGTTGTGCACCTGTCAGCTGAGAAAAGCAGATGTTAAAATTTCATGTCAACTTTAAAGGTTAAATAATTGTATCTCATGGCTTATTGGAAGTAGGTGCATGTTTAATCAACAGCATTTGGAAAAGAGGTTGAGGAATCATTATCTTTGCTTTAGATTGTCAAGTTTAATGTACTGTGTAATGCAAAACAGTCCAAAACAATTAAGCAGTTAATTTTATGGTACTAAATTTATTAAATGTTATGATTATAGCAGCTAGTAGAAGAACTATGTAATTTCTATTCTTGAGCAGAATAAAATGTGTAACAATGAAATGTATCTAAGGACTATATAAAAATTGTGTATATACTATACTATGAGTAATTTGAGAGATAATTTAGATGTGGCATGAATGTGACAGATCAACAGCATCCCTTGTTTACACCAACATAAAATATACAATTTTGAACTTAATAGTAGCTTATATTTGAATTTATAGTCAAAAGTGGGAAACGCAATGGTCCCTTTTAATGTTAGTGGATTACATTTAAACCTTTTAGTGTATAAAATCGTAAATCAAGCAAATTACAGTCAATAAAGTTTCTACGAGTTGTAATAATATTAATAATATAGTAATAATTATAATAGTACATATTATTATTATTATTATTATTAGTAGTAGTAGTAGTAGTAGTAGTATCATTATTATGTGGTGGTATGCAGATGTCTTGATGGTGGAATAGGCTATTTATACTGATACAAATCTGTTAAAGAAGCCATCAAACTCCTTAGCACAGTCAAGAAACATGGCTGTTCAACAGCAAATACAGTGGAGGGGTTCTTTAAACAAACACAACCTTACAAATGCAACCCACATGGGGATGAGGGGATGGCTGCCAAGGACATATCTGTGATTCTACTCATCCGAGTTCAACTGAAGGTTACTTCTCCTTTGCACTGAACCTTGAATCAATCTCTCTCTTTCAGATTTGTTTTGTTGCACTGATAACACATAAATGAAAATGAAATCAAGCAATCATATTCATCTGTGTCAGTGGAGAAAAAGAGTGACTTGGACATGAAGCAACAGTGGCTGTAAACAATTAGTTCATGACGACCCAGTAGCGACCCAGGTCCAATTATTCCCAGAATGCTAAAGAACACAAAGACGCTACAGCTCATATGTTTATGACCTGTTCCTGTGACACATAACCACTGTAATGAGTGAGACCTGACTAACCTCCTAAAAGAGCCAGAGTCTGGAATCTCAGCATTCTGTCCCAGAGGTAAATAACCGATCCCACATCCACTACAACCGTATGATCCCTGTCTGCGGGTGTAAAAGCATGACGTCATACTCCCACTGGAGAACTAAAACTCAATGTTCTGCGAATTCTAGTGGCTAGAGACTGATTCTGAACCCACTCTGTGGGAATGGCCTTTTATTTGCTAGTGTTTGAAAAAAGCAGGACTTAATTTAACAAAGTGAATGTTCTTACTCAAGGCAATGTTCTCATTTCCACAGTAAATTGGATCAATTGTCCTTATTTCCTGCTTCTCCTCTTATTTCTAGCAGCCTGCCCATGAATAATCCACTCTTACCTTAATCTGGAAGGAAGCCTGTAGATAGCTTCTAACTAGCCGGTAACAGTGATGTCACTGCCTGTGCAGAATGGAAAATAACAAGAAAGAACTGAAGCAATTTGGAATGACCAGCAGTTCTAAGTTGCTTGTCATGTATCTGTGTAAAAATCCTGAATTGACATGGCCTCTTGTAAAAAAAAAATCCTTTGTAGGAAATGTAAACGTAACATAACATTTATAAACAGAACTGAAAACATGAGACACTTTCAGTCATTTTATCCTCAGGAACATTCAAGATTACTTACTGGAGCCAGGCAATTTTAAAACTGGGTCGAACTATGAAAACTCATTACCAATAGCAGGCGCTCATTCCATTTTGAAATTTCATTTCATGGGAAAACGCAGAGAAACGTTATACTGAAAACACTTGTTTGTGATTATTGTGGTGGTATGTAGACACAACATTTGTTTTATGTCTTGAAAAGTAAATTTTGCATTGTTATTGAAACCATTTTTTCTGTCATAACAATTAAAACAGAACTGTGCCATGATTGATACATGCCTAAATACACAAATAAACATTTGGGGGAAATTCATTTGACTGGAGTCTGAACGAAGCTCATGGGTCATACATAGTCAAACTGTATTTTGCCTTTGGTTTCTGTCTTTAACCACATGCGTGACATGTAAAGACTGGCCCATGCTAAAAGAGGTGCATTTGGCCCAGGCCTATTCCAGTAAGACCCTCCAGTAAATGCAGAAGTGTATTAGCATACTTCTAAAGCCTTGGGCCAGCTCACAGATCTGGGGAACCCATAAGAGTCATGTTTAATGACAACGACCCTACAGGATCATTTAAAAGCCAAGAGTCACTTGGCGCTATGCTGTGAAACCGACTGAAATAGACGGATGGTCGCCCAAGCACAATCTTTTATCTTTTACAGGAATACTGTACACATGTTAATTCCACATTGCAACAGACTCAGGAATAGTGCACGCTTGTACTGTGGTGCACTTTGAGCACCGACATCGGAGTGTGCTGTAATACATTTATGGCAGTTTTTTGTGGTTTTATCTGGGGCCTGTTGGAAGGTGGCAGATATCCCAGCTGCTCTCACTAGTAATATCTTTTAAGGAAAGGTTTTTTTAAAAAAAAAACATTTCTTGCATATAAGGCTATCAGCATCACACTCAGGTGAGATTTCAGTGATGAGAAAGAGTGATGGAGAGTGTAGGGACTGATAGAACAGGTATGGACCAGGGACTTCCTGGAATAAAAGTGGAGAAGTAGGGAGAATGTACTTAGAGTCACAGTTAAGTCAAAGAAAATATATTTGCACTACTGGAACCACAAACAAGGAGGCTTTCATCGGCTTATCTTTCATTGTGCTAAAACATAAATATTGTGTATTTAGGAAAACAATACACAAGAATGTGAGCCAGAACTATGAAGAACTTACTTGCCCATGAGTCTTGTATGGTTAGCAGTACGATCTACCTCATGTGCATGTTTTTCTGGTGAAAAACAGCATTAAGGTACCTAAACCGATTCAGCCAGCTAACGTTTATCTTTCTCTACGAAAGGCCAAACATGTAAATGTGTCACCCATTGAAAGAAATGAAACAAAACTCAGATCTATTTAAATGAGTAATGTAACAGTTCATCAGCTGAGAGATACCCTTTTTGTGAAGTGGTCAAATCACCAAAAACATATTTATTATCAAGGCATTTTTTTAAAGCAAGATAATTTGTCAGTCACATGGCTTTTATAAGGGACTTGGAGTAAGCCTGGTTTTGGACTACACCGCAGTGCCCACGGTGAATCACCACTGGAAATTCTTTTTATTCTCAGCTAAGACTTCATTTTGGACTGGCTCTGGGATTGTTTTTACATTTTACAGTGTTTGGCAGACACTCTTATCCAGAGCAACATATTCGTGCATACACTCCCTGGGATTTGAACCCATGCACTTTACGGTGTTACTAGCAACATGTTCTACACAGCAGCATTACAAATTCAGACCACACATTCAGTCTGACGGACACTGAATCCCTTACTGTAATTGTGTCCTTAGTGTGCACGTAACAATATATTCTGAAACAAGGCATTAAACAGGGGGTGGTAGCTCACCGGTTAAGGAACTTGACTAGGAATCAGTTGCTGGTTCAAACCCCACCTCTGCCAAGTTGCCGCTGTTGGGCCCCTGAGCAAAGCCCTTAACCCCTAAACTGCTCAAGATATATTCAGTTGCAATTGTAAGTCAGCCAAAAACCATAAACGTAGGTGCTATGCCATTAATTCCTCTAAGATAAGCGTTAGCTGTTCAGTTCTCACATTTCTGACTTGTATGTAAGGTGACAAACTAGTCAAAAACTAGTGCATTTCACAGATCAAGTCTTGACACACTAGCACCTTTATACGTTTATATAAAGAGAAAACAGGGAAAGGGCTCAGTACCCAGACAGCCATAACAGTGGTCAGATGCATCCCACCTATGCAAATGGGCCATTTCCACTGTACAATATTTTCTCTGAAAACCTACCAACTCTCATACGTATTTGTCCACCCAGTACCTAAATCTAGAAGTGGATGTGCCAGATGAACATGCCTCTAATGTCCAGGCTTCAGGGCCAGTTTTATGTAGGACAAAACAAGGAGACGTGTGGGACGTGGAAAAGGACCCAACCTTGTACCATCTGCTGCACCTTAACAGCTTGGGAACTCCAGAGTGGATCCTGTATAACTTCTAAAGACCAGTCCCACTGTTTTCAGAGGGACTTGCGGACATGTATAAAAACCTTATACAAGGTGCCAGCAAAGCTGACCTGTGACCTCGCTGGAATGCGGGTGCACGGGGGTCTGTGTGTGAGCGCTCCATGCTGTGGTGCCCCGTTGCCCAAGGGGGAGAACCGAGCCATGTGCTTGTGTTAAAAGACGGCCTCACAAACGTGCCGAGAGGTCGTTACCAAAGCACGGGCACTCTAGTACTGTACACTGTAGCAAAGGGGAGAGGGCTAATTCCCATGAGAAAGAAACACCTTATTAAGCCTACTCCAGATGTCTAGCCAAGACCTCTTTAAAGGCCGTGTTTAAAGACGAGTTTTCAGATTCTTCACCTTATGCATCACTTGCTGGCTGGTCTTCTGAACCTTCCAACTTGCCCCAATCCCAAGAACGCAAATGCAACTCAGGAGTAGATAAGTGATGCCTGTAGACCTTGTTATTAAAACTCTAAAACAGGAAGTGTTCTAACAAAATCTACAAATGACAATCCCAGCATGCACAGGGACATCTAGTTGTTTTATTAAAGCCAGACACTGGTTTTACATCCACCATCTCTGTCTTCTGGTATCTGCCTGTTTGTATCACTCTCTAGAAGAACACACGGTCCAACAAAGTGCATCAAGTTTAGATTAATAAGCTTGGAACTTTAAAACTTTCACTCATTTTACAGGTTCTTTTACACCCAACAAAGCATGGCCTTTATAATCCTCCCAAGCACAGTCATAATCACCCGAGACATTCTTCCTGAGGTCAAGAGAGACCAGAGATATATCCCAGTGTTTACCCTCTCACATTTTTACCTTGCTTTGACTTCCAGCAAATTCATCTTTGGCAACATAGAGAAAAAGCACTTTTTTTTTTTTTCTTTGATCGCAACTCAACTCTTCTTTTCAAAGGTGATGTGTCTTATTTAGAGCCCTCAGCCAGAGGTAGAAAGGGCACGAGTGTGGCAGACAGACTACACCGAGTGCATTTACAAGAAAGCAGCAGGTGGCCTTTGCTGTCATTTATCTGTGTAGTTAAGCATGCCAGTTTTTTGCAGCGTGTTTATGGACATTCCACAGTTCTACACCTTATTTATTGTTTTGTAGAATGAAAACATTGAGTTAGAACCTGATGTGATTTTGTGATTTGTTTTTCTAAAAAAAAAGAAAGAAAGAAAAAAAAAAAAGTAAAAATTCTTCACATGCCTATGAATGTAGACAGATGCACTAGTTAACATGGAACTTACCAACTTAGGGCTGTTTGCACATGTGTGTAAATTGTGACATGAGTGACTCCGGATCCTACTGATAAACCACATATGTGTGTGTGTGTGTGTGTGTGTGTGTGTGTGTGTGTGTGTGTGTGTGTGTGTGTGTGTGTGCGTGTTTGAGTACTGGCTTCACCCCCCGCTCTCTCAGTCCCAGTGAAAGACAATTAGCACACATCCTGTTCTGTCCTGTTAGTATTTTTGCAGCCATATAAACCTCCCCCTGCCCCTCCGCTGACTCGGCGAGCCTCGGCTACATCCACACTTCACGGAAAAACCCGGAAACAGCCACGCATGACATGACCTGGCACGATGCACTGGATTCTGCCTTCCTTCTCTCCTTCACTCTCGGTCTCTCCCTCCTCTCCTTCCTCCTCAGAGTTATTGTTATATCCTCCCCTCCTTTTTTTGAGACAGAGGCTCAGTAAACATGGCGGCTGCTGTAACCACGCCACCTCCAACACACACACACACACACACACACACACACACATACACACTGCCCTGGTCATACTTGCCGGCTGTTGACCAATCGCCGGTGAGCTGGGCAGAGGGCTCGCACCCCCCCCCCCCCCTCCCCGATGTCCGCCATCTCGGAGGTTGCAGGGAGAGGGAAGTTGGATGGGAGATGTGGTGGGAGTCTGGGCCTGGTGTTTTCACTGTAACCTTTCCTTAATTTGAGAAAATCTTTCGCAGTGGGAGGAATGTTCCAGCACTCAATGGAGACTAATCAGTGTGTCTAACTAATTCCGGCCTAAGAACACAAAGCCCCAAGACCTCTCACGTCGACTTGAATCAACAGAGCAGGGTTAGAGTGCCAGGGAAGGCCAGAAAGACCTTGCAGCTTCTATTGCTGTTTCTCCTGATCCAATTTTATACATTTCTCTGCCTTTGCAGTAATAGTTTTGCCTTTAGCTTTTAATCTACACGGGGAAATGTGCCATTTATCTGTTTTCCATGCTTCATTTGTCTGGTTTCAGAACTTTGCCGCCATAAATGTGGAGGCGCAAGGCTTCTCCTCTGATCCTGGGAGGCTGGATCCGTGCCCTGCTATTGTAGTGAGATGTGCAGTGAATTCAGCAGCCCAGCCGGAATTACGGGGCTGGCCGGAGCTTCAACCCTGAGCTACAAAGAGCCCAGGCCTGTATATCTGCTCTGAAGTTCCACAGGAATCGTTTGCACAGTCCCCGAGTTCTGACTGGAGAAGCAAAGGATGGACTTCACTGGCCCCGCCAGCCAGAGGAGCACTTCGGCAGAGAGACGCTGTCCGTGGTTTTATTGAAGTGATGGATTGTGTGGACCGTGAGCAATAAATCTGGCTTGATTTGTGGATATAAACCCCTTTGCTCAGAGTCTTTAAACACTGCTAGCCTGGTGGAGACTCCGAACTGGCTGCCTCAGCTCAGTTTCTCTTGTGCTTTTTGATAAGTGTTGTCCATCTCATAATAATACCAGTCAGAATACAAGGTGGACATTGCTTTTATTGTGAAGGAAGATTGCTTCACAGTGTGTTCTTTTTACATGGTTCGCTGCTGACACATTTTAAAGTTTTAAAGTCTATTCAGTGGAATATATCATGCTTTCTTTGACTCCATAAATGACCTTTTTATACTGATCACCTGTTTTTGTCTGTCCACACATTCGGTGGACACAGTATGTGCTGAATTCTTGCAAATCTTGCCTCCTGCCTCCTTTTTTTTAAAAGGCGACCTCTTTTGCCATCAAGTGCATGACATCACTTCCTTCACCTTTTCCTTGCTGTGCTCTGATAGGTACAGGGATGGGGCTGAGCTGCTCCTTGAAAGTCCTCCCTTGTTTCCTTCAATCTGTGCTGAGTCCTACTGTATGACAGTGGAGCAGACCTTCTCCACTTCCGCCTGGCCCGTCTCCTCCAGGTGATGACCACTCCACCCGTGGTGATGGAGCCAGCCTCCTCTGTAAGGCCTTCATATCTGCCTCTTCTTGGTTCTTGTCTGGTTGTCTGCTCTCTCTCTCTCTTATCCTCTTTTTCATGCTTTGCGTCTACGTCAGACGGTTGGCCAAGCTCTCTTGATGCCATTCTCTGGGGATCAGTTAGCTAAAGTGATCTCATAGCTAAAGTGATCTCATAGCTGCATGGTTGACCTCACAGTAGGAGGTGGGGAGAAGAGAGGAAGTGAGGCTGGCCAGCAGGGCATCACATCTCTGCAGGGTTCAATCCTATTAGCCTTTGACTGCTCCCTTCACAATCCATTTCTCATAGTGTGTCTTCTCTTTCTTGCATTCTCTCTCTCCCTGTGTGTGTATATATATATATATGAACTCTCTCTTTCTCTCATTCACACACACACACACACACACACACACACACAGAGAGAGAAATAGTCATGAGGGCACTATAGAGAGGAAGAAATGGAATGGGAAAAAAAGAGAGAAACTGTAGGCATAGCAGCTACAGCTGCCCACTGTAATAATATAAAATATCAAATAGAAAGGATTTGCTCAATACTCTATTACATTCTTATGGCACTTGTTAAATGGTATTTCCTTTCCAATTGGGCAAGAAGAGATATATAGAATTTTCCTTTTCTCTTACATTCTTTTTGGGTCCAGTAAAAACATAGGCAGCATGACAAGTCTAATTTGATACATGATAAGTAAATGATAGACTGATGGGAACTGGAGGTTAATACATTCTTATTTTATTAAGCATATTTTGCCAGTGCAACATGTCTATTGCTTTCTCAATCAGCTTATACTTGTCAAATTAAGAGCATGGTCAGAAATGTTCGAATAGACTTAATGGTGAGATAAAACCATATGCTTAATTGGTTGCTTGGAACATTAGGACCCCTGCAAGACCCGTAGATTTGGCGTCCATTCTGAGTGCCTGATGGATAGCTAATTATGCTCTCTACAATGACTGTTACTACAGAACTCAGGTGGGAAAACAGACAGTTCCCGAAACGGGCCGGTAATGAGGTCTTGGTCCAGACAAAACTGGATTCAAATGCGCTGATTTATTTCAGCAAAGCAGAGGCAGAAATTAGAAATGTAAGTGCAATAACACATTGAACACACTGAACAATCCCCACTGCGGAAAAAAAGACACAGACCATTTGTTCTGGCCCCATTGCGACACAACAACAACCACAACAGGGCCAGGAAACATATCCTAAAAGAGGGGGAGAGAGAGAGCCCAGAGGATTCCTGTCAGTGCCGGGGCTTTGGAATCTCTCTCTTATGTGGCCAAGGAAAAACCAGGAGGAGCGCTGGGACTTCTGGACCGGACCTCTCGAACTCCATGTGGTTGGGGGCTCAAGCGCAGAGGCAGTTTTTAAGCCGCTCGTGAGCCGTCGGTGAGGAGCAGGTGGCCAAAGGGAGGAGAGGAGAGCCTCGGCTCCGACTCTCAAAAAACAGAAAGGGTCCGATGACCATCTCACCCCCACTGCAGATTTACTTCAGGCTCCGCACGTCACTGAGACACGTGAGCTAATCGTGGTTTGTGTGCTTTGTTCCTCAGCTAATGTATCTTTCCCTTCACCCAGGATCTCCGGACGGGTGATTCAGCCATGTCCCCTCACAGGTTTCCATCCTGCTGCAGTGTTCAGTGCAGGCACCAGTGGGGGTAACAGGTTTCCTCCAGGAAACCTTATCAGACAGTCGTCCTATTCACCCAGTGCATCTTGTGGCCCAAAGCCAGAGAAAGAAAATAAAAAGAAATGGGGCGTTTGGCATTCCTTCGAGGTGCACCCAGCCCCCCGACTTTTTTTCAGAGGTCTTTCTTTCAAAGGGTGTTATTTTTGACTAGGACCACCTCCAAACTACAGCCAATCTGTGCACAGTGTCTCTGGGGCTGAAGGAACAGACTTGGGAGAATGAGGTGGGGCTATTCTTCCTCTGGTTGAGGGTCAGGTGGTTGGACTGGGTGGTAGTGCTGGGGGAGGGAGGTTAGTTGGAGGGGGGGGTTACAGACACATGACACCTGTAGGCAGGGGTTGCGAGTGGGAGAGAGAGGGGCAGGTGAATCCGGGTGCAAAGTTAACGGAGAGGGCAGACATTACCTCACCTATAGAGTGATAAAGAGCCAGAGGGCCCGCTTCTCTACACGCACAGACTGCTGGACCTTTGGCCCATCTAATGAATGACATAGGTATGGCAGCGACTCACAGGCAGGGTGCCATGACGACTGGCCAGGGATGATGTAAAGTCTCCAGGCTCTTCATTTCATTACGAGGGCGGGGGGGGGGGGGGGGGCGGGGGGGGGGGCGGGGGTGGGAGGGGGGGGGTGGG
>JAOYMR010000016.1:4770895-4821245 GCA_025802075.1 Tenebrosternarchus preto | reverse complement strand
ATATAGTCTTGCTTTGTGAAACAACAAGCTACTTTGCTCTCTATGTGTTTTTTTTCATGATATATCATTCCTCTTGTGATGCAAAAAAGATTTTCCATTTGGACTGGAAAAAGTAGCTTCAGCCAGTCCATCAAAGGAATGTGGGATAAATTAAATTTGGCTACTGGGAAAGGGAGACAGTGGGATTATTTAAATGTGGTTTCTCTATTATATATTTATTTACCTATTTATTTAAGACTGGAGGCCATAAAGATCATGCACTCCTCTCATTGACTGAAGTGTGTGAACATTCTATGCACTTTGTGCTGTGGAAAATTAATATTCTTTTATTCTGGCAGCTGTTTCAGAGTATGTTGCTTTGTTGGAGTATGGTGCATTGTAGGAGTATGATGCACTGTTGGAGTATGGTGCATTGTATATGTACCAGACATTATGAGACAAATGCGGTCTGCGTTCAACACTCCTGTTACACTCCTGTCTTTGCTCAACATTGCATCATTTCTTTGTCCTGAATTTGTTCAAAGCCCAGCAGATCCTTTCCTCATGTGGCCACTGCACACGTCATCCGCTCCACACAGCCGCTGCCGAGGGCCTGGGGTCGCAGGCAAGATCATGCAGGGCGTCCCGTGGCGATCCCACGCCGCGGCATCAGACGGCGTCAGACAGGGCCAGCCTTCACCCCGCTCTCTGACACGCTTCTCAGATAAACGCTGACAGAAAGCAGGGAGGGACATTTCCACATTGTTGAAACGTTGTCCGCGTTTGGAGCAACGTGGAGGAAGTGTGAATCCAAATTCAGAGAGGAGAAAGATGGATGAGGACAGACAGAAAAATGAAACGGGGTGGAAAGAGAGATCTCTGGGCTTAGCACCACACCAGAACGATGGGCAAGAGAGGGAGGGAGGCGTGAGGGATGTGAGGAAAGGATGAACTCAAACAGCACATTAGCATGATTTCCTTTCTGTACGCCATCACTCTGGCACACATGAAAGCAAGACATCTTTTTCTTTTTTTTTTAAACGTCTTTTTAGGAGCAAGCCGAGGTGAGAGGCCTCTGTGTCTCTATTCCTGCTTCATTCAACTCAAACTGAAATTGAACTGGAGCATTATGGCCCCTTTTGGGCCATCCGTGCGCCACAGGCCTACGATCTCTGAACAAAGAGAGGGAAAGAGAGAAAATGAGAGGAGAAAATGGAGTGGAATATGGCATCATCTGAGTAAGGACTCTGTCCGCAGCCCAGTGCGTTGCAGCAGAGTTAATCAGTCTGGGTTTTGTTCTTTAAGTCAAGCGTGTGCTCTAAGTAGCACAGTTCAAGGCTTGCCAAATGCATGGAACCACTTCTGGAGTGAGAACAGGGGTTTTTTTTCAGTCCTTCAGCTAGACAACCGACAATGCAGTAGTTAGGGAATCCATAATACGACAAATCCACATGTCCAATCAAAATTATGGTAAGCTAAACTTTGGTGACAGGTAATTTGATGGTGTTCGCAATCTTTCAAGATAGATGAATGTTTTTTTTATTTCTTTCTTTCCCATATTGACTTGAAATGCCACGTCAAGATATAAAACCAACAAATTCCATTTTGTTTCGGGTTTGTTTTCATTCAGCGCAGGCGGGGAATCCAGGACTTCAGCACTTAACAAAGCTTCTGTAGCGATAGAGCTGGGTGAAAGTTCAGAATTAACCAGCATAGCGTTAATGTGAGAGTGATGAAGACTGAGTTAAACCGAGCAGACAAATCCTGAGAAGTGACGTAAATTGAGGGACTTGCTGCACAAACCATGAAAGGGAGAAAAAGTTCAACAGAAACTGTGGTTTGGTGCTTGCTGTGTTATATAACAGTTCCCTGGTTAGTGTTCTGTGTTTCAACCAGAGATGGCAAAGAGATGTATGACATCATAGGTCATGTTTGTGTAGCTCAGGCATCAGGTGCTGTGCACTTTATATCGTCATTCAGTGCCACACGTTTTGTATCCATGTTCATATCCAGTCAAAACACACACACACACACACAACCACCAACCATATGACTCTGCATATAATTTTACTACCAAAATGTCAGTTTGTATGTTATACATTCACACACCATTTTATAATAAACTTATATATGTACGTGTATTTGTTTTCAAAGATAACCCTTTCTAGAAACCCAGTGGCTGCTGTTAGGGAATTCATTTCAACATTTTATTTTGGCTTTTTGACCCTCAAAGCCAAGAAGGGAATGTCTTTGTCACTTGTATTGTTGCTGAGTGATGTGGTGGCTTGGGTTACTGTTTATTTTACTGTATAATTACAGATGGGAGAGGGCGGCGAGCGAAAGAACACAGAGGAGGAATGGAGTGAGAGAGAGTAAGAAGGAAAGAGAGAGCTATCACATTTCAACCCTTCGACCATCAGTGGAAAACACATGTTCTGCAGAGACACCCAAACACTGAGGACTGACAGGGTGGGGATGGGCCGGCAGGAAGCGAAATCTCCAAATCTCAGCCCTGGAGGGCATAGACTTCTCCCTCAAGTCTCCACTCTTCCCCTGTTTTCAATCAGCTAGTTATGGAATGTTATGGTTTTTTGTATTTCGTGTTTTACAGCACAGGGAACGGGTGCAGGTAGACATATGGAAGCATGCCACCCAAATCAGCTCATTACCTCAGATAAAGTGTTTGAGTCACACTGTATCTCGTAGTGAAGGTTACCTTCAGGGAATACTGAATTTGATATATTGGTGTTTGGTCAGTATTAGCGGGTGACTCCCTCTGACTCTCTCTCTCTTTCATACACACAAGCTCTTTCCCTCGGCAGACAGGCTCACTGCAGGGTGTCGTTAGGTTCGGGGAAACTTCTGGTAACTTGTCTGAAGATGCTGATCGCGCTTGACGGCTCTTTGGAAACGTGTAGCACGGTGCACATGCACTTAAACACCTTAGAGGCCTCTGCACATTCTTTCACTTCTTTTATCCCTTTTCTCGCCTCCCTCATTTGCTCCGTGTTTACTGTAACTTCACAGAACCCTGGACAGCCTTTCATGTGGCAGGCTGGGTTAGAGAGAGGGAGAGAGAGAGAGGGAGAGAGAGAGAGAGAGAGAGAGAGAGAAAGAGAGAACGGAACCAGACAAAATTCAAGAATCCTTCAACGAGGGCCTCAGGAAAACCTGATGGTTGAAGGGACAAAAGACAACAATAAAAAGAAAAAGAAAATCGTGGCATGTACAGTGAATAACCCTGAGACTTAAAGGCCATGTGGATGGACATGTTTCGTTATGTATGTTGGCAGCACCAAAGTCAAGTTTATGACCCAGTACAGATCACTGGAGCTGGATGGTCCAAATTCTAGAGTTCTTACGTTCAAAACACTTCAAAGTAGTACTTTTGCAAATACCAGTCTATTACTTATGGTTCTTTTTTTTCCCTCTCACTCTTCCTTTTCTCTCTCTCTCTCTCTCTCTCTCTCTCTCTCTCTCTCTCTCTCTCTCTCTCTCTCTTTCTCTCTCTCTCTCTCTCTCTCTCTCTCTGGAGTGCCAGAACCCAGGGCTCCGTTATTTTGGTTAACCACTTCACCTCAAAGCAGAGGGTTCTAGAGTCAAACAACCCATTTACTGTTCAACTGCATGTCTGCTGGCGTTCAGCCATCCACATAACAAAAGTTTCATTCCTTACTTTTCAGCTGCACAGTATGAATATTTATCTTTAATTTCTTTCACGATTGAATTATCTACAGTTATCTGATTATATCAAGCAGTCAGCAGCCACTTGCTTACACAATGCTGACATGCATCAATATACAGGAAAGAAATGGATTCACTGAAGGGTGTTTTTATTTTTGGATAATGTGTAATCTGGGCCAGTTTGATTAATGGCTGATATTTATATATATATATTTATTTATTTTTAAATAATTGCATATTGACACCTATTCTTCTAAGTGAAGCTCTGGAGCTCCTGTGAAGTCTAAATGATTTCATGTTTAGGACTGTGATGTGGTTCCTGTGGTGTACTTTCATAAACATAAACCTTCATACAGTATATATATATATATATATATAGATGAGCCTATATCTGTGTGAACACTAGGGATGGCTTTTAGGGTGAAAAGTTCAGATGCACACACAATACGACAAGAGGAAAGTCTATTGCTCACATGTGTGCGCCTCCACGCTTGAACCGTTGGCCAGCATTAGCAGCAGTGTGGCTTCGCCAAGCCACTGCAACCGTGCAGCTCAGCTGTGAGGCCCTACAGGAGAAAGCCCCACAGGAGAAAGCCCCACAGGAGAAAACCCTACAGGAGAAAGCCCCACAGAAGAAAGCCCCACAGGAGAAAGCCCTACAGGAGAAAGCCCCAAAGGAGAAAGCCATACAGGAGAAAGCCCTACAGGAGAAAGTTCTCGCTGTGGCTCTGTGTTAAGAGTTCAGTGCCTGCTGTGCTGATTCTCTCAGAAGGCCTTCCATTTCTCAGGTCGCACTGGGGACATGCACGTGTGTGTGTGTGGGGGGGTATATGATGGAGGTTGTTTCTCTCTGAATGTTCTCCCAAAGGGCCAGCAAGTGAGGGGTTCAGGTCTTACAGCAGCACAATATTAGGAAATATTTCTGAGGCTCAATAACAAGGTGTGACAGCGAGAGAGCATGTGAGGGGAAGGGTTATCACACACGCACAGCACCATGGGAACTGAAGGAGAGAGAAGCAGAGATCAGCAGGGGGAGGAGGAGATTCCCACCTGGAGCAGCAGATATCCCCTAAACTCCCTAAATGACTATGACATTCATAGCCAAGCTACTGGCCTGGATTAACCTTACTCCACAAGCTAAGAAGCTCATATATAGTCTTGCTGGGAGCTGACCTTACAAACACACACACACACACACACACACACACACTCCCACACACATAAGCGGGCACAAATCTTAACCAAAATGCAGTAAAAAAGAAGAAGTTGCTTTGAAAAACAAATCCATGCACATTGGCATTCACACATGTACCATGCTCACAATTACCACACCCCTCAACCCCACCCCCCACCAACGTGAGTGAAAGAAATATGTCATTTAAAAAGATTTTACCATTCGCAAACACATGCAGCCTAACTCAAGCCTGTCAGTCTGCATGCAGAGGTGAAGGCGGGGACAGAGGAACTCATAAACAGGTGAACTTTAGTGCAGAAAGAGGCAATGGAGCAAGATCAGGTCACCACTCGCCAAGTTTCCCATGAGCACAACCGTGCGTGCATGTGTGTGCGCATGTGTGGGTGTGTGTGTGTGTGTGTGTGTGTGTGTGTGTGCGAACCCCGCACAGGCTCGTACTAAGCTCCTGTTGTAAATTATCATTATGTTTGTGGTTAGAATGCAACAAATCACCCCTCCAAACAGAAGCCCTGTGGAATCTGACTAGGAGCTAGGGGCCAAGTGAGAGCTAGGGGCCAAGTGAGGAGCTAGGGGACGAGCGAGAGCTAGGGGCCAAGTGAGGAGCTAGGGGACGAGGAAGAGCTAGGGGCCAAGTGAGGAGCTAGGGGACGAGCAAGAGCTAGGGGCCAAGTGAGGAGCTAGTGGCCGAGCAAGGAGCTAGGGGCTGAGTGAGGAGCTAGGGGCTGAGCGAAGATGATGAAGACAGATGAAGGGAAATGTTACAAATCATCAGCTTTAGAGAGACAGAACCTATTTAGCCAGAGAGAGAAAACCAAAGCAAAAAGCACGATGGACACCAGTTGCTTTGCTAACTTGGGTCTAATGGATGTCTGATTTGGTGATATCCTCTGTCACCCAGGCTGTAAGGAACTTACTGAAGATCTAATTTTAAATAGCTGTCCTGTTGGACACGCATTTCCTCTGAGAGCCTTGGATACGTTTGCCTCAGCCGGCCTGCTGCCTTTCCAACTGCCTCACCGCTCTGGTCAAACTCCAGGCTCAAGATTTTCCCTCATCTCATTCCGAAGCAGTAGCACATCTGCCAGGCTTCTGTACTGCAGGAAAAAGATGGCGCTGAGCTTTTTGAAGTGGAATATAGCCTTGGTGTCCAAAGCATACATCCACGAGACCTCAGAGTCCCACGCAGTGTGAACTCAGGGGTGATATCCGTCAGCGGGTTGTCCAGCACTCACAGTGGCTGGCTACCATCATCTGGGAGGTATGAGGCACAGCAAAGAGGGGACAGGAGAGAAGTGCTACATGGTTTAGAGACAGTGCTGAGAGTTCTGCAGGGGTTAGAGACACTGCTGCTTTCTTGAATGGCTTTAAGACTGAGGAAAGGGTGGTGATCAGTGCTTTAAAGGTCTTATTTGCTAATTGAATTAGATTAATGTTACACCTAATTCTCAAAGGTACGGTAAGTGAAAAAGCTTTGCTTTCAGCCATTTCACTGACAAGAAGATGAAAGTTTAACCATGTAACAGTTATGACATTTGGAAGGGATACAAAACCCCTGAAATATAAGGAGCCGCTTTGATTCACCTTTGATTCAGCTGAACGTTTCACCTCAGAATTCAGAACTTTGACTGACATATCCAGACCAGGTGTGCTCATCTGTGGGAACTTGCCTGTTACCCTAGCTCAGACCTTATCCACCCCCCCAGTCTCCTGGAGGTCATAACCCACCCCCCTAAGGTCCACTGAGAGGCTCTGACTTCTTCACCTCACCCTCATCTTCCTCTCCCATGTTCCTCTCATCCAGTGACTCTTATTTAACAGGAATGGCAGTAAACCTTCATCACAGGGGTGGGAAAATGGTTTTACTAGTTGTCTAACCCGAGTGTTTATTTACACTCAGCTCAGTGGGAATAGAGGCCTTTCGAGTGTCAGGACACTGCTACTGTGGGACGGGAAGAGAAGGCGGGACTATATAGAGAGCATAGCAGATTAACCCTTCACATTTTTCCTCAAGAACAACAACATCAAATTTTCTTTGTTTCTTCTGTATGACACGTGTAACATTTGTAAATCCATATTTACAGACGTACTTAATGTTCAGATGTACTTAATGTTCAGATGTACTTAATGTTCATTAAATACTATTATCCATTATTATTTTCAGTAATACCTTTATGTGATTTTTTATACCATATAATACCTTTATAGGTTACGACATTAGACACCTTGAATTTGTAATCACAAATTTTGCTCTTTTTTAATATATAGAAAGAGAGGCTTGGGATATGAGGAATGTTCACATTTTCAGCCAAGTCTGAACTTTTCCTTTTCATTTAGAGAATGCAGAAAGCCATCATCACTGTGAGCTGTTTGTATATTGTTTTATTTCAGGACTCAGATGAGAATGTTACAAAAACACTGCTAATAGCATGTTACTCATTCTACCCATGATTGCTCTCCATTGGTTTCTAGTGAGCTGGGGAAGGCTTTGTTTGTTTAGGGACACAGCGCACCCTGTTGCTAATGAAGGCAGAGAGGAAGCAGACCACGCCGAGCATTGCTGAGTCACAGGAAGCATGGAGCAACATAATGTCACACTTCCTTGCCTTTGCGAGAAGACAGATGTGCGTCCACGTTGCGGCCGTGATCCGCCAGATCTGGCTGTCCACGCCGCGGTCTGGATGATACTGAACGTTCTTCCGTTCAGCGAGGACAAAAACTGGAAGTGCCGGATGATGCCGTGCAACGGATGGTGCGGTTTGTACTCCTGCATGTCCGTGAAATGCTCAGTGACAAAAGGTGGCGTCAAGGAATTCGGGTTGGGAGAGATGGAGGAAGTTGGAAGAGAAGCGGGAGGAACCGGCAGCCTTCGTCCTGGTGAACCGACGTGACAGATGTAGCCGAGAGGCCGGGGGTCAGGGCACGGGCGCCAGCCTCGCCCCCGCTGGGTCAGGGGGAGTCGCTTAGCGCTGAAGGCCTGGCTGCCGTTCCCAGCCTCCGGTTTGGGCCTGTCGGTCCTAGTGGGCGGAGGCCCGACCCAGACAGTGGTTCAGTGGTTTCATGCAGCTTGTGGTCAGTCTGGAGTCCAGCTTCTGCTGCTGTGGCACACGCGTTCAGCGTGACTGTGTGTGTTGGACGCCATTGCCCCCTGACCACCCAAGCACATCCATTCTCAATTGAGCTGAGAAATGGTGTTATTGTCTGTCGAAAATGGTTCACGTTTTGACAAATTTGAGGTTAAGGGCAGTTGCAAGGCAAAGTTTCTGCATTGCACATCCTGAACCAGCTCCTGGAAATGCATTGACCGTTCAGGAAGGGCGTGTAGGAGGGTGTGTGTCTGCTCTCCCCATAGCTTCTGGCCAACAACACTAAATGATAGAAGAAAACAGGAATCCAAATCTTAGCTGTTATGGGAAAACACTTGGAAGCTTATTATTTATTGCTGAAATTTGGAAACCATTGTAAATACTGATAAATGTTTACCAACATAATCAAAAGGTTTATCCCTGTTCTACTTGTTGCTGACAGGGCAGCATCCCTCACTATGGAACCATTTCCTGCTTATGTACACATGTAAACTGTCTGTGAACCTTTATTACTGTTGTTTAAGAAGTGTTATACAGGGAACAGAGCAAGTTATTTTAGGTGTTTGGATGGATGGTAAATGTAACCTGTTCTATATATGTACCCACAGTTCTATAGCTGGGCAAAATGTCTACCCTCACTGGCATCATTGGGAAGGGTTTGGGCTTTGCTGAAACACATGGCCTTGATAAATCACACCTCCAAAACTTTATTGAAAATAAATGATATGTATTTTACTTTGGTTCCCCCTGAATGTGCTTCCATTAAACTATTCTTATATTTTATACCTCATCTTACTCTTGGCCATAGTCAATTGCAATAAGAATAGGCAATAAACTTCAAACACTTCCACAGGATGAAATCAAAGTGTAATGGGTGGGTGTAAAAACTGTGGCAGTACAAAGAGGAAGTGGATTACAGTAGGGGACATATTGTGGCTGGAAGACCACATGTGGCCTGGACTACTCATTACCACACAAACTAAGCAGCTTGCTCACACATACTGTACTGGCATATGTGTGAGTGGTGTAATCTGATTGGAACTTTCATATCATCCATGTATCCATTCATCCATCCTTCTATCCAGCCCACTAGTCTATCTAAACTACCCATCTGTCAAAGGTTTCTGACAAGAAGGTCCAATATTTAAAACTCAAATGTGTCATCTTCTGACCCAAACAGAGGTTAAACACACAGCTTCCCAGTATTGTAAAGTTTCTATGTTTCCCACAGCACCAGGCTCCATCAGCCCAGTGTACGTAAATACGCTAAACACTGGCACATACCATAAACTCACTTCCTATGGAGATATAACCGTGCCCTCTACCCTCACACACAGGAACTGATCTCTGGTCAGTCCTTTTAAACTGGGCCAATTACCCAGCTTACACAATCCAACAGGCTGAAGGAGGGCCCCTCTGCAACCTCACAGACCCCAGGGCTGTCGTTAAAGCATGGTCATTACTCCCCAGCAAAACCCCGCTTCTGGGGTTCAGTAAATTCACCCCCTTAACCCCTCTAAATCTGCCACTCGCCTCCTCCCTCCTTGCTCTCTTCTCTCGTGTTCCCTCTTTTTCTGTCTAACGAGAAACAGGGTGAAAAGTGCAAAAACATACCACAACAGAGCTGGAACGTATTTACTGTGAGAGCACGGGTCATTATTTTAGTGTAGAGCGCCCTGTGAAACTCTGCCGGGGGGGATGGTATCCTTGTGTGTGTGTGTGTGTGAGAGAGAGAGAGAGAGCATGGGGGGTAGATTTACAGCCAGAGTCGAACAGCCTCAGCCACTCATTAGTCCTCACCCCCATAACACACACCTCAGCTCTGCTACATGGTCCACACACACACACACACAAACACACGCACAGAGGCCTCCTCTCTGTGATAGTTTTAGCAGAACCCGTCTGTATAAGGCTCGCGAGGGACGCCCACGGGTCAAAGGGCAAACAAATTTTCTGTCAGATTTACTGGTGCAGCAAGGTTGGTGGCAGTGCCGTTAAAACGTTCAGCATGAGCCCAAGACAAAGAGTAGGACCTGACAATAGAGCAGTAAGGACATTTATTACGATGTACATAAAGGCAAAGATCATATAAATGCCTGGGGCTCTTTCTGTTGCTCTATCGAAAATTTGCACAACATGATCTGCAATGCACAAACCATGGAATGCTGTTTTGTTTAATAAAATGAATTATGATGACCATTAAGAGACTGCTACATGGGCCTCTAGCGTCCTGCCTGTGACCAGAGTCATTGTAATGGTCTGCTGATAAAGACATGGCCTATTACTGACCCTGACATGCACACACACATACACACAAATACACACACACACTCAATCTGTTAATGGAGTGCTGATGAGGATATGGCTGTACTGTTAACCTGTCACTGATCCTCACAAGAGTCTTTCCCATGGGAGCAAAAAAAAACTGCACACAAACACACACACACACACACACAAACACACCTACACACACACCTACACACACACACACACACACCACTGTTAATGAAGTGCTGATATAGTCAAAAATGAGTTGTAAACTCCTTTATACTCTTACTGATACTCCTCTTCAAAAAACCCATTCACTGTTAAGACTCCCTTGCATCTGTTTTCCATGTACACACACACAAACACACACACTACAGTTTAGAACATTTATATATTTGAGATGTACGCCAAAGTCCCACATGGTTTATGTTGAAAAGAAAGGGGTGGCCAGGAAAGGGACTGAGATGGGGTGGAGTTTGGGGTCACCAACATCGTCACCTGCACAGGGCATTACTGGGTCTGCTCACCTACTGGGTCAGCTGTGGTTAATCTGACCTCTAAAGTTCCACTGATTTAAACAGGAATTTGTTCCTGTAAATGTTGGTTTTAAAAGTGACACTTCATTTTTTAACCCAAAGCAGGCATCTGCACCTCAGCTAAAAACCTCAGTGATTTCTGGGAGCAGCCCTCACTGCAGATCGGATTAGACTGATTTCACTCAGCGTTTCTCATATTTTCATGTAGGCGGGTGTCAACAAGGGTGCAAACCCAAAACAGGCTTACAGGACTAAATCTATAGGCTTCAGCTGTGCTCCAGACACAAAAAGCCTTGGACAGAAAAATTGTGACATTTTGTCTAAATTCCTCTCCTTTTCTGAACTCTGCCAATGACATCAGCAATCACAAAGTAGCAGCTCCCCGTTTCCATGGGTACGGCAGGCTTGATCACCCACTGGCGCTCACTGCGCTCCACGTCTAGCTCTGTGAACCCAGCATGAAAGAGCACGAGTGACACTAAGCAAACAGAGTAGGAAACACTGTATCCCCAAACCCTGCAGCCACTTTACATTATCTGCCCATTCCAAATAGAGTCAGGTATAAAAGACTCCGTCTGCTAAACTGAACAAAATCTTCTGTTAAAATCTCTTTGTATGTGGCAAGCCTTAAAAAGATTGGTTAGAAAAATAATGTCTGTTCCCTTCAATTAGGAAGAACTCAGTTGTTGCAACGTTTGGTTTCTTGCTTAAGTATTTATTCAGTTTAATAAATTATTGTGTACTGGGTCATGTAACCCTTAAAGGAATCTCCTGTGCTTGCAGACCCAGAGAACTGGCACTTTCATTACCTCTTAAGCCAGAGTTCGTTAAATCTGCATTTTGTGCAAATACAGAACAGAGAGAAGGAGGTAGAGAGGAGGGAATGTGGGGGGGCGGGTGGGATAATGAATATGTGGTGAGAATCCCTCATGTTTGGTCTTTTATCAAGGCCCCTCCGACATTATGCTGACTGGCCAGCCAAAGTAAAGTCAGCAAACATAGTTCCACTGACGTGAGAATGTGCTGCCTACCCACAAACCCCAGCAGAATACGAACTGTGCGCAGTTTTAATTGTGGAAATTACCATGCACCATCATTAGAGGAAAGGAGAAGCAAACAGGGGATTCATATTTATCCTTATTGTTCTGTCTTTGAATGACAAAAGAGAGTTCCCATGTAGAAAAGAACGATGTAGTAAAATTCAAAACAAAATACCAAATGTCATTGTCAATTAATGGGAATAGAATAGAGTTCCTACTAGGGTCCCAACAGACACATATGTCAGTTTGCAATGTTTATCAAGAGGGAACAAGAAATTAACAGGATATGTGCGTGAGCTGCACAAGGGCATTATGGGGTGTTAAAGAGCTGATTTCATAGGCAAGACGTACACCTCTTAAAACTCCTTCCAAAATAACTGGATTCCAAAGAGTTTGAATATTGTGCACTTGCCCGTGGTGAGATCTGGCTGCTTTACCAGGTTGACAGGACATTTTTGGATTCAGAGTGAGGAGCTCCTGCATTCGTTTGACATGGCAGTCTGATGAAGTCACAGACTCACCACTCTTTCTTTCTTTCTTTCTTTCTATCTCTTTCTCTCTGCTTTCTTCTCTCTTATCCATAGTCTTTCCAGGCAGGTGGCATTCAGTAATTAGTGCAGATTGACCTGTTTTTCTCTATCCAGAAAGGCCTCCTGTTCTCTCCTCTCTGTGGCTGACCCTCACACCTGCACTGGTTCTCCACATCACTCATCATTGTTTGATATTCCTCCCCAGCTGCTGAGCATTGTCCCACTGAGCCAACTCATCACTGTGTCCTACCAATGAGATTACGATGCCACTTGATCGTTCCCACTGCAGTGGTCCTCTTTCATCTCCAACAGCCTGCCCTTTTTTGCCCTGTCAGATACACTGAAAGTGCAGATGTAATGAGAGACATGTAAGATAGCCTTCTGAAGAAGGTCTTGAGGGGCATCTGAGGAGGAACGCACACACACACACACACACACACACACACACACACACACACACACACACACACACACACACACACACACACACACTCATGGCCCAGGTTCTGACCTTAACCTCTACTGACTTGTTTAGTGTTCTCATACAACTCATCTGAGCCTCTTTCTCTTTAGATCTTACTCACTGCTTCACCTACTTTCAAAGGATGGTGTGCTTCAGCACTAGGGTTAAATTCTCAAGGCTTTTGGGTGGTTTATTTTTTACTGCTAACATATGTAAAATACTATTCTGCATAAAAGGTTCAAAGACTACGACTGAATCATTACAACAGCGTGAGAGGCCTTAAGGGTCTACATAAACTGTTTGGGGGACGATTGAGAGAAGGAGACAGGGAGGAGACTCCAACCATCACACTATTAAAGAAATACTAAGGGGGACAATTTTCAGAAAGAGTTGTGCTTAGCTTTAGTTAATAGACCATTATTAAATACTATAACAATTGATCATATGTCTATTAATTTTACAACCAGCATATTCCAATCAAACAATGCATTTTCAATATCTAGATCTTCTGGTATGAACAGGAAAGCCCCTCATAATGTACGAAAAATCGGTATATGAATATATGAACTTTGCTATCATATCTTGCAAAAGACCCACCAAGTGACAGCCTTTTTACCACTTAAGAGGATTGTCCTTCCACTATATTTATGAAGAACACAAGCATAGATCTTCAGCTAGTGACGTTAATGCTGCTTACTACAGGGAAGAGTGTTCTGAGAGCTTGTGACGTGGACTTCACAGGTTGGGAGTAAAGCGAGGGAGGGACGGAGTGAGACGAGGGCACTAAACGAATGGAATGTTTTAATTGCGTGGCTCAGATCGGCGCAGTAATGAAACCAGAATGCAATATTATGGCTGGCAGCAAGTCAAAGACCTGATGATCTAATCCCACATGGCCCCGACTTAATTATGTTCCACCTCTTCTTTCAAGATGTGAGGGTGGACATGACCAACATAGTCTACACCTTTACCATATAATTATTTTTATTACTGAGTTGCATGGTCAACTAATGTCAGCCATCTTCTGTCCTTGTCATGATTGTTTACTGTTGTGCTTTGGACACACAAGAAAGGACATTTCATTCCAATATTGTAAGCCATATTGAGCAATGACTTCACTAGAATTCTGCTTTCTGTTCCTCTGAAATTGAATTAGGATTTCATCCTATTTTCTATCCTTTATTACTAAATAGAGCTCAAGTCTATAATTTGCGCTCTCAGTAGACTCTATTTCTACATATTTCTCTTTCCTTTAACGCAACAGCAACATTTTGCATGAGAGAGACCTGGATGAAAATGGCTCTGAAGGGCCCCTTGGTGACAGAGTGCAGGGGCTAAGAGGAATCGGAGACGGTGATATGGTTGACTTGACTGTGATGACGGGCCTGAGGGCCTGCTTGTTCTCAACGAGCACTCTACAGCAAAGCTGATCAGAGAGCAGCCCCACTGAGGAGGGGCAGGCCAGAACCGAAGACCACAACTGGTCAGAGAACAGACCTTCTGAGAAAAACTCAAGTCAATAGTCCAATGAGCCTTGATCAAAACAGGTCTTTCAGTGGATTTTGGTGGGAGCTGATGGAAAAGTCAACAAAGCATGTATGGAAACATACTGCAGACACAAAGGTAGATTTTCAGAGAAGTCTGGTGGTCAGGATGCTACCTACATTACTACCCTCTAAAATAACATGTGGAAATGTCATCTTCAGAAAAAAAAAATTGTGAAATACAAAGTGATTAGCCAACATTTAAAAGATGAACCTGCCTGTGCTTGTAGAACAATATCACCATCCAAAGGGTATTTTCTCAACCACCAGTGAGATTCTGAGCCTGACAGAGATGCTACAAGGTGATGGGGTGACACTGTACCAGATCTCTTACAGAAAGGGACATGAAAGGATATAAACAGATGGCAAGAGAAGGCCAGACGTCAAGGGAAGTAGCACAGCCTAAATGTAAACCAGCCTTGTGACTTCGAATGTTGAGCGTTTCCTCTCTGGAGCCTCTTCCTCTCTGGAGCCTCTTCCTCTGTCTCTTCTCCTCCTGCTCCTACAGAGATCTGGAAAGTTAAGGTTTAATGCTTCATTGGATGCACATGTGCTGGCCATGGAGAACCCTGCAGTCTCCTTTCTCCTACTGCCAGCTCATCTCCACTCTTAATAGGTTTGGTCTCAAGGCTTTAGGGATTGATTGAACAACCCCTCAAACGGGTTTTCAGCTGGTAGGAGATGTTATTCTGGTAATGATGAAAAGACAAATTCAACGCATCAAGTCAGCTTTTCTCCCTCCACCTTCCTTTGAAAAAAAAAAAAAAAACTTGCACAAGTGATTCTGGTAAATGAGGCCACAGGGCCTAATTAGTTTCTTAAGCCAGCAAGGGGTCATCTTGAAGTAATTTGCGGATAGATGAAAAAAGTAATTTCCAAAATATCTACAAGACAGAAAAGAACAACACTAATCCTCATCTTGAAGGGGAATGAGCCAGAGGTCACTCACTGACTGTTGTTTTTTTTCAAGGCAATGCAAGATGGTGAACTAGAACAACACTATTACATAAAGATGCTGATCAGAAATCAATTAATTTTCAAAGAGGCAGACATTAATGTGAAGACTACGAGAAAGGTTCTGTACTTTTAAAGCTTTTGTTTGCAAGGACACATATAACTGTTTTCCATTCACGAACTTGTCCATGTATATTTTGCCTGTTGATGATGTCATCGGGGGGAAAAGGCTTGATCAGCAGCCTCTGGGAAAGTTGCAGCATGAGAAAAGCCGACACAGTGCTGTAAATCTTTATCCCTTACCACACACTGTGGTCATGTCAGGACTGTACCATGTCAGGACTGTACCATGCATGCATCCTCTCAGCCCTTTAGGCTGTCTCTCTCAGTGCCAGGCCTCAGAAAGTGATAAAGAGAATAAGAAATACTCTTGACAAAAAAAAAAAAAAAAAAAAAAACCCAGCAAAAATAAGAAAAAAGAAAAAGAAATGATTCCATGTGATTCGTTTTACATTTTTATTACAGAAGAAGAGCAAACGTCTCACGAGGCTGTGGGTCTGCAACAGCTTTCGTAGTTTACCACCCCCACCCGGTCCTCTTCAAAGATACCTCACAGCACTGATTTCTTTCACCCTGCAACGTTTATTCCCCTTTATTCTCCTTCCCTCTTTTCTCGGCTGATGGCCTCCTGGCTGTTGTTTTGAACTCGACAGGGAATGCCTCAGAAGAGTGTTCCTTTACTGCCAAACATGCCCCGAGCACATTGTTAGCGAGCGAGATTTAAAGGATCCGTCTAATCAATCCCAGATCGCGGTTCATGTCGGGGTCAGCATTCCGACTCTGCAGGATCCACGACTGGGCCACGCCTGCCTATCGCTCCCATTCTGCTAGTCTGAGCTGCGGTCGGAGGGCCAGGTGTGAGGATGGGATTCGGGCCCCCCCCCCCCCCACTCACACCAATCTAGACCTTTGTGCACAACAGCTCTTAGCAGTTATGGAGATCCCTAATATATCGGGGTTGGGTTTTTTCTACTCATCTTATTAGGAGAAAATTAATAAAATAAAGAAGAATGGCAAAACGAGCATATCAAGATTCCAAGAACTAATGAGGGTACAATTTGTTCTTGTGGGAATTTTAGGGATATGAAGACGATGTTGTCCAAACATGTGGCCCGTGTTAATGAACAGTTTTTAGAGTGTTTCAGTCATTTAATCAGCTCAGGAAAGATTATGGATAAAACTAAATCTCAGTATTATTGTACATGACCATTATGGAGTAAACAAAAACAAACAAATAAAAACTTGGCAATGGACTTTGCAGTATATGGGAACAATTGAATAATAAACTATAGAGTATGAATATTGAAACACATGTATGCCCATATACATGCACACACACACACACACACACACACACACACACACACACACACACACACAGTGGTTCACAACAATTATCCAGTATAGTGAGGATGTCAAACAACATTTCTGGCCAGAATCTTTGACTTGAAAATGGTTGCACAATATCCTAACATCAAAGCTCTTGATATCTGTTATAATGACTTTGTGATGCTGGCACAACTCCCAGTCTGCAGCTCTCCCTCCCTCTCTCTCTCTCTCTTTCTCTCTCTCTCTCTCTCTCTGTCTACCTCTGTCTACCTCTCTTCACATCTCTCCTTTTTACCTTTTGGCAGTGTTACATTCTTAACCTCTGACCCCTCCTGGAAGAAAGTGTGAGATACAAAATCCATGTACCTATAAAGAGTAAACGAGGCCTCTGCTACCCCCACCCCTCACGCTCCACCCTCACCCTCTCCATCCACCAGCCCCCTTAAGAAATGCTGGCCACAACTCCTGGCTTGACTCCTTCTGAACCAGCAGCCTGCAAGTCTCTCAAACAGAATTGCTTTGTTCTGTGCCTTCTGACTTTGCTGAAAAGAAAAGACCAGTGAGACAGCGCTATGTCAGAAACATGAAACAAGAAGGCATAATGATGGGCCTAAAGTGTAGACAAAGAAGTTCCACGGAAAAAGTATGACTTTTGGAAAAGCTAAGGATATTTGATGGAGGAGGATCCTCAAGTTCTCCTGTATCATGTTCACTCGTTGCTATGTTGTCTCTAATATCTCACTAACATCTAAGCAATGTCTCATCTATAATTTCATCTTTTTATATTTGAGCTTCAGATTTCTAAAATTCTGATTCAGTCCTCAGCCAAACTAAAACCAATTCCATATTACCTAGATTGCCAACACAATACACGCCAAAGATAGACTCTCTTCAGACTTTTGTCTGGCCCTGTGCAGCTGATGTGCTTGATTACTTGTCTGAAGAATAGTCGTCCTTGGCTACGTTGGGTCCCATCAGTGATGGGGTGTGTTGCAGGTGGACATGGCGCTAAACTTCTGAGGATTGAACCAGAGGTCCCAGTTGCCTCAAAACCCATCTTCTCTCAGCGCAGTTATGATTTCTTGCAGATGGCATGATTTGAGATGGGGAAAATCCAAGAGCAGAATAGCAGTGGTGGGGGGAGAGAATATGTTGGAGAAAGACTTGCTATGCTAAATCTGCTGTTTTAAATTGGGACCGGGGCTGCAGTGTCTCAGGTCTCTTGGAATGAGTGGTGGAAACTGAACACCTCGCCCCGCTGTAGATCTGTTTAAGCTCTGGAGCCGAATAGGGGATGCGAGTCTGAGAGCCGCTTGAGTGCACAGGAGTGCTGACAGGTAGAACAGAGCGGAGGCATGTGAATCTGTATGGAACCCTTCAAACCTCTCAACACATGGAGGGAATCCAGGGCGGAACCTCACACCTTGACCTTTCTAGTAGAGAAGATTCTTTTCCATAAGCCATCTAGAAATGTCATTGCTTAAAATGGTGAAGTCTGGTCTGTGGATGCCATATTCATCAGTTTTCACTATGGACCAAGAGGAAATTTGTAGCCTTTAACTTTGTGTTGGAGATAAGTTGGCTGATATGTTACAAGTAATACATTACAATAATGTATTTTTTGTAGCAACAAGCTAGTGTAATGCACTGTAGCTTCATGTAAGCATGTTACAAATATGACTGACTTATTTCTTTCAAGCCACTTAATTACACTGACTATATTTACGATGCAAATTACGTCTATACGGTAGTCTCTTTTTCTTAATTTTATTGCGCATTCACTAGCCCTACCGTCAAAGTTGCTTAATATTAACTGTGAATATGTTTGAGAACTACAAAAAAACAAGACAATATTGCATCTTGCAAATCCAGCACTTTCCTGTATTCCATCAATACATTTTGTTTATCTGTTTATTTGTTTGTTTATTTATACAATTGTGTTAATCTCTTGTCTGCATTAGGAAAAACAAAGAAGCCCATGGGAAGAGGAGGCTGGAATAATGGTGGATCAGTGACTTCTGTCAACCAGTTAAAA
This sequence comes from Tenebrosternarchus preto, assembly GCA_025802075.1. NCBI lineage: Eukaryota > Metazoa > Chordata > Actinopteri > Gymnotiformes > Apteronotidae > Tenebrosternarchus > Tenebrosternarchus preto. The sequence continues at coordinate 4,802,545 of JAOYMR010000016.1, read as the reverse complement.
AACTGGAACCACTCAGTTTTGATTGGTAAAGTGAGACGCTTACAATACCAAGATCATGTGTTTCATTCCCAGCTCATGCTGATGAAGTTGCTATGGATAAGAGCATCTGCCAAATACTGTAAAGATAAATGTATTTCATGCCACATCATGCACCACCTATCTTTCTATTGTTTAATCACTGTATATAAAATAATGAACATGCATTTGACTACTAATAACAAACTTTGCTTGTGTAGCGCTTAAAAATGTCTGAAAAATTATTCAAATTCAAGTTAAATATGATTACTTTAAATAGAACACCAAAGTTAATTTAAATAGTTATTTAAAAATACTTTAAAAGAAAGATTTAATTTAATTTATTTCCTTAAAAGTGCAAGTGTGACTCCAATGGCAAAGTGCAGAGTTACAAGTGAAAATCAATATTTTAAAAATAGGCAAAGTAAAAGTCCAGTTCTGACAGAGCAGTTTAATTACAAAATATAATCTTAAATCCTCAAGGACCCTCAGGTCATCTGGAAGAGAATCCCAGAGAATTCCATGGTAGTAAAAAGACACCTGGAAATACTATTGTTGTGAAATGGAAGCAGCTAGAAGCAACAACGCCTCAGCCATGAAGCTGTAGACCCAGGGAGGAGATCCAGTAGATCCAGCTGGAGGTCAAACTCAGGGAGCAGGGTTGATGAGTGCTAATGACTGTAGCATGTAAAAATCACCTAATCCCCTGTTGCGTCACTCAATACAAAATTCCAGGCATCATCAGCCCAAGTATAATGTGTTGGAGCTTCATAAAATGGATTTCTATAGCCAAGGAGCTGCACACAGAGATCACCATGCCTAAGGCCAAGCATGGAGTGGCGTAAAGCATGATGCCACTGATCACTGGAGTTCCATTGTAATGCCTTGCACTGGAGACAAGAGGCAAAGCACGAGAGGAGAGGCATTAAAATGAATGAAAGGACGAACAGTCTCACTGAGCGATTGATAAACAAAAGTCTGGGAGTAGGACAATCAATATAAAGTGACCTACAGGAGGAGCTGTAGTTCCTGGCATGTGAGCCACTATTACTGCCTCAGCTGTGTTGGACAGCATGCTCATGTCTCATTGGCATATCCAAGGATATCCAAAGATATTGAGCAGTAGAGTGCAGAGCATCTGTCACCCATCATGGACATGTTGGTCCAGGAAGAGTGAGTAGACCAGGATGTTGTCAACGTAAGCAACAACAGATCTATCCAGGAACTCCCAGAGGACCTGCTAATAATCAACTAAAAACAGAAGAGGGCATATGGAAGAAGCAGATACTCATATCATGTCCTGAGGCTGTGAAAAAGTCATTCTTCTATTCGATGCCTTCCTTATTATGTATTAAATTGTAAAGGGGCCAGCAATCCTGCACTGGTGCGGATGGTCCTCATGGGCCGCACTTTAGCCAAAGCGAGAGCTATTTTCCTCCAGGAGATGGTTGTAGGTGGTTGCTTTGTCCATGATCTTGTCCATCACAAGAGAGATGAGTGAACGTCTCTCCTCAGGCCCTCCACAAACACATCTATGAGTGCTTTCTCTTTCCAATAGGTAGTGACTGCCACCATGCAGAATTCTAGGTCACATTCCACCTCTATACAGCTTGAGTTGTAGTTTCACCACCCTACCTCATTTTGGATGGTAAAACGCCGCCTTTAACTGGTGCATGAAATTGGGGAAAAATGTCTCAAGTCGGTGGTCACCAACACAGACTTGGTGTATGCCTGGTCAAATGCCTGTTTGTGTAGCACATGAAGCAAAAAAATTAAATAAATAAAAAAATCAACAACACCATGCACTCAGGAGCTGTGCAGTACAGGTGGATCCAGGGTGCCCTGTCCCAGTCAAGGTGTTTGCCCACATCACCATCTCCACACAAAGCAAAAGTACAGCCAGGCGGTGGACAGTGTTGTTGGCAGTTGGCAGCCTCAAGGCTCTGATCCAGAACCCAGCAAATGGCTCCCATAAAGCAAGCGGAGAGACTGATGTAAGTTTGTGAGAGGAGTAGGCTACAGGCACCAACTTGACTTCTTTACCCATCTGTTGTGATAGTACTGCTCCAATCTCCACATCCAAAGGCTTTCTCTCATGCTGGTGTTCATTTCAGACATTTGGCTTGTCCTTGGAGTAGGTTGGTTAGAGGCCTGGCAAGGCTACGATAGGATGGGATAAATCACATATAGAAGTTGGCAAACCCCAGAATCCATTGAAGTTCTTTTTTGGTCTGGGGTTGTGGCCACCCAGTCACTGTCTCCATCTTGCCGGATTGCATGTGTATGGAGCCTTACCTGATGCTGTAACTCAGAAAGTTCACATCAGTGAGGTGAAACTCACACTTTTTTCAGCTTGCAATATAGTTGATTGCACAGGAAAGTGCCAAGGATTGCACATGGTAAAGAACCAAGCTTCCCTAAGATGTTCTAGAGAAGCAGGCACCAAAGGGAGTGGATACAGATACATTACCATCAGCCTGTTGAGTCCTAGATAGTCCACACATGGCCCCAGCCTGATCTCTTTTACAGTCCCAGAGAGACTCCTGTGTGAAACACAGGAGACAATTTAAATTGTACTCACCTGGTTGCTCCTTCTTGTGGATTTTAACTCTCTGTGTGAACCCTTTGTGCCCCTCAGTTCCATAGGTTCATCGGGAGTCACCACCAGAACCATGATAACCCTGGTGGGCTGTGAAGACATTTCACAATCGAGAGTATAATGATTGTCTGACAGGAGATGGTAGCAGGTTATAGCAAGATGTTCAGCAACATTGAGTGTTCCTGCCTCCTGTTTGCAAGCCAGTTCACCTTGCAATTCTCCCTGGAGTCCCGCCATAAAGGCATCATCCAGGGCAGTGTTGCTCCAATGGGTCCCTGCAGCTAGCGTCCAGAACTCCATTGCAAATTCTGCTGCAAGGTGCAGCAGAGCTTTCCCACAGAATCTTCCCTGGCATGGATGATGGAAAACTGCCTTGAGTTCACACAAGAACTCGGGGTAGTCGTATAGCAGCAGTGAGGAGCCTGGACACCAGCTCAGTTTCCGCAGGTGTGAGCCCTCCCAGTGAGCCACAAGATGATAAATGCCACTTTGGTGTGTTTGTACAAATGAGATTGGTCATAAAATCAGAGTACACTTTGTACCATAAACCTCTCTCCAGGTCTCCATTGAATACCCTGGGGGGAGCAAGAGAACTCTGTCTTCGGCTGGAGGATTCATGGATCTACCCAACCTGAGAAAGCCAGAACACTCGGTGAGCTCATCCACAATGGACTGGAGCTCACCGAGTTACTGCCTTTGTAGATCCACGGCTGCCATTGTAGAATAGCAGTCTTTCTTAACTGGAGACTCAGGCAACGTGCAGCGTCGATGATAAGGAATAGGGCCATTGAGACAGAAACAAGAAGTGCGAATGAGGGGGTGTGGCTGAGGGTGTGGCTCCAGCTGGATGGTCAGCTTCCTGTGACATCCTCCATCTCTTTCCTGAAGCTGTGACGAGAAGAGAGCCTGGTGCCATGATCTTGACAGAGAGAAACCAGATACCCCACAAACCAGATGTCCAAATGGTGGATGTGTTGGGTGAGTTCTTTATTATATATGTGTTTGTTTTAAAGAATCCATCTAGTGTTATTAAAGTTAACTAGCTGGCTTGTTATGGGTTAAAATTATTTGTGCAATAGCAGCAAAATCACTTAAACTTTAATTTATCAATTACAAATGTCAACAATTACCAGTTTTGATGAACACTTTTTGGATTCTCTGCTGAAAATTCAAACAGTTTGGGTTTAATTTCTCTAATTCACCATGTTATAATAGCACAAATAGCATTGGTAATAGCTATCCTTGTATAACTGGTAGTGAGAAATGGGTAATCCTAATTTGCATATACATGCATACATCATTGCCTTGTGAAGTTAAAGATGTAATAATGTTCTAAGCAACCTTTAATGGTTATTTTAATGTTTTTTTTTTTAAACATCGTGGTATAAATGATACATTTAACTCACTGAGGTCGATATGTGCAACGTATGAGCAGGTAGCAGCATGATGGAATCGCTCAGCCCAGCCTTTGGTCCTGTGGAGTGCTTGTGCTCTTTAGTGATGGTGCTTGAAACCCAAAGAGACACAGAGCAGCAGTAAGCTACGGCTGTCACCATGCTGTGTCTCCTCCTGCCTCCCGCCGGCCTGGCTCTGACAGCTATGAAATGCTTCTGTCACCCCACTGGACACACAGAAGACCAATGCAGCTACACACTGGCCCTCTTAGTGCCCATCCTCTATACACTGCTGTTTTTGTTTTACCAACGTGTATGACATACAGCTCTCCACACGTGCCACGGTTTATCAGAATTCAAAAACGGCAGTGTAAAATGTGCCTGTTTTTCTCTGCGTTCTGTAGCCCAGGAGTACTTTCATCTTTGAAAAAAGATTGTGATTGGTTTAGCACATGCTGCTTCGAAAAACTGTGATTGGTTTAGCACATGCTGCTTCGAAAGCAAGGATGTGCTTAGCTACTAATAATGACCACACCAGCATCAGGTGTAAAAATAAATGTAAACATATCATGCAACTAAGGGTCACTGTCGTACAATTGCCCATGAACCTCTTTAACCTGCAGATCTTTAATGTGACCTTTTGTTAATAAAAGTGTATATACAATACAGGATCTACCAAACAGGCAGACATTTAATTTACTTTACACCAATGATCCATTAGAAACTGACTAAATGCACCAGACCAAAAATCACCAGACCAAGAGGGTTAATGTTACAGGGGCGCTGCACATCATGGAGCGTTTGAGGAGGTGGCAAGGAGTCAAAAGGCACCACATCTGAAGAGGAGAAGCCTTGTGTAAAGGTGGGGGTGGCGGGAGGACCCACACCACCACAAGGGCTGCAAGAATTACTGGCCAAGCCAGAGATCACCGGAGCAGTGGAGGGAGGAGAATCAGAAGAAAGAGAGGTGGAGGGAGAGAGCAGAGACGGAGACGGAAAAGCCATAAATCGCCTTCGCCGCGTCAGAGCGTGTGGCTTTCGGATGTGACGGGAGGCGGCAATTTATCAGACGTTTTATAGCAGGATGATGGACCTGCGGAGAGCAAGAGATGGATGATGTTGCTTTAGAGTGCAGCTTCAGCTTGTGCACATTGAGAAGCAGTGGGAAGACAATGAAAAGATATTCTCAAAAATCTGTTTGGCATCAGTTAAGAACAGAAGAGTCTACCTGAGGTCTCATGACAGGGCTACAAAACTGAAGGGGTACTGAAGCTTATACCAAGCCAGATTCTTTCTTAAGCAACAGCTTCATTAAAGGACAAGTCTAGTCGATATACCTGTATTTATACTGCTTGCTGAATGTGGCATTAGAGATCAATACTTGTGCATCACAAATACTCAAGAAGACAAATGGTAAAAGCAGACAGGGAGGGTAAGAGAAGGAAAACAGGAAAGGTTATGAAAAAGAGCGAGATGAAACACTTTGAAAGTTCGCTCTGTGCTACTTAGGCAGAAAGAAAGGCAGTCAGCCACTTCAAGGTCTGGTAGACTTTTCCATTTCAATTTGTCCATAAGACTGACAGCTAATAACTCTTGAGTTGGGGCTTTATACACATATGAATGTACACACACACACATACAGAGACTCAAACAAATGGACCATACCCTTGCTTCACAGTAATGGAGCTGGCTGATGCACACTCATGTACTGGTCTTTCTCTTGTGCCTTTTCATTGCAATTACAGACCCCTGTCGATGCCAGCTCTCTTTTCCCATCTCCCCTTCATCTCCTCTCTTCTCTCTCCTCATGCAGCTGCTGTGGTCTGTGTCTGGCCCCCACATGGACCTTCTCTTTGACCCCAGGTTTACAGCCAGACTTGAACTGAGCCAAAGCTTATGGCTCCACACACCGCAGTCTGCTCAGGCATTTCCAGCAACAGTCCTCTTTAAATAGCCATATCAGCTGTGCCAAGATCTTTATTATTTTTCCTTGCCAAATGGACAGTGGTGCTTCCGATAAGTGTGGAAGATCTATGCTCTTCCTATGGAACACTCACCTGTGAATAAAATAGATTTTACTGTGAATGATCAGCCAGGGTTAAGGTTAGGGTTGTCCTTATTGAAATTACATCATAACTCTACTTCTGAACTACTCCTAACTAGGATATATTAAATCACATTAATTAAATAACAACACACAATCATAACTTCCATTACACTGGGGACATTAGTTACTATTAAAAGATTATTTGAAGGTACAGGTTTTAATACCTTCAACCATAAGGGAGTTTCCTATGGATGGTCTTAGTCTCGTCTGGAGGTACAACTCACATCCAAGGCCTGAGGAGTACAGATTGCCTTAGTCAGCAAACAGTAGATGAGCAACAGCTGTTTTAGGATCTCATAACATGTGACAGGTCAAGAACTGGTGAGGCCAGACATGCCAAATGGGATTCATTGCAAAACGCAACTGGTAGCAGCTACCAATACTACCTGTAAAACTTTATGAGATGGCAGTTCCCGCAGTAACCAGTGCCAACAGGACAAAACACATAGGATGAGATGATTAAGATGTCTGGCCCCAGGTTTCCAAAGGAGCGTTGCTCACAAACACAAAATACACGTACGGTAAAGCTACTGAAAATATTATCTGGAACTCACTTAGTCACTGAGATGCCTTATCTTGTATTTACTTTATAGTACTGCAGATCTGAGGGTTTCCACACACATCCTGGCATGACTTTTGCCATATGAGATCTATCATCAGGTCAAACAGCAGGGAAGGAGAGACGTTGTCCATTAAACTGGATCCGAAGCGTTATCCCCGTGTTGGTTCCTGACGAGAGCTCATTGTGAGGCTAGTAATCAAGCCAGGGGGCTAATGGCTGCTGATTAGGGCCAGTCTCATATGAGCAATGGCTTCCAACTTACAAGCTCAGCAAAAAGAACCGAAGACCAAGCAAAAGAGCCAAAAGGGAAAAACACTGAGCGTAATGGTGCCTCTTGGGCAATCTAGCCATAGGGCCAGTGTGTGAGAGAATGATTACACTGCCTGCAGGCATGTAAAAAGTCGCTTTATACAAGTGTAAGTCTGAACTTTACCTTTGAATCCGAAAACTTTGATCACCTTGGAGAAAATACTAATCCAGAATGACTGCTTCTAATCATTAGTACTTAGCCACCTTTCTCAATAATCTATAATATTAGCTGGAACAGGAAGACAACGTTGATTATAACAAATTTAGTCTGAGATGTTATAAGCATACAGTATAACAGCACATCTGTGTACTACATTACCATGTTAGCATCACTGTGCTAACCTTCTGAGGTTTTAGTTTTTATTTTTTCCCCAGCAAGGCCAAAATCAACTCTTTTTTAACTGGACAGGTGAAAAGTTAGCCTGTCATCCACGAGCACTTCAGGATTTGAAGAACACAGGGGGTTTCTCTGCATTACATTTCATGTGCTAGTCCTGCTTTTGACTCTTTCCACTTGGTCCTCAGTAAAGCAAACAGTCTAGTGTCTAAAGAATGAGGGGCTTGTTCTGTAGAGCGTGGGTGGCTAACATTGACTCACACACCCACTTCACTCCATCACACAATATATATAAAAACACACACACACACACATACATGATTATATATATATATATATATGAACACATGTACATGTAGAAGTGTAGTTGGGTGTGGGTGCATGGAAGATATTTGTGTGTTACAGCAGAAAAAAAACACACTCTGCCATGTACAACTAAGCAGTTTTGCAAGTAAAGATGTCAGATTGGGTTTTCTTCACACCTCACTGCTCTGACGAGAACGAGGGAGTGTATATGAACGAAGATGGTGAGAGGTGGCATTTTACAAAACATCCATAAGTGCAGAAAGTCATTGCTAATTAAGCCCAACCCTAAATCAATCTCATTGCCCACATTAAGTGTAGAACCTTTGAATATATAAGCATACATTGTGTCATGTTTATGTTGACACAGGCATGATGTGAGCATGGCATTGATGCTTGATTTCTGTTTGCACAAAACATGTATTTCTGTTTGTTATAATAATGTTGAAAATGGTAAGTATAGCCTGAAAATGTTTAATATATGGTATGAATATGGCCAGTTATCACTGCATATGTTTTTGTCTTAGAGACACATTCAAGCCAAGGTAAAGGACATAATCAGGAAAACAATACTACATTACCCATATATCCTTAGAGTCACATCACTTATTATGGGTTTAATCAGTAACCTGCTTTTGCCTTCTCAGTACCCACACACACAGAACAGGCAATAATGCATGTATGTATGCACGCACACACACACACACAAACTGTATTATGACACTTTTGAGGTAGACTCTTATGACTCTATCTGATAGAGTTAGAGAAAAGCTGGCAGCACACACACACACACACACACACACATTGTCACGGTGGCCGCCCTGGCCGCCTCCCCTGTCTTGTTTCTGTGTGGATGTGTCCGTGTGGGTGTCTGTGTTCGTTGGTGTGATGTGGATGTTCGTGAATGTTCGTCGATGTTCGTGATGGCTCGTCAGTGTTGTTCGTGAGTGATTGTTAACGTTATTCGTATCACCTGTGTCTCGTCAGGGTGCGTGTATATAAGCGTGTGCCTGTCACCAGGTGCTTGTCGGTCTATGTTTGGGTTGTGAAAGGTTCGTGTCGTGAATGATCATCGTCTGGGTAAGCGTTTGTTTCAAGTCAAGTGACCTGTTAATAAAGCCGAAAGTAAACGGTTTTTACACCAACGCACGTTGGAGTCCGGCTTCGTCTGTTTCAGCTCCCCGGGACTCAACGTGACACACATACACACATATATACTGTCTGCATAGGCACAATCAGTAACTTTTTCTTTAACACACACACACACACACATACACGTACACATAGATTAATTTCTCTCCTGAGACATGACCCTTTTAAGTGGAATAGAAAATAAAGGCAGGCCTTATACACACCCTCTTGTCCAAGTTTTGCATATGATTTATTGTGATAACAGCAAAAACGGTTGGCTTGGCAGACTCTCTTTAGCTTTTTACAAAGATGATTTTTCCTCTGCTATTTGTGTTGGTCGTAATCTAATAGCAAGACCTCTGACTAGGTGCTTTGAATTTCCAGCTACTGTGAACATTTGTGTATTTTTTTTTTTTTTTTTTTTTTTTTTTTGAGGAGCACAACTTTTTATCATGTACATCATTATTTTTAAGTGTCATTGTAAGGACTGAATCATGAATATTAACTTTACTTGCTATGGCATCCCAACAATTTTCCCCCAATTTTTACTCTTTTAGAAAAGATGAAAACGCTTAAAATCTTTTGAGATCAAAAAGACCTATTGCTATGCTCCTTCTGCCACACTGGCTTGAGGTTAGTACACAAATACTTCTTGAGGTTAGCACACAAATGCTTTTTGAGGTTAGCACACAAATGCTTTTTGAGGTTAGCACACAAATGCTTCTTGAGGTTAGCACACAAATACTTCTTTGCTATTACTATGATATTTATATAAACATTGTTTTATTGTGAAGTGAGAATTCAGACAGGCATAAGGTATACTAGTTTTCAGGTATGATAATATTTCAGAAACTCAAACAGGTGAAGAGGAGAAAGAGAGAGAGAGTGAGAGAAATAGATAGAGATAGAGGAAGAGAGAGTGAGAGAAATAGACTCTGAGTGTCATATTTGAGCCATAAGAAACAGAAAGGAGAGTTGAACCTAAGAAGGAAGGTTAGCATGCTTCGACAAAAAAGAAAGAAAGAACTAAATAATAACAAGAGGAAAAAATCTATTTTCTTCCTTAGAAAACAAGTCCTGAATGCTGGTTCTGGTTTTTTTTTTTATTACAGTGTAACACTAATGCAGTTTCAAACATAACTTACAAGTGTGTACGTATGACTCATCTATGCTTTATCATCATAGTTTAAAATAATCAGTTTTGAGGAAAGCAATAAAAAACTACAGAGTATGAACATTATTTTTTTATTTACTACATATTTATTTATGACTATTTTTATTACTTCTTTATAACTAAAGAATATATAACTAAAGACCAGAGGCTGCTCTCTGTGACTGTGTGCCACCTGTCCACTGGTTTAAGCACATTACACAAATTAATCAATCACAGTTCGAACTGCACAGTTTTGCAGTTCTGAATATATATTCATGGCTCATATGTGCTTTTAGAGACGATGTTAATGAATCGGACTCCTGTACATGAGGTAACCATGTGTTATGTACCTGGAGGCAGGCGTTGATTCAAGAGAGGTACCATGGTGGAAGATCAGAGAGTTGTACAAAGGTGAGGGGTCTTTTTTAAAAAAAAAAACTATTTACAAAAGCATCCAAACTGAACAGTAAAAAAAGTCATTATAGCTGCTCAGTGCTCTTGTAAAACTGTACCACAGAGTTCTATAAAAACACAAAAATGCCTAGAGAAGATGGGAAAAAATGCCATGTCAGACCAGAGAGGGAAGAAGCTTTTCTAAACGCAAGATGAATAGCCCAGTGTAAATTCAGCTGATGGTAACAAAATAAATGACTCTATTAACAATATCGTGAGAAGTTCTCAGTATGACATAAACGGTCTCCTGCTCGGTTCGGTTCTCAGTTTCGACGGTGTAAAGCAAAGCTCAGGAATGCAGTCCTGATGCTACTTACACAATTAGTTACATCTCGATGTTGGAACAAGGCCTGCTGTTAAACAATCACCGTGTGCCTCATCACATTCAGAGCTAAAGATTGGGGCATGTTCTCTTTATTTATATTATACGCACTCCCCTCGTCCCCATAACTGACATCTAAAAGCATTTCTTCACTAACACTCTCCTACACCATTATTTTACAGGGTTTTGACCCAATCACTATAGGAAGCCAAAGGGTGAACAAACATTACTGTGCACCAAACAAGGAACAAACATTACTGCGTACCAAACAATAAACAAACATTACTGTGTACCAAACAATAAACAAACATTACTGTGCACCAAACAAGGAACAAACATTACTGTGCACCAAACAATAAACAAAAATTACTGTGTGCCAGACAATAAATAAACACTACTGTGTACCAGAATGAGATTAAAGGCAAAGAATGATTCACAGATTTATTGGAAGCAGAACAATACCATTTCCTTAAAAATGGAAAATGAGAAGTATTTTGTATTGTTGTTACATGTGCAATACTGTATGGTTTATTTAAGATACTAAGTTGTTCAAGGTCTGAATGCCTTAGTATGTTCATACTGTAATGTGAACATGTATTTTTATCCCATCCAAGACACATTTCTTCCCATATAATAATTACAGTGTTTTTTATAGTTGTAACTTATAATGTGAATATTACAACCAGACTGTAAAATCCACCACCATCATTATGATGGCAATAATAGAATTGTAAGAAATTGAAAGTTCTTGGCATTTCTCTGAGCTCCTGCTCCTCAATGAATTAAGAAATTACTAGAATCAGTAAAAGAAACCCAGCAGCACCACCCAGTGAGAAGGCAAGCACTGTGGCTATGAACACAGGGCCTGAACCCTGACTCTGGCACCAGCTCCTATTGGTTCCCTGGGTCAAGTCCTGGACTTCTGCCAGACTGTGGAGGAGTTCTTTCTCTACCATTAACCCCACCCCCCAACCCCGTTGTAGGGAAAGAAACATTTAAGTGACCTTTTGGGGATGACTTATGGAAAAAGAAAGGCTGAATGGTTATTAGCCCCATTTTGCTAGTGGGTGGTGCCAGCATCACAGCTCCACAAAGGCCGCCTTAAACGAAGAAAATCGGGCAAGGCAGCGGAACGATTTTACTGGTGTTATTGGGAGGCATTTTCCACTCTTGTGGGTACCAGCCTCAATTCTCTGCCTCTTTTGCTGAATTTTGCCTTGTTGTACAAAGTTTGTCGATTGTTTACTCCCTGGCACCAGTCTGACCTCACTACACACACACATGCACACGTATGTACACGTACTCACACACACACACACACACACACATGCACACACACAAACACACACACTCTCTCTCTCTTTTCCAGCCCTCATGTTTTAAATTGCAGTACATGAAAGATTCTTGCGGATTTCTCAGTTTCAGAAAGCCCAGTGCGTCATCATAACCACACAGATACTTGAAAAGTGAACGGGAACATGAGCATGCTGGTGGATTTTGTGGGGTTGCTAGAGCTGCAGGATGCCAGGCTTCGTTTTCCACTGGTGAGGACAGAGCCATTCTGAGCAGTGTTCTACACATGCGGCATCAACCATGACAGAGCAGCAGGGCGCCAGAGCAGGCCAGAGGCTCTACAGATGAACAGACCTGTAATCCTGTAAGGATTTCTAGTTTGCATGCTATAATGTTTCCTATGATTTTATCTGTATTCCATGCCGCATGTACATTTACGATGCGCATGTATTTTGCAGAGTGTAAACACAATGTAGTACTCAAACCAATTCCCTGCACCAGTTCGTTTTAATTGTGAGGATGTGCTTTTTTAAGGTAGCACAGTAATATTCTTCCCATCGGAGGTCAGAAGTAGTTTAGCGACATGCCATAGTTGTTGTGTATTATGGTACACACATATGTTGACGATATGCTGGATGTTTGAATCACTGACTGTAAAACAGCTGCCTGTTGAACTTTTAACACTGATGTGTAAAACCCTGCTGACCAGTCAGCGATGAATCATACGAATGATTCTTCTTCAGAATCGAAACCCTCTCCATCATAACTAACTCACTAATTATTTTCCTATCAGATGTCATAAGTAATTTAGTGGCATGTCATAGTTGTTGTCTATTAGGCTACACACACATGTTGCTGATATATCGGATGCCTGAATCACTTACTGTAAAACAGCTGCCTGTTAAACACTGATGTGTAAAACCCTGCTGACCAGTCAGCAATTAATCATATGAGTGATTCTTGTTCATATTCGAAACCCTTTCCATCATAACTAACTCACTAATTATCTGGTGCTAATTGAGTTTCCACAGCTCACATTTGAGTTTCCACAGCTCACATTTGAGTCATACAGGATTACTATGTCCTACCCCTCATGAGTTTTTATCACATGCTTCTATTCAAGCTAGTCATTTGTGCCCCACTCTGGTACTGGATTCCTCTCATTTTATGTGGGAATTTTTGGGGTAAGTAATGCGTGCACATGGCCAAAATTAAGGAAAAATCTTCTGGCACAAACGCTCTGGTTGGTATGGTACAGTTGGACCTGGACCTGCTGTTACTAACCTGTTTTTATAGTGGTAATTGACAAGGGCAATTACAGTGTGCTTTACTAGGCCTGAAATATATGTGGCTTAGCATACAGTAACGCAGTGGTTTCATGCAATAATTATAACTTGGAAACACTCACTATAAAAACTTAATTAATGTTTGACAGTCTTGTCTGGATCGAGGTTCAGTAAAATCATAGTGGAACACAATAAGCCCGTGGTTCAGTTTAAGAGTGTACAGATGTTCCAGCTGTTTCAGTTATTCATAGTCCAGAGGGGGTTTCTTAGACTCAGGGCAACACCAGTGCCCAAACAGTTCACTATAGAGCCTTACCTACCCACGCATCACACTTAAAGGATATTAAAAAAACATCTAAATATTCTGGAACACATGCACCAACTGCCCAAAGGCATACACATGTACATGTGTTCAGTCATGTTCTCAACAGAAACACCCAAGGCTCCCCAAAGCTTAATCTGTCTTACACAAAATAAAGGTCACTGTTGGTACGCGTAGTTCACATAAACATCCTTCACTCTCATGGAAACTATGAGAAAAAAATCTTTTTTTTTTTTTTTTTAACCATTTCTGTTTTATCATGATAGCACACATCGAAATTCATCTCTTTCAGTGAATTCTGCCAACCTTGCTGGTACATGGGTTTACCAGGGCCTTCATAAGGAGACAATTCAGTTTGCTTTACACCAGTTTACTGGTGATGTGGTATGCTGTGCAGTACAGCTCCAGGTACAAAGTGACTGTGGCATGTTCCTAATCAGTAACACAGTGGGCCAAGCAAAGTGTGAGACCTTAGCATGTTTCAATGTGTCTTTGTTTAATGACAATGATGATTATGGTTATTGAAATGGATGAACTCAAGTACAGTGAAGGGCGGACAGCACTGGCCAAGCTAGGAGAAAGACAGAAAAATGGTGGTGTTTCAGATCTTCGTGTATGTGGTTGGCATCCTATTCAATTTGTCATCTCATGGTGCAAATACACAAACATAATTCTATTGTCAGATCTCCCTGCAATCCCTCTCATCGCCACTGGAGGTCTCACTCTCCAGAGTACTGAATCACCAGCTGTTCCTCATCTCTCCCTGATTCTCTGCACGTATATACCCTTCCTAGGACTCCCTAGGACTCTCCCTAAACTCTCCTTGCGAAGTACTGTCAAACTTTCAGTGAAAGCATACAGAGTGTTTATTTCTGCATATTTCGTCTGGTTGCCGTTTGTTTCACTTCTCGAGTCTGTCTAGCTCTTGGTACCGTTGCTTAGCATTTGGTTCTGAACCTGGCCTGTTTTCGTTTTGCTCTTAGGATTGCCCTGTTATGCTGTTGCCTGTTTTCTGATCTACGGAGTTCTTCGCTATCTTGTTTTTGCATTCATTCAATAAACACCACCTTTATTACTGCATATGGATCCTTGTCTTACTCCCGGAGACGAAACATCACAGAATACTTCGCCTTCCCAGGAACCAGCAGGACCGATGAAGTTACAGAATGCACTGGTGGCTCAGGGACGACTACTTGGCACACACACCCAACACCTTCACCAGCTCATACGTGATGTGGAAGATCTTTGAGTTGGAACACCACTCCCCAACGAGGACCACCACCACCTCAAGCCGCTTTAACCCCGCAAGGGGCGGCCCCAGTATGTTTAGCAATCCCAGACAAGTACGAAGTTACACCCGGACTGTGTCAGGGATTTCTGTTGCAATGTTCCCTGTATTTTAATCTTCTTGCCCAGGCATTCCCAACCGAAACATCCAAGGTGGCTTTTGTTATAACTTTGCTTACTGGCAAGGCATTACAATGGCCGTCCGCTGTATGGAATTCCAACACAGCACTGAGATCGGCCTATACAGCTTCAGAGCAAGCTTCGATCATTTGGCGACAGGCGAGGACCCCGGGGATCACCTCCTCTGTCTGAGGCAAGGTAGCCAGTCCACTAAGGATCATGTGGTCCCCGTCTACTCTCAGATTGCCTTTGGTGCCCAAACCAGAGCCTATGGAACTTGGACACATGCGTTTGACACTGGAGGAGCACCAGCGGTAATTCGACAGTGGTCTTTGCCTGTATTGTGGCCAGTCTGGTCTCTACAGGAATAACTGCCACCAGCTGTCCCACCAGAGGTCTGACCACCCGATAGGAATATTAACCCCCAATTAGTAGTAAGAAATTTACAATAACAGCTGCTCTTACCTGGTCTTGCACCCCTTGTTCCACAGCTATGATAGACTCCGGACCTGCTGGGAACTTCGTGGACTTTGTTTTTGCTCAGGTAATGAAAATTCCCATTCTTTCTTGCAATGTTGCATTCAAAAACAAGGGCATAGATGGCAAACCTTTAGGTTCTGGAACAGTCATTACGCTTACTATTCCCCTCACCTTGTCCATCGATATATTTCACACAGAAAGGGTTAGCCACTTTGTCGTATAATCACCTAACAATCCCCTGATACTGGGTGCTCCCTGGTTGGAAAAGCATAATCCTGTCATCTCATGGTCCACGAGTAAACTCACGAAATGGAGCAGCCATTGCCTAGTTAACTGTTTTGCGTCTTATTCATTTCCCACCCAAATCGAAAGCCTGGAAGTGAAAGCATCCGTACCTATTCCTGACCAATACAGGCAGTATTCGGATGTCTTTAGCTAATCCCAGCCTCTCGACTCCTTCCCCATCATCCTTGGGATCCGTGCAATTGAGTTGTTGTGAGGTACTACACCACCCAAGAGTCGAGTTTCTCCTTTGTCGATTCATGAATCCGCAGCCATGGAGGACCATGTCCAAGAGGCGTTAAAGCAGGGCTACATAGGTCCTTCCATTTCACCTGCAGCAGCTGGGTTCTTCTTCGTGGAGAAAAATGATGGAGGCATGCGATCATGCATCGATTATCGAGGACTTAACGCCATTACCGGGAGAAACCATTATCCCCTCCCCCTTGTACCTGTTGCACTGGAATCAATGAGACAAGCCAAAGTGTACACCCGGCTGGATCTATGCAGTGCCTGTAATCTAGTGCAAATCACGGAGGGGGATGAATGGAAAACTGCTTTTGTAACCAACTGTAGACACTATGCGTACCTGCTGATGCCTTACGGGTTAGGTAACGCCCCTTTCCGTATTCCAGGCATCCATGAACGAGGTATGAACCTCGTTGAACCTGAACCTGAACGTATGAACCTGAACAAAACAGTTATAGAGTACATCGATTTTGATCTACTCAACAAATCTACCGAGTCACGTCAACCAGGTTTGTTCTGTTCTTCAAAAGCTCAGTGAAAACCAGCTACATGTAAAATTTCACAAATTTCACCGTTACAAAATTACGTTTTTGAGCTACTTTATCAGACCTTATGAGTGTCCATGGATGAAGGTTGATGGACACATCTGAAAAGTTTCAGATGTAGCCAACTGGCCCCAACCACACACCATAAAGGACTTAGACAAATTCTTGGGATTCACCACCTTCTACCGGCAGTTCACTAGTGGCTTCAGTTTGGTTGCAGCCCATCTGCAGCCGGGGGGGGGTTTCTGTCAGATCTCCCTGCAATCCTTCTCATCGCCACCGGAGGTGTACCTCCAGAGTACTGAATCACCAGTTGTTCCTCATCTCACCCTGATTCTCTGCACATATATACCCTCCCTAGGCAAACTCTCCTTGCAAAGTATTGCTGAACTTTCAGTGAAAGCATACAGAGCGTTTATTTCTGCTCATCTCGTCTCATTGTCGTTTGTTTCACTTCTCGAGTCTATCTAGCCCTTGGTACCGTTGCTTAGTGTTTGGTTCTAACCCTGGACTGTTTTCGTTTTGCTCTTAAGATTTGCCCTGTTGTGCTGTTGTCTGTTTTTCTGATCTACAGAGTTCTCCACTATCTGCAGTCTTTCAATAAACACCATCTTTGTTACTGCATATGGATCCTTGCCTTACTTCCGGAGATGGAACATCACGTCTATTCTGGTATAACATAATAACATCTACAAGTTTATTGTGAAGGCCGCTCTTGATGCTGTATGCATCAGGGATCTCTGATGAAACAGCCAATATTGGTCATTATAATGAATGCACATCTGGTGCAAAAAGTTATAAAACAGGTCTGAAAGTTGCTTTTTACTTAACTGTTAAGCTTACCATAAGTCATATATAGGACTGAGAAAGGGAAAAAAGTTCTCCTGGTTATGCTTTAATAACCTCTGACACATTAGGTGTTAGTCTTTTTCATTATGGAACCACAGGCTCAGGGCAAATTTCTTTATTCAGGATTCAAAGGAATTCTTAGCAGGGCAAATATTAAATGCTCTGATGGAGTGACAGGTTTTTATTTGGAACCAATATCCTAATTTTAATCATTTTTATTCCCTGTTATATTTCTTGAATACATTCTTTGAAAAGTTTTAGAAAATGTTAGCTTTACAAGTTCATAAGCCTTCATTGAATGTGTAACTCCTGAGACCAGTGATTCTGAGCATATAAAAATACCAAAAGAATTGAAGCATTTTAAGAGGGTGAAAGAAAGATCAGGTTCCTTGGTGAGTATATGTCACATAAAAAGCTAAATTAATTTACTTCATGAAATACAATAATCTTTGCCATTACAACTTGAAATATTATTTTTGTCAACTCTTCAGCACTGTCACACAACTTCTGCTCCACAGAGAACTACAGGTTGCAACTACATATCCCAGAATACCCAAGAGAACATTCATTCCAGACCATCAGCCTATCAGGGAAACCATTATCAGATCATCCCATCAAGAATACTAATCGGACTCACCTGTTTCTCATTAACTAATCCTATAAAGACTCTCTAGTTCCGTTCTGACATGGCGAAGCACCACCACTGTTTATGTACATACTGAGCGGTTCTCGGCACCTTATCGCTCTGCGTACTTTACTGCTTTTTGCATTTCCTGCTGGATTTGTTTGCTTGTTCATTTATTGCCCTTTTGATCTTGGATTTTTGGGCTGTGTCTAAGATACCCGTCAGGTTCAGGTTTTCCTGCTCTCTGATCTCAATCCTGTTTTGTGCTCAGACTACTTTTGTGGATTATTGCAACTTTACATTAAAGCATTTGATTCCATTCTGCAATGGTCTGTTCTCAGCCCATTACAAACATATCTCTTACCCCTCTGTGTTGTTGGAGTGAGTTAAAGAATACGGTCATTTAAGGGGAAAGTAGATCTTGTTAGAACTAGAAAAAAGATTTATTGAAGTTCACAATGAAGCAGGATATTATGTCATAGTGTGATGGGAAACATCCCCATTTGTTGGGTCCATGACACTGTTGAGAAAATACACAAGAGATATAAAATCACTGTAAACTGACATGGAAAATAGATGTTAACAGCAATAATAAACTGGCACAGAACGTTTCTATAATAGTGTCACTCTAGATAATATTTCCATATTAGTGTCTAGGTAATATTTCACTTCAATATTTCTTTGAGTGCTAAAAAAAAAAACCTAACTAACCAACATGCAGCTCGGTAAAAATGTTTACTTATTTGTTTATTTTGCTTTAACCCATTACTTAACAAAAACGACAGAAATGTCTTTCTTCTACCATGTTTTTTGTCCTGGAATAAAACTGGGGTTTTTGTTTTCAGACTTTGGTTCAGAAGAGATCCGATTGTTGGCTGTGGTAAAATTATGGTGACCAAACTGAATTCAGGCCGGGTGTAAAAAAGCCAAAGTCTTATCATAACAATGAGATCATTCCTGGGATTCATGCAGAGACATGCTTTCCTCATCTCCAAGATGACTCGAATCTATTGGAACAGTAAACATTAGAAAAGCATTTTTGTTATTGTTTTATAAAAGAAGAATGCCATTCAAAGTATCATTAGAAATTGGACTCATAATTTTCCATTGAAATTAACTGTATACCATTTCCCTTTGCTGCCGTGCACACCGAGTGCTGAGAGTCATCTCTGTACAATGTTTATGAGGCTTTGGTCAACAGTTCGGATATTTCCCTGATGAAAGTAAAAATCTTTCTCCGTGTAACGGAAAGTTTAGCTAATCTAACTGGCTGTGTAAATGAGGACATTTACCAAATGCTTGGGCAAGATGTGCTTTTGCATCCTGCTTCGCTGAGACCTCTGGGTAAAGAGGAAGGTTTGTGGGCACATCTGGGGAGGCCAGCAAAATGAAGTGGTAAAGCCAAATGTCACTGGGGACAACAGTGCAGCTGCCCACAACAGAAGAACACAACAGAAGAACACACTATTTGAGCTCAATTCTTGAGCTGAACAAAATACCAACTGGAAGGAGGCGAGGCCTGAAAAGGAAGAGCGCAGTCAAGATGCCCATGATGCATCTTCAAAGCATCGCAAGGGGTGTGTGTGGGAGTGTGTGTTATTTTTCATTTCTACCCGCTGACCTCTAATGTTTCCTCTTAATGTAATAAGAGGCCAGAGATGGTGTCTGAGTTGAGCTGGGCTTCCAGATGCCCCATCGTGAAGCTGATGCCTTGCTGATGGATTTCAGTCACAACTGAGGAGTCACATGTAACACAGTTCTCCTCAAAAACAGAAGGTTCTATAAGGGCATGTAACACAGTTCTCTTCAATAACAGAAGGTCCTATAAGGGCATGTAACACAGTTCTCTTCAATAACAGAAGGTCCTATAAGGGCATGTTCTTGGCTTCCATTGTTTGCTTGCATTCTCTGCTGCTTGCATAGATTCTTAGAAACATCAAGGCCTTTGTGTTTGTGCTATAAATCCTCCCTCTATTGAGGCCTTAGTGCTGGAGTTGGCCATCCCACTGACACATCCCCTCTCTTTACTATGTGAAGATATTTTGTTCATACTCTGGCATCACGGTTTGTGTGTGTGTGTGTGTGTGTGTGTGTGTCCGAATGCCACACCAATGACCATAGATCACATAAAACAAGCAAGCAATTACATTCATAGAATCACAGTGGTAACTGCAGTAGTAGTGGTATACAGTGGTATACAGAGGTATACAGGTCAATTAAATAAAACACAGCTGGTGGTTATCTGTAGGCAGACCAAACCAAGCAAAAGTTTTGTCTAAACAAAGGTGAGAAAAAAGGTAAAACATCAAAAAGTCCATGTTTGTGAGTCTCATAAAATTATACAGCTTTTTCCA
This sequence comes from Tenebrosternarchus preto, assembly GCA_025802075.1. Lineage (NCBI taxonomy): Eukaryota > Metazoa > Chordata > Actinopteri > Gymnotiformes > Apteronotidae > Tenebrosternarchus > Tenebrosternarchus preto. Next base: position 4,782,171 of record JAOYMR010000016.1, on the reverse strand, counting down.
TTTCACTTTGCAAAATTGCACCTTGTTTGTTCTGTTGATTATTCTGTGTAAAATGAGTTAATACATATATATATGCTTGCTAGGTTTGCTTTAAGAGGCCACTTATTGGAGCTATTAAAGCTGTTAGATGTCATAAAGGTAGAAACAGAGGTGGTTAATAAATAGCCCCAACGTCCCAAATCACCCACTTATCAAAGCACTGTTGTTTGAGAGCTATTAATCTAGTCATTTCATTTGCATGATAATGGCCACAGCAGTTGGGTGCATTTTTCTAAGAGGTTGGCAAGGTCAAGCCAGCAGTCAGTGCAGATGTTGTCTAATGGTGTACGTATGTGGACTTGTCGGGATTTTTCCATGACCTCATTGTAAAGGTGATAAAACCAAAATGATGCCAGTGATCTTTCTCAAGGTGAAGACCAGGCTCAGTTCACCTTTGTAACTTTAGTAGCATGTACTGTAAGACGATTTAGCTGGAAACTGCTATTTTAAACATAGATTTTACAAAATGAAGCTGCAAAATCCTTTAAAATGTGATACATTCGTGAAATTTAATCTTAACAGCGTAACAATTTGAAATAATAAGCGAAATATTGAGTCTGTTTATATATCTATTTGCTTCCAGACATTACATCTTTTATCCACATACTCTCACACACTCACACACTGGACCGGGAGCAAAGGAAGGTCTCCCAGGCTGAAACAACACATTCAGACACTAAATACATGAACACACATGTAAGTTAGAGATGCAAAGGAAAGCTGGAGGAAGAACAAAAGGGTGTGGGAAGCTGGCAATTATCAGATCCTAATGGTAGTCAAAATCTTGTCTAGCTGCATGCAGAGATGATGGAGATGATGGAGAGGTTGGACTTGGTTTAATGAATGGAATCAGTTCCTTTTTCAACCATGACATTTTAGGAGTGACAGGTCGATATGGCTGGTATTGTATAGTTAAACATGGTTTAACCTCTTTTACAAGATACTTGCTCAGATATACTCCCTAATATTCTCTGAATACGAAGAACCTACATTTTTCATCCAGAGAAAAGGTACATACTCAAAGTAGCACAAAATATCAAGATGCATCAGTAAAAAAAAAAAAAAAAAGGTATTGTTAGAACCCTGCCATGAGGAACCTTTTGTTTAGAGGGATCATTTTAATCAAAACCTTTCCACCAGGAAATGATTTCTGCTTTGTAAGACTGATGAAAAGATCAGAAGGTTTTCAAAGCACCATTTCTTCTAAAAGCCCTGGATACACACAGCCAGTTTCACTCCAGCAAATCAGTTTGGAAATGATTTTGAGAGGACATTTGTTTATGTGTCATACTGGAAAAGATGGACAAAGTCACGGATGCGTGTTGTATGGAGAGTTCTGAGAAATCCGAACAGTGCAATGTTTATAGCATTGCCTCAAACATACACAAATCCACTCTGACAATAAACAAGACAACCAGAAGAAAATTGCAATCACACAAATTCTTGCTGCTTGTTTTTGTTGTGTGTTGTTCTCATTGCACTTCAGTGGTGCATATTGTTTTGTCATGAGGCTGCAGCAGTGGGATGATGAAGTGTCCTTGAGGTCTTCAGGGACCTGCTGTCTAGAGGCGTGTGACTATTCACGATCTGTTGTCGAAGCTCCAACAAAACGAGCCAGCGAAAACATAACATACAGACTGCAAACATAGTCTTTTTCCACTTCCTGCATTCTTATCCCAAGGAGTCTGTTCATTCTATGGATGGTCAACCCACAATTAGGTCTCGTCAGCTTGGAGTAGTTATATTTAAGCTTCCAGACAGCAATAACTGTATAAAAAGTTGCTATGATGTGGTGGAATCCAAGCGAAGGGTAGCAGGTGCCAATTAACCCACTTTGTTACTTGGATACGTTGGGCAGTGTAATATGAGTGTTTCCTCTGGACTGTAACCTGTTTACAGAGGATCAGAGAGAGAGAGAGAGTGTGGTGACCCATTGGTATTGCATCAATGTCAGTGCAATGATGTATGAGAGGATAACATGTCTTCCCTAGACTACAAAGACATGCATTTAACCGGAGCCACGTTGAAGTGCATACGACTGGGAAAGCATATTACATGTTAGTTACAATGTAACAACGGTGTAATTCATGGTGTTCCCCGAGCATCTTATTCATATTGTGTTATGTATGTAGCTGAAACGTATCTGTTTAGACGGATCAAGTGTATGGGCAAGACTTCTAAAAGCAGAGTGATGCCAGTGTCATGCCATGCTAGTCTTTTTATGGCCTACATATGAACATGGAACGCAGGACAATTGCGCTTGTGTAGCAGATAGGAATTTAGGTTACTAAGCTTATGGTGTTCAGAAATACTGCCTGACAAAGGAGTAGATCTAGGGATCTCTAGACTCACTGAACAATTAGTGATGTACCCCATGTAACACACAATTCTCTTTTTAAAATCAAATGCCATTATAATATCTATATTCTTGGAGGGTAAACCAGTTTTCTTTGTTACTCTGCCGTTTTGTTTTAGTCATCCTGTTCTGCAAATGATCAAGCACACAATCAACCACACCGGGCGGCAGATGAGTGTCTGTCAAACAGTGAATGCAGATTTGTTTCAATCAAACATTTTTAAATAAGGAATTTACTAATAAGAAAACATTTACATAACATTAGTGTTTCCAGAGATGCTTACACTAGGTCTTAGTCTCCATGGACGAAATCTTTATGCCAGTATACTAGGTCTGAACCTAAGAACAGCGCTAAGTTAGAACTCTGGGAAAACAAGATGGTGTTTCTTGTATACCATGTCATGTATTAGACAGCTGATAACACATCCTACTGAACGATTCTGCGAGCTCTTTCCAGTAGTGGGGGCCTAACATTGTCAACACCCACCATGATTTTCTATTTGACTTATCGATATCTGAAGTAGGACAAAATCAGTAGGATGCGGCATTTGCGCACCCTCTCTCTCTCTCTCTCTCTCTCTATCTCTCTCTCTCTCTCTCTCTATCTCTCTCTCTCTCTCTCTCTGTGCTCATGATTCACAGTCACAATCATGAATCACAGTTAAATTCCTGCTTTCAATTCGAGACGGGCCAGCCCATCCGAAGCGTCGGCATGGCGACAGCAACAGCAGTGAGGCGGGCCCCCGGCGGCTGCCAGAATGCTTCTGCACCTGGGTCTGGTGAAAGTCCACACGGCACAACCAGAACACCCTGTTCCCCATGCCACACCTCTGCCAAGGTCAGGCTGGGTAATGTGTTTTCACAAGACCAACGCCGCCTCCACACCCCTGAAACATGCACAGCTGTAAGACTCCAGGGCAAAACTCACACTGACTCTGGTTCTGTTTCTCATGCCTACAGCAACTCAAAAGTTCACCTCCAGAAATACTGAAGGATTAGCTCAGGTATCTCAAATCTGCACCACCCCCTCCCTGGCAAAAAAAAAAAAAAAAAAAAGTTAACGTGTTTTGATAATGCTCAAGACTTTTTTCTCCCACAAATGAATTTGCTCTGCCACTAAAGCATTCGCCACTAAACGCCTGAGGTGATGGATTGGTATCCACTCTGTACCAGCTATTAAGGCGGAAGTGAGGCTGACAGCAGCTCACTTCAAAAAATCCAGAGGACGTATCACATGTTTTGTGGCGTACACAACCCCCTGGGCATTTCTTCAAAGAGTTCGTGTAGTTTTTGGTGCAGCAAGAAATATACATGTCAAGGGAATATATTTTTTTATTGGAATATTGCTCTAATGATACACATACAGCGCATTGCCGTAAACAGATACACATATGGTGGCTTGATCTTATCCCTGTGAACGTAACAAGCAATTAGGCATCAGATCCAGTACATTAGATCCAGTACATTCAGTATGACATTAGATCCAGTACATTCAATATGACATTAGATCCAGTACATTCAGTATGATATTAGGGATTGATAGAGAGATAGCATTCATAACTGTGAGGCTGTCGCAGTAACAGAAGTTGAAAAAAAATCACGATTTTCATGTTGTGTAATTAATTACCAGCCATTTTCTGAGCAACATGGGACCCTGAACAATTACTTTGGTTGTACATTAAATATATGCCCTTCAAAATTATGCATTTCAAGTATTTTCAAAATTGGTTTTAAAAGGGTTCAAGGCAAGAATATAATGAAGCCACTTGGTTTAACTAAAACTCATAGAGAAGAGGTTACTGAACAATGACAAAAAATCATCTATTTTTTATGATAAATAAAACAAAACCACCTTTCATTACACTCAGCCTCAGCTCTGCTCTCTCTCTCTTCCAGCTGATGGTCACATGGGTTTCTTCCTCCTCTTCTCCTGGACCAGTGAGGCCTGTCTACAGATCAGAGCTGTAGAGCATTTCCCTCTCACTTTTGGGGCCCACACATCCCTCCATCCATCCATCCATCCATCCATCTATTTATCTTAGATGGATAGATAGACGGTGGCAGGTCCCTTTACTGAGGGAATCCCATGCAAGAGAAGGATTGGGTTTGGGAAGCTGTTCCTGTGCCCCTCGGTGTGAAGCACGCTGCTGCAAAAAAGCCCATGTTTTACGTAACATGAACAAGGGTTTAAAACGTAAAAAAGAGAGAAGCACACATGAGAGAGATAAAAACGTCTGAGAGAGTCAGAAGGAGTGCAGAGGTCAGCGTCGGGTCACAAACAAAGCCCGTGGAGCCCAGAGCACGGACACGCTAGTACACTCGACTACACGCAAAGGACACACGTATGGCTGCGTGTACACGCAAGTGAACGCATGTGGCTGCGCAGGCACGCATGCCTACACGCGTGTGTGCAGGCATGGACGGGATTGATCAAAGGCACATATGTCACACTGAATACACACAACACTCGTAGCATTACTGCCACATCCTCTCTCGTGCTTTAACCGCTCATCCAGCTTTCTCACGTTTCTGCATGCATGTACACGATGGCCCGGGCCGCAGGCCTTGATCAGAGCTCCGCAGAGCCGAGTGGGAGGGATGAGACGGCGAGCCTGCTGGGATACTGTACAGTGTTGGTAGGTGGTAGGCTCCGCCTACATCCTGCCTTCAAAGTGTCTTCGGGTCTGCCTCCGCTCACTGGGTCCCTTTCCCCATTCCGCCAAAGGGTCCCACCATCTTCATAGCAGCGTAGTTCTGCAAGGCAAATAAAAACAGGCCATTCACATGACAGAGATTAAAATACCACTCCCTCTAGTCACACTAAGTGGAGCTTTGTCCAGGAGTGGCCAAAGAATGAACACAAGCAGGATATTCTAACCAAAACTATGTGTGCCTCCAGCACACGCCCCATCACTGAGCTTGTCTTGTTTGTGAGTGCGGGAGCGTGAGAGAAATATTCGAAGCAGGTGTAACTCTCAATAATGCATGGAACATTCCTGAAAAACGGTCAGAGTGATACAAGCTATTTATGCTCCAGTCAGCCACAAACACACACACACACACACACACACACACACATGCAAAACATGCGCAATGCTTACAGGGAAGGAGTAGAGGAAGACTCCAAGGAAGAGCAGGATGAAGAAGAGAAGAATCAAACCCAGGATGACCCACTTAAACCTCCTCCACACTATGAACTTCATCGTCTTGTATGGAGAGGAGAACCACAGGAAGGAGGTCTCGGGTCTCCTGCACAGGGGGTACATGAAATCACACAGACTCGTCAGCTTGAGCTAAGGTACCACAGTGATTAGTGTGGATCCAGCCTCAATGTGATGCCCATGTTTGTGGAGGGCAGGCTGGTCGCATGCACTCACTGAGGCTCTTCCAGACGGGGGTTCATGTTGGGCTCGTCTCTGCCCAGTCCCGCCGGCCGCTCCTCCTGATCCTGCTCAGACACTACCTCTAGCGACATTTCTACCTTTCCCTGGTAGAGAGAGAGAGAGAGAGAGAGAGAGAGAGAGAAAATAAGAGTGACAGAGAAACCAAGAGAGAGAAACAGATATGGAACGTGGTAGCAAACATGGATACTTAAATGTTTTGCTTCAGGTGTTAGATGTGTGCTACATGAAAATGGTATGTCTTTTCTGGAAAGCTCACTGATGTCACTCACTGCTATGATCTTCTCTCCCTGTTTGTCGCACACACAGGGCCACCAGCCTTTGACGGTCTTCTGCTCAAACAGAGACACCAGCTTGTCTGGGGGCTGAGAGAGCAGCTCCAGTCCACATTTCTCAGGGGACTTTGCAGGTCTCTGCATGTGGTTCAGATCCATTTCCAGACAACCTGAGAGGGAGGCGGAGAGACGGCGTTTATGTTCAGGTTTTGATAAAGATGTGGCTACACTGTGCTGTAGGTTCTTCCCTGTAAAGTGGGCAATTTGTCCTCGCCACTTTTTACATTGTGGCTACATTATATTTATTTAAAAAATGTACATATTGCATATTTCAGCCTACAGCATTTTCGGAGCGTCTTAAGGGAGCCATGCTCCCAGGGCCATAACTCTTATTTTCCACAAATGTGCTGATTTGCTGGAAATAAGGTTAATAAGTGCAGTAACAACAGTGTCAGTAATGTAGGCCATGGGCCAGAATGATATATTTGTATATGTGCAATACTACTGTGTGTGGTATAACCCCATGGATGGAAGCTACAGGCTACACAGGTTCAAACCGAGGCCCGCACACACAAGTTAATGATCAACACACACACACACACACACATGCACAGCCACTAAGCTAAAACATCAGGATCCTATCAGTGTGGTCCTATTTCACATAGTGTTTTTGCTTCGCTTTCTCCTGTCACGGTCAAGGCTGAGAAATGGTGTGGTAGGGTAGTGCTGTGGGTTTTTTTAGGGAGGTTAACAAACACTGAACTAGCTGAGGTTTGAGGTCTCCCAAAGGATCTGGGACTTTTTAACTCTCTGTGTCTTCTTCTTACCGAGGTAATCGTCAAAGGAGAACTTGTCATTGTCCCAAATCTGAAGAATGAGTTTTGGGGGTAGTTTAGTCTCAGCCTTGTCCAAACTCCAGAAGTGCTCCTGCAGAGACAAGGACAGAAAGTGACAGTGGAAGATGAAGAGAGAGAAAAACACGAGACTGACGGAGAGGCAGAGGTAAACAGACAGACCTAACGAGTGCCTGAGAAGGACCAAGTGAGAAAATGATGGAGAGAATGTGAGAGGGGGAGAGAATTAGAGAGTGGGTGAGAGACCAGGCCTGGGAGAGAGAGAGAGAGAGAGAGAGAGAGATAGCTGACAGGACAGGCCCGGTAGGAAAGAGAACCACTACAAGCCCACTTCCACACCCGGTCAACAGACAGGATGCCAGTGTACTCAGAATACAGTAGCTGTGATTGATGTGTGCTGCAGCACTGCAGGGCTAATGAAGTCACGCTTCACGCCAGCTCGCTGCTGCATGCCCCCCGTAAACACTATCGACCCGTCTGCGCCGTCGTCCTGACGACCAAACGCAGACACACCAAAACAACGCACGGCCCCCAGCCTTCAGCTCAGATAAGCTGATGACTTTTGGAACTGGAGGCTCTGGGTGGAGGAAGATCCCAAAAAACAAGACGGTCTCCGTCTCCTGAGAGGCCATAAAGGGTGAAATCGTTTTCTTTAATCTTATCATAACTGATCTCTTGCTGGCCAAAGGTTCACTCTTAGTGATCTGTCCAGCACCTCTGACCAGGCTTAGCCAGGGGAGAGGACAGTTGTGCTTAGATGGGTCTTTGCTGTACCTTGTTTTGGGGAGGAGAGAGGCTTGGCCAACCCAACTTCTGAAACTTTAATATGAGGCAATTTGTTCTTTTGGACCCGTCAACTCTAAGGAAGTCCACCAAACAGGACCAGCCTATATATTCCATAGGAAAACTGACACCAGTCAGGGCAGTGAGAAGTTGTGTTCTGTTCTAAACCCAATATCCCAATATCAGTGCTTGCAATGACATGGCAGTGAGTGTTAATGACCTCCATCTCCACCTGCACGTGTACAAATGAGGCAGCTTTGCCCGAATCCCACCTTTTTATCGATGGTGCAGAGCTGCTCGGCGGGTAAGTAATGGAAGGGGAATAGGAACCTCCAGTTGAAGTTGCCCTCACCGCCCAGCGAGCGATAGTGCACGTCGGTCTTCTGCTTGTTACCCTCGTGCCCGTGCATCCAGCTAGAGGCGAGAAACAAAACATTAGCACAGTTTCCCCTGCGGTGGCGTCACTGACATGACATACGTCTCTCGTTGCCCTGCAACCCTGTTTGTTTGCCACTGTTCGATCTCTTTAGCATCCTTCCGTTACTATTAGTCACACTGGCAACAGACGAGCAGCAAACCTGTGGCGTGGGCAACAAGTGTAGCTTCGGCCAAGCAGAGTGAACGTAGAGGAGCTTCCCAAGCTCAGGACGACACTCGGACCTACATACCCTTTCACATAAATGTCACTCATCTTCTCTCCGGTGACACTGACATCATCCAGGATGACATCACTGGTGTTCCATATAATACAGCGCAGAAAGAACCTGTGGAAGTAGGAGGGGGCAGAAGCTGATAGGAGCAGACAGACACATCATATACGCAACATTTCACAGAAAATGTTGCCATGTTGCACAAAAAGTCCCCGTTTTCTTACTTCTTTGCTCTGCGTGGAGTAATGTTGAAAGGCCGTCCGGGCAGGCCCAGAGACTTAGGGAACAGGTCCACCCACAACTGCAAGCGTCCCTGAAAAAGAGCGAACAAAAGATTCCGATCAGAGACACACCATACTACACACACACCATACTACACATACACACACCCCATACTACACACATACCATACTACACAAACACACACACACCATACTATACATGCACCATGCTACACATATGCACCATACACATCATACCACACACACACACACACACCATACTACACACAACCCTGCCAGCATGCAAACCCTGTCTGGAAAACTAGGTGTTCTGTAACACAGTGCGCTGCCACTCACTCTGATGCTGTATTTTTAGAGTTCGGAAACTCTTACTGGGCGAGCAAAGGTACCTGTTCTATGTCAGGCTGCAGGGGGCTGTACAGGGGCCTGCACTCCACGTGTTCAGGCACTAAGCCCTGGTTCCTGAGCACCAGCAGAGCCAGTCTCTCCTCCAGGGGCCCCAGGTGAGGGTTGTCTTGGTCCGTCTCCTCTGAGGAAGCAGTAAAGTGGACAGGAAGACACATCACTACGGCCGTGCTCTGGCACGTATAAGTAATAAACCCATTCCTACACGGATGTAGGTGATTTCTGGGTGTAGTAGGGTACAAGGATTCAGGCAAATATTACGATTGTGTAACACTAAATGTGGCGTGAAGAAGACAAAAAAATACGCCACATTATTATTTTTTAAAGACACACACTGACAAGACCCTCAGCTTTGATGTATAAAACTTTCAATAGACCATTGAAATTTGACTTCAACAGTAAGACTGGAGAAGAGTGGGTAAGTTCACGAAGCTTTACGTTTACAGGCTCTGTGTTGATTAGGATGTTTTCTGGATGATGCTCTCATTTCATTGCAAGAAAAAAAAACAGACTTCTCCTCTTTTGTTGAGTTTAAAGTCTCAAACTGTCACATCCATGAGGGAATGGAGAGGAATAAAAGAGTGGAGAAAGACAATCTGCCACCAGGTAGCTGGTTCCCAAAAATGGCTACCTGACAGTGGTGTTGCTGCGGATACATGGGGGAAAACAAAATGAGGCAATATTCCTCAGTGGTGAAGCCCAGGAGCCGGAGACGTGCAAGCATACCGCAATGTTGACCTTGGCTGCCTCAGGCTCACGCACTAGCCACTGTAAATCTGGAGCTGACCTTGGAAAGATGGCTGCCGAAGCAGTTCGTCTCCCTCAGGCACCATGAGCTTTACCTCACTAGCAAAGAAAAAAGGTGGGAAAATCCTGCTTTTTTGTGTGTGTGTTCATTTGTAGCTCGGAGTTTGGATTGGGAATAACGAGGCAGAATATATGACAGGGGACTGCGAGGAGGGAGATGCGCCCGTCTCCACGGGCCGGACCTGCTGAATACGGCGGTCCGCTCCACCACGGACGTCGTGTGTTTGTGTAGTTCCTCATCCTCCTCTGTACCTCACTGCATGTTTGTCCATGTCGAGAAAAGTCATTCTCTCCACCCGGACCTGTCGCCTAACCTCCCCGTCTCCCCCGTCCAGACGTGCGCAGATATTCTTTTTCCCCACCGGTGTTTTCACACAGCCGCAGCCGGTCTTCTGCACGCCTTCTTCACGCCGGAAGACGCAGGCATAACGGCGCTGGGCTGATGCTTTCGTTAGCATTGACTCGTGACTGACGCACACAACGGCTCCAAAGAAAAGACCTCCACCTCCACCCCACAAACCACTGGGGGAGCAGGGTCTTACACTGACACGTGCCCAGAAATGACGTCTCGGTTGCGGGGACCATTTTTCAAAGATTTTGACTTGAAGTGAAAATGTGAAGTAGAAGAGTGTGTGTTTGTGTGTGTGTGTGTGTGCGTGTGTGTGCGTGTACTGACCCAGGTCTGCAGAAGTGTATGAGTGTCCCCTGAAGAGCACTCTGTCCTGTCTGTAGACGGGCAGCTTGTAGTTTCTGCTCTGACACAAACGCTGGAGCAGTTGGCTGGGTTTTAACTGGTCTCTCCACTGGTTCACTCCAGACCTAGGGAGAGCGAGAGCGAGAGCGAGAGAGAGAGAGAGAGAGAGAGAGAGAGAGAGAGAGAGAGAGAGAGAGAGAGAGAGAGAGAGAGAGAGAGAGAGAGGCTACATGACACTGATCAACAACACACCTATGTAGAGAAAAGAACAGCACTGCTGATTTCTAAGCTTTCATTAAAACTGTAAATGTCAGAAAGCAGGAACAAGACCAGTCTAGTTATGGTATAGAGCAAAAATATCACTTTGGTTAAGGTGCTTTGGAAAAGTCCTGTTACTTTTGCTCAAAGGGCACTTGGGTGGTGCTCAAAGTGTGTGTGCATCTGTACACATTGCTGTGTTTGTGTACACACTGGTCTCCTTAAACACAGTAGGACTGGAGCAGTTTAAGTGTGTGTGTGCTTCTGTTCACATTGCTCTCCTTACACACAGTTGGACTTGGGTAGTTCAACCAAGAAGCATGTGTGTGTGTGTCTGTGTGTGAGTGCTTCTGTACACAATGCTCTCCTTACACACAGGAGGACTTGGGTAGTTCAACCGAGAAGTGTGTGTGTGTGTGTGGGGGGGGGGGGGGGGGGTGGAAATTTAAACGTTGGAAGAGTTAAAAAAAGTAGTAATGGAGAATTTTTAAATAAGTGTTTTTGTGGTTTTG
>JAOYMR010000016.1:4758036-4770885 GCA_025802075.1 Tenebrosternarchus preto | reverse complement strand
TTCTTCTCTGCTGACTGAGCAGGCGTGGATTATCTTTACAAGCGGCATCTTTACACGTTGCTCTCTTTACACACAGTAGGACTGGAGCATTTTGACTGAAGTGTGTATGTGATTGTGTGTGTGTTTGTGTGTGTGTGTGTGTGTACATCTGTACATGTTGTTCTCCTTACACACAATAGGACTGGGGCAGGCCACAACGGGCACCGTAACGTGACAGGAAGCGGTTTTCCAGGTCGATGACGGTCTCACCGATCTTCTCATCTTTGGAGAGCATGTCATAGTCATACAGTGTAATCCTCAGGTCCTTCTCCAGGGGCAGGGAACACGTCAGCTCAAACATCCTGAGCAAAGACATACCCGCTTGCTTACAAACACGCTTTCACAAGCACGCCTCACTCCAGGATTTAACACACCGTACTAAACACGCTTTCTCTGACACGTGGAACACTGTGCAGTCTGACTCACTTGCTTTCATGAAAATGGGCGCTTGGAAAAATTTTATGCCTCCATTCATTCTTAAATTTAAACAATATTTTATTTGCTTACGAGGAATGTCACCCTCTGTTGATGTTATCTGTTTTTTGTCACTTCCATGTGTAACTTATCAAAGCCCAGTATCTGAAATGTTACAGCAGTGTGGTTATTGCTATGAGTATAGCGACCCCTGTTGGTGTCCAGTAGTTCTTCATGCTACCAAAAATACTATACATGAATAATTCTGCTAAAGTTGTCTGGAAAATTAGAGAGAGAGAAGAAAGAGGATGTGAAAGAAAATTACTTACTTTCCAAAAACAGGGTTTAAGGTGCAGGGTATGTAGTTGTCATGGTCACTAATTGATTTCTTTCCTAGTGTGATCTTGACATAGGGATCACACTGTGGACAGAACAACAAGAGTGCAATTGAGTGCATGCAACACACACACACACGCATGCACACACTCTACAGGAAAAACCTCATTCACCAGCACAAATAACAGTGAAAATCCTGTCTCTCACCAGAATTGTGCAAACAGCAAATGTTCCATAACTCTCTGCTCCATGTCATAAATCTCTGGCCTGAGTAGGTAACGACTGAGCGTCCCCCGAGTGAGAGCACGATAGACAGGCCAGGGGAAAACTCACAAAAACAACGCTTGATCGTTTTCTTCAGCAAGCCCTTCGTATCTGTTGAGATGTTGACACTACAGAGAGTGCACACGTGAACTGCACCAGCACTGTGTTGCACGCGTCTCCCGGGAAACAGAATCTACAGTGCTCGCACCTTACCCGACCGTCTAGGGGTGGTTGAGAGCTGTTTTTAAACTGTAATGTTCCTACTGGGTTAAATAAGATGTCCTCGCATGGGTGAAGGTGATGGATTAAGGCCTCGTGTCTGGGAGACCAGCTGCTGGTTGGCAGGCTGCAGGTTGGCACCTACCTTGCCGTTGGCGTCTTTGGGTTGCAGCCCATGTGCCTGGATAACATAGAGGCGAACCAGGCACTCCTCTGTGCCATTAGGAGGGAGCTGGCGGAACTGGCGAGGGGGGAAATCACTAGGTGAAGGATCGTTGGGTAATGGGTAGATCTTGAACATGCCCTAGGGGTCAAAACACGAAGCATCAGAACCATCTCATGTGCACCTATAGAAAGCAGGTCATTATTCTTGTTTGTCCACAAAACGTTGGATTGTGCAACCCTCTATTTCACCAACCCCCTCCCAACATTAACTCTGTTCACTGCCATCACACAAAATGAACAAAGGCTTCTTTCCCCACACAGAGCGGTGCTTGATTCTGACGCAACATTAGAGCACTGAATGAAAGAATAATCCCAACGGCAGAGTTTGACAAAGAGCAGATGAAGACTTCAAACCCAAAGAGGAGAGTGTGTGGCCAGCTCTGAACACAAAGGCCAGAGACAAAGGCTCTGCTAGCGTTACTCGCTATGCAGGGTTCCAGGTGTGTCTTCGCATCTTCGCATGACTGTCTCGTTGGGGGTCACGTCCTGGGCAGCCCCGGAGACGCTCACCTTGAACTCTCCGACAACGGAAGGGTCGTCGTTCTCGTCCTGCGCTCGTCCGCGATAAAGCTTGAACGTCTGGCAGAAGTCGGACAGCTGCTCGAAGCCTTCCACTTTTTCCAGCTCTTGGTCATACACCTGTGAGGAGGAAAAGACTCGCCTGTGAGTGCCGGGAGGAGACAGAGGGCGAGTACCAGTCACTGAAAACACTGCACTTACCTCATGCTTACAGGCACGTATAACACACAACACATTCTTGTGTTTATTAACAGAGTGGCTGTCCATTTTAAGGCATTAACAGTAAATGTAACATTTCTGCTGCCCAAATGACCTCAAATGCTCTTAAAATGTAAATGGATCATGGGATGGTGAATTACGTGGATGTTGAAGAGCAGCAGTAAACCGTGTGATTTGATGTACTGAAGGAAAGTGTGTGTGACCCTAGCCTATGTCACAGGAGCCAGCCATACAAAATGGCCACCCAAGAGATGGCTGGGCGTCGAGTGTGTGTGTGTGTGTGTGTGTGTGTCTCTCTCTCTCTTGCTCTCTCTCTCTCTCTCTCTCTCTGTCTATTTCTCCCTGTCTCCCTAAGGCACCATTACGATAAAATAAAAATAACGCCAGTTTTGAGGGAGGTTGCTGGACAGAGCAACCCTCTGGACAGAGAGATGCGCACACGTGATGATGGTCAGTGGGCACACCCTGCCCTGCCCTGCCTTGCCCTGCCCTGCCCTGCCCTGCCCTGCCGTGCCTTGCCCTGCTCTGCCCTTTCCTGGCATTTTTGCCCCAGCCTTTCAACCCAACAGGCAAGGTAACACCGGAGAAACGACGACCAACTACCTAAAGGGCCCTCGCCCCAAGCTTAAGGAACAGAAATAGTCGTACAGACTGGCTATGAGTATGAGAGAGAAGCAGAGAGCAAGAGAGAGAGAGAGAGAGAAAAGAGAGAGAGAGTAGATCACAGGCAGCAACGAGGGACAAGAATGGGGTGTGTGGGAGTGGGGGGGGGGGGGTTTGGTTTGATGAGCTGATGACGTCTGCCGTGGAGCCCCTGTCTGCTCCTGGTTATACCCCTGTGGCATCCCCCTGATACGGATCCATCAGAGAAGCTGGCGGGTGCAGGGCCGCGCTGTAAGCGCTCGGGCTCGTGGGAAGCGGGAGGAGTGCAAGGAGGCGTGCGCAGTCCCCACCACCACAGCCGGCCTTTGAAGTTCTTCGGCAGTGCTGGCAGTTCTCTGCCATTAGACCACATTTCCACTGCAGTTTTTCTGCACCTCATTGGGTTTTGCTTGGCACCACTAACATAATGCCGTTGTTATGAACATAATGCAGCTATGATGTGAATTCCATTCAGTAACCTATTACTGGGGCTTTATGACATCACAGTCGTTTCTCAGTTCTTCTGATATTTACTTCTCTAGAGTCCTTACACAAATGACCTACAAATTAAGCCACCATTATGTGTGAGTGATGTGTGCATAACTGCTTGGCATTTTGTGTGTGTGTGTGTGTGTGCTGCTGACATTTCTTTGTTTTACCTGTAAAGTGTCCAGGCCTTTGTCCAGGTAACTTCCACACATCTTCCTCTCGCCGATGGAGGCGTAGAACTTACTCCACCAGTCCATAAATTCATCCTCCTAGTGGAAAAACAAGGGAGTGAAAGAAAGCGTGTGAAGGATGCTTCAAACCATTCTTGTACAGTGACACACCTCACTGAGTCACATCCAATGACAACACATCGAAGGTCTTTTTTTTAAGCTCAAACTGTAACAAATCCCACTCACCCACTGTCTCGTCTTTGTCCAGCAAGTCAAAAGAAATTAACAGGGTTAGTGAGGAAGACAAAAGTGATTAAAGAGACTTAAAGAACAGCACCGTTCATGCACATGCAGAAAAACAGAGAAACGACCTGTGGAAAGAGACGCTTCCAAAGGCTTTCAGTTATTTCCACTGTAAATTATTACAGTCAGTGACAAATCCTTCACAGGTGACAGGCTGGATTTTTCAGCATGTAATCTTAGACCTGCAGTGGAAGTACACGTCCCTAAACCAGCCAGCATTCTGACTCCCCTTCAGAAAGTCCTGTGTTGGATGCAATTGATGATGCCGGTTGCTGTTATACCAAATTGGCTTGGCATGGTGGGCAGACCTACTGGCTGCTCAGGGAGAGGTTTTGGCGGGAATCTCCTGAAGGGTGGCAAGGGACAGGGGCTTCTTGTCCAGGCCAAATCCACATTACCCCCGAGCAAAAGACAAAGAGGTGTTTTTAGTGTGAGACAACACCCTTCGCTAGTGACGCTGGCACTGAACAAGAAACAAAGACCCACTTTAACATCAGACAGAGGCAGGCGAGTCTTCATCCAGCAGTTCACTTAACTCCACCCATTACCTAATTGTCTTTGACCTTCAACAGAGACAGTGATGAAATGAATAATGTGGTGTGTATGTGCACATATATGTGTGTGTGTGTGAGAGAGCATGAGGAACCCAGGATGACCCAGCATGGCAAAGAACATGAGTGAGTGTGTGTCTGTGTGTGTCCAAACGAGGGGAGAGAGACGCGACGTGTGTGAGATCTCGGCCCTCGCCGCGCTCTCACACACTCCGTCCACCCACACACACACTCCTGCTTCCAGAAGCACAGCCCTGGCGTGCTCTACTGGGGGATGTACACTGGATCCAGCATTTCTCTTCACTGTTATTTTATAACTCTAGCAAGGGACGAAAAATTGTAAAAAAAAAAAAAAAAAAAAAGGAATGTTGGAAGCCGTTTGCTTTTCCCTCTCGTCCGCGGTCGAGGTGCATGGCAGAGTGGCATGTGTTCTGGTGGCTAGACGCTAATGGCTGTGTGTTAAAGATCCCAGTGTGCCACTGTGATGCCTGTATTTGTGTGTGTGTGTGTGTGTGTGTGTGTGCCCATCTCTGAGCCTGGCAACAATCTGGAGCTGCTCTCCGCAATTAGGCACTTGGAGGTTAAGCTAATGAGGGAGAAAGAGAAAAAAACAGTTTAAAAAAAAAAAAACCACACACAAACTGTGGAGAGAGGTGAAGCAAGCTCCAGCCAGCACTGCTGCCTGCCGAGACCCTGTAAGCGCAGGAGAGAGAGGAGATGCGCCTGGCGATGGCGTTCTGCCAGCCGGCTTGTCTACTCAGGGATGGCGCGGTGGAGAATCATGTCCGGCCACATGGTGTGGCACCGCAGCGTAGCTAAAGCAGATCGGACCAGGCTGCAGACACCCCCAGCGCCCACCCCTCTGGTCCTGACCTGTGCTGTTCCTGACCTGTGCTGTTCCTGACCTGCGCTGTTCCCCGTATTATTTGATGGTTGTGGGTGCATGCAGTAGTCATGTGACCTTTGCACTGAGAGCCTCGCTGTGCCCACCGCTGCTTGCCACCCTCGCTTTGCAGGGCAGAGGAACGGTACTGAGCCAACGAGGACAGAGGAGCCAGGCTTTGTGTGCCAGCTGCACGATGGCATCATAACTGGGCATGAAAAGGACACCAAGCATAACGTCAGTCGCCAATGGACAGAGGGAAAACACGACACTTCCCTGCTCTTCCGAGAATTTGTTCATGCTGAACTTGTTAAGAGTGGTTGGTGACTTTCTCCATTCCATAAATATGAACTACTGAAGGACACTGACACAGCCGGCTTTGTGCCTGAACAAAACTACTGAAGGACATTGATACAGCCGGTTTTGTGCCTGAACAAAACTACTGAAGGACACTGATACAGCCGGCATTGTGCCTGAACAAAATTACTGAAGGACACTAATTCAGCCGGCATTGTGCCTGAACAAAATTACTGAAGGACACTGACACATCTGGCTTTGTGCCTGAACAAAATGGAGATCAGATGAATTTTTGACCCAGTTTAGGTAGACAAAGAATAATAAAAGGATGCCACACAGAGTTCTGTAGTGAATGGATTTGAGGTATATCTACCTTTAACATAAAGAATGTTTATAATTTGTGGTAAAGGCGTGTCAAACACTTTGACTGACAGGTCCCTCAGGAACATGAAGAATTTCCAAAATTACCTCAGGAATTTTTCTACAGTGCTTAGAGCAAAATTATTCGGGACTCTTGTACAGGTTGAACTGGAGGTCCAGACCTATTCATCCAGAAGGATGTAGATATTCATCAGTACAACAGCCTGTGTGCTCCTTCTGAAGTGAACCCATGACACTGGTGTTGTTAGTGACTTTTCTCTACCAGCTTCATCAGGTGCTGTACAGGAGTTTTGCTATAGCTGGTTATAACAAGCCAAAATTGATATAGCTGAATGTTCAGCATGTTATAACCCTATAATACAGTGTGATATAGTAAAGGGATTAATCCGTACATTTTCTTTATTAGAGGTGAGCCTACTGGACAGTAAGTTGTGAGAATTAGCTACTGTGAAACAGGTCAAACAAAAACTCCATGCGATCGTTGAAGCACATGAACCCAACACTAGAAACCCTTTTCAGTAAGACCAAAGGAGATCCTTTAAATGACCTTTAGCATAGTTGCGCTGTCTGCAGAGAATTCAGCCATGAGCCCGTATTTCATTTTCTGAGCGACCACAATGTTGGCCCTTTTTGTTGCCCTCAAACTTCTGAAGTTGTTTTGGATGTCGACTATAAAGGCGAAAAAATGGAAAAATCATCGAAATGCCTTTTGCCCTTTGGAATGTCTGGAGGCTTGGCGTGTAATAGGTCAGCAGCACTCCACGTTCCGTAATGACTGCATCACGGTGAGACAGGCCTCCATGTTTGACAGTCATCATAAAGCAGTAAGCCACCATGAGGCCAGCTGGCCTTTGATTTAAAGAATAGGAACCATGATCAGCCACA
This sequence comes from Tenebrosternarchus preto, assembly GCA_025802075.1. Lineage (NCBI taxonomy): Eukaryota > Metazoa > Chordata > Actinopteri > Gymnotiformes > Apteronotidae > Tenebrosternarchus > Tenebrosternarchus preto. The sequence continues at coordinate 4,764,049 of JAOYMR010000016.1, read as the reverse complement.
TCAGATAAAACATTCACTGCATGACTATCACCATACTCGATGGTCAGCATCAGCCTGAGCGTTTCTGATTCATCACGTTAATGGCATACTATAGTTCATCCCAGGCACATACATCAGCAGCTGAATCTGGACTGAATTCTTTATTGCAACAAGTCTGGAAGTCATGAAAAATACATAAAAATGTCATATACTACAGCACTGACCATGCCTAGATGGGTCTGTTTCATCATGTGGAAGAGTTACATTCATGCCCCAGCCTATTAAGTCATCTTGCTAGCTATGATATCAAGACAGGATCTTGAGAATTCACAACGCAAGGATACTGACCTCCGGTTCACCATGTTTAAGCACTGGTAAGTAACCTCACTCAATGATAAGGCTCTGACATTTTCCTGCTGGTTAACTTCAGAATTAGTTCATATGCAAACTATCTACTCTTTCCCTTATATCTATGTCTATAAGTGCTATTACAGGATTATGTGTGTGGAAAGACCAGAGCAGGAAGCTCTCAGGATGCAAACAGGATGCTGTAGGATGGGGACGTGTGTTCAGCCTCCCCTTCTCCAGTCAACGAGGAGGGCAACAGCGACGTTTCCAGGCTTGTGTAAAGTCTACATCTCCAAAATTTCATTAGTGGAAAACTGACTGAATGTACCGCGACCCTGTCCCTTCATCTGTTTCTGACATTAGGCTTTTCAGGGGATATACACCGGGAATCTTAGAAAAGCCCTATTTACTTTGGCTTTAGTGAGAGAGAAAATTTGGGTTTTTGATCATCTGGTTTGAATATTTTCTAATAAAATAAATATCTTTGTTTGTAGAAAGAGAAACCTCTAAGTCTTGGCTTGGGGAGACAGTGAGTGCTACATTTGGAGTGTCACATAAACATGCGTTTGTATCAAAAGAGCCAACTTAGAATGGGGTTAGATGGTGCTGAATGGGGCTGGATGGAGCTGGATTGGGCTGGATGTGACTGAATGGGACTGGATGGAGCTGGATGAAGCTGGGTGTGGCTTGATAGGGCTAGATAGGACTGGATGGAGCTGGATGGGACTGGATGGGGCTAGATGGGACTCAGAAACATGACAACTAACACTGGAATTGTAACGCTATAGTGAACAGGTCACATGATTTACTTCACCACAATAATTTATTTCACCATGGTAACCGTCTTTAAGCAGGTAGGACAGCACCTCCTTACTAGGGCACATGCATGTCATACTCTGTTACACTCAAACATGAATAAATATTCACACTCACATTCCTCTTATTGTATGAACTAAAATTTGTGCAGCCAAAAACGAATTGTAATGAAACCAGTGTTGAAATCAATTGGACGTTTTCTGTCTTAACACCAAACAGTATCCGTCTCTGCGTTTCATCAAAGAGATGAACATTTCGCCATTTTTCTCTGCAACTAATTTCAGGCACAACAAAAGGGGCCATTATGCACTCAAAGACAGATTCAAATTCAAATTAGGATGATCAATACAACAGAAATTTCAACTGGAGGAAAATGATTCATCTTTACTGCTAAAGATGTCTGAGATTTGGGATTGTAGAGATTGGTGTTTAGATTTTTTTTTCCCTGCAGTACTGCAAAGCCAAACTTGTATGAGTGAGTCAGCAGTTCACAGGTTTCACAGATGATTTATTTAATTGGGGACAGCTTGAACAGGACCTTGACTTGCTTAAGAGCACATGAATGCACACAGACATGCTATGCTCCTTCACTCTCTCTCTCTCTCTCTCTCTCTCTCTCTCTGTCTCTCTCTCTCTCACACACACACACACACACACACTCACACATCTTGGGAGAGGATTCATATATTAACTGTAATCTGTCCAATTACTGCAATTTTTTTTCAAACTGACTAGTACTAGTAAATGTTACCTGGGGAATACAGTAGTCTCTTTTTTATGAGTAATAATTATTTTATTTTACTACATGTGTAACTTTATATCTGCAACTACCCTCAAGCAGTATGAAATTGTGAAAATGTTCTTTCTTCATTCTTTTCTTTGCAACCAGCTCAATTAATTCACTGGATCCAAAGGATTATAGAACTGTTGTACATTATGAGCTTGGGGTAAACATCAGGGCACAGCAGAAATGTTTACGTTTTTAGGTCTTATTCTATGCTGCTGATGTTCTTTTGTTGATCTTCTGTAGTGCTTTAATCCAGTTATATGCTTAAATCTAGCTAATGTTACAATGTACCTTAAATGTACCTTAATGTACCTTCATATGGTAACATTGTGCAACCAGCAACTTTTCAAACATACTCGTCACCATAAGGGATGGGTGAAGTCATTTCAACATGCACTACAGGCATAAATGCACTACAGTTGGAACATGCACACATGCACAAACAACAATTCAGCATCTTCAGTCCCTTGGAGTAGCACATGATAAAATATATCATGCTTAAGAGGGAAGGAAGATGCTGAAATGCAGCCAGTGAAATAGCAGGTAGGGCAGGGGCAAAAACAGGAGGAAGCAGCATAAGTAGCGTCAGTTCAAACATACGTACGTGGAGGCTGGAGCGAGAAGGTGAGATGTTAATAATAGCAGAGCTGGTGCCATCTGCAGGCTACAAACCAGAAGCATAGTGGTTAGCAGGTCAGAATCTGTGAACATCCTAGAAACCTCAAGGAAACATCAGCATTCAAAGACAGAAAATGTTCAAGAGGATCACTGTTTACAGGATGTTCCACACCGCAAGGATACATAGCATGAAGTTCAGAAGAGGAGTGATCTCACTCTGGCATGAGAGGTAGTTTACAGCCAGTGTAAAGCTGTCTGCTGTAGGCTTAATATCGCTCCAGATGTTTATGTGAAACACAGTTACTCCTGAATTGTTCAAATTAAAGTTATGTGGATATTTTCGAAATTATATAAAGGAGAACAGTATGATTAAATGAGAATGCATTAGTACAGCAGTGCACACAGTCTAAGAGCAATATGGTAGTGTCCTGTATGACTTACAGACGAAGACGAAGAGAAACTGGGGATGAGCTACAGATGGTATCCTCAAGCGTTCTTAATTCAGTCTTTTGAGATCTGACAAGCTTGTGCTTTCAAGCTAATATATTTATTATTGTGAATGCTGGATCCATGAAACTTGATTTCTTGATGAAGAATAACATTGTTGTTCTCCCACAACAGGGGCATTAGGAATGTAATAATAACTCCAGAAGATAGAAGAGACAACGAAACATTGAAAAAAAACTATTGCTATTCTATAATGCTAACAGTGAGAATACAACGCAGTCGCTAAAGCTAATTAGAGACAGACACAATAGATGTGCATTACTCAGATCCTGCACTATAGTACCCCTTTAACACTAAAACAAATGACTGTTGTCCTTGGGAGTTACGTTCCTGCAGAGGTGCCAAGCCCCGTCATAAATTAACATCCCATGAAATTCATCTTCTGAGATAAACAATGGGAAAATAATGAAAGTCTGATGAGCAAAACCCGCAGGGGAGTGATGGAAATGTATAAGAAAAACATCTTCAGGGCAAAAGACAAAAACAGTAGTGTTTCCTTTGGGCATAATGTGATGCACTGTATGCAATAAAATATTCTGACAATAAAACTGATGACAGAAAGCAATTCAATTTTAAAAGTTGTTTAGTCATTGTTAACTTATAAACAGTCCTCACAGAAGAAACATAGATTATATAGATACTGCTGTCCTGATCTTGGTATATAGATACTGCTGTCCTGATCTTGGTGGTATTTTGGTATTATGACAAAGAGCATGCTGAATGTTAGCAACTATGCCAGTTAAAGGAACTTTCTGGTGTAATTTAATTTTTATAGTTAGGTCATGGCAATGAGATAGCCGTACATTATCCACAGAGATATATACATGCCAGGTTGCCAATAAACACCAAGCAAACATAACGAAGGCCAAATCAATTAGGCTACATGGTATGTCTAGCAAGGTAATGGTCCTGCCAGAAACACTTGCTTGAACAGTTATCCCAAATGATTATCGTAATCACTCCTTACTGAGAGACCAAGGGTGTGGACAATAATTACGGTGGAGTGGGGTCTTATAACAGTGCCATTTTTGCCCAAAGTTTTGTCAAAGTCTGAGGCACCAAAGGATATCCAGAAAGTGCATGAAATGAAGTTACTCTAATAAAACAAAAGTTATATGGAGATTGTGTGGTACATGACAGATGACAAGAACTAGCTAAAGACGCGAATATCCACATACGTCATAGTTCACATTGACCCTTCTGTTTTCCCTCCAAGGGACGACTTTTTAGGTCACACCGATGCGAGCCAACTCTTTACAACGTGTAAAGATCCCAGATCAACAAAATGTCACAGGCAAATCAAACAGTTAAGAAAGCCAAGGTCTTTCTCTGCCACGATTTGGCTGAGTGGTTCAGAGTGGGACCTGGTTGCAGAAGGTCTGTCAGCAAGTGTTCTCTTTCCCCTAGAGTCGACCCCAAGAGAGGGGGCGGAGGGGTGGAGAGGTGGAGGAGAGGGGGCAGGATGGAACAGGAAAGGGAGGACCACTGTGGCGCCTGTGGTGAGCAGGCAGGAGTGAGGGGGTGGGGTGGGGGCGTGGTTGTCTATGACAACGACTCGCCACATCAGAGGGAGGACTAAACCCTTGCAGTGCCTTCTGCAGAATAGTGCCAGGGCATTATATATACAACAACAGAGTCAGCTTCACACGGGGCACCCGGAGGATCAGCTAATTAGTACCAGGCCCACTTGTTTGCAGGCATCCTCTGACATGGCGCAGTTGTATTACAGCATGTATTAACCCAGTTGTATTACAGCATGCTCTGAGTGTAGCGAGAAGTTGGAGTTTGCTGCATCACCTCTTTATGCCTCATAGCACGTGTGCCTTCCCCACATAAAACCCTCCAGGCAAATCCACCAAGAAGCTGTGTGTGGTAAAACCAGAGCCGAGCAGAATGTCCGGTAGGTTTCCTCAAGACCCATCTCAGAAACCTCCTCAAAGTTCCTCTATGAGAGCATCCGCTTTTAGCACTTTTAGATTCTGAAGTTATGTTCTTTATCCTAGTCAGTACCATGGCAAATCTATAAAGCCACCAAAGGCGTGTCAACTTTCCCCACAAGATGTTGTTCTTGGCCTCATTGAAACGTGCACTAAGTGACAAACATGGTCCTCTTTACCAAAGTGTGTTTTTTTCATCAGAAAACGAGATCCCAGTTTGGGGTTGTAGCTGGAGCCAAAGTGGAGCCTTTGGGGAGATGATGAGGCTCAAGTTTCCTTTAATGCACTGGGGAGTGTAGTCCAGCTCTCTGTACAGCTCTCTGCCCCCACAGCAGAAAGCACAAGGAATTCAAAGATGTGGAAATAATTCAGAGCACAGAGTGCTTTGGCTTTTCTATGCTGCTGTTTGCCTGGTATGGCTTTATATATCCAAATTGGTTATATTCACAGAGTTGGATATAACCCCACTCTTTTAGATAGTGTGGCATATACAAAGCTTCAGGTTAGGTTCTATTATGAACTATCACTCATAATAGAAAATTAATCCAGAAACAAAAGGTTGAGCTAGTGAACAACTTCTCTAAAATAGGTTTGGCAAAGCAAAGACTGGGAGCTCAGAACCAAAGGTCTGTACTGTGGGGCTGTCCTAAAACTCCTCCTGAGACAAACCTGAGACAAACCCGAGCCAGAGACTTAAAGGGGCGTTCCTCCTGCTGCTGCGAGCAAAATGTCTCGCTACCGTGTGCCCTAAACCAGGCCCGGCCAGGGAGTGCGGAGACGCCGTGCATCCTCACACAGGGCAGTGCGGTAGCCCAGCGAGCACACACCCCATCACACGTGAACGGCATGCAGCGCCGAAGCCAGGAGTACAGCCACGAGGCACGAAACAACTCCGGCCCATCCAAAAGAACTGCAGGAAAAGCATCCTGGGGAACCCAGTGTCGCCAAGGCGGGGGGGGGGGGGGGGGGGGGGGGGGGGGGGGGGGGGGGGGGGGGGGGGGGGGGGGGGGGGGGGGGGGGG
>JAOYMR010000016.1:4722566-4757936 GCA_025802075.1 Tenebrosternarchus preto | reverse complement strand
GGGTCCCCCTGTGGCGCCCGGCCACCCCCCCCCCCCCCCCCCCCCGGGCACTTCTCTACTCCCAGAACATTTTCAGATGGACAGAGATGAGAACCATGAGGGGATTTTCACATGGATGGCTGTGGTGTTGTGGTCCCTCTTATATTTGTTCTGACCCGAACAAGCCATTTGATGGCAATCCTTTGACAAGGCAAGCCAGAAAACAAATGAGAGAAAAATGTTCGTACGAATGTGGAGCTCTAAATAAAACCGCTTGTGCTGTGGTCGCCAGCCAGCTGAGATCAGGACAGGGACTGGAAAGGGTGTTTACTGCACATTTAGCAAAACGTTTGCTTAGTTGAAAATGCGGTCACCCTTCGTAGCATTCGGCCAATTCCTGCACAACCACAACTGGTGTAACTAATGATTGTGGGAAATATTACCAGAACGTAGAGCAACCAGATATGTTAGATAATTGTACCTATATTATCTTGGGAATTTAGAGGGTAATCAAAATGAGTGGCTTTTGGGTTCCAGAATGCAAGTGATTGTCCATAATCATCACATTTACCAAATGTGCCACTCTGTGCTTCAAGAGACATTAGACTTATCATTCAACAGTAAACGGACAAATTCAAGATTACACATTAGACAACAACAAAATAAACTTTGATCTCGAACTAGATCAATGGAAAAGGTGAAACGGAGTGACAGAAAGTATCACATTAGTGGCCTTTTAGCAGGCACTGGGAGTGGGCTTCTAAAGACGGCCTAACATGAATGTGGATTCATACGTTTCATTAGTTATTAATATTTTACATTAGGTACTCATGCATTTAGTTAATTATTCATATGTTACATTAGGTATTCCTTTTTGCATGGGGTGCTCATTCGAATGACTGACATGCTTGTGGGGCACAAGCGGGCAGGCAGGTCAATAATGTAAACAAACTCACCCTGTGACTGTGATATATTGCCAAGGGAGTGAGCTCAGACATGCAAACCCAAATTCATTGCTCTGTTTTTGTTTGTTTCCTCCAGTGACTAAACAAATAAAAAGCTGAAAGGTCAAAGTTGTGACATGGAAACAATTTTTCAATTTTCATAGTTTCTTCTTGATCCTTTTTTTATGATGTTATTTTTATTTTTATTTATTTGCTTTTTTTTTTATTTTAGGGAGAGTGGGCTATGTGTAGTCTGTTGTCAAGGCAAGGAACTGATAAACCCTAAAAGGAGGCTTTGTTAAAGACTGTGCTCTTTTTCAGATGGTCTAAATTGGTCTATGTCTTTTTCTAGTTAGCTTTGTCAGTATGGATATGGGTTATAAGCAACATTTCTTGATGAGTATTTATTTTTCTCATAATCCCCCTTACAAGGCCTGTATTTCATTGTTTGACTTAAACAACACTGATCATCACAAACATCAGTATGACCCCAATCTCACCTCTTTCTCTGTGACTTGAACTATACATCCAATACGCTTATGTAGTCCTCAGGCCAGGTAACCCTCCAAAGCACAGGTTACATATAGTGCATATACACTCACTGAAACAAGCACTATCTGCCATCATTGCTGCTTTGCGAAAGTGCCACAACAGATATTGGGCCGTTTCTTTTCATGGGTCCAGACAAGATCCAAGGACTGGCCTGCAGTCACAACACGTTCCTCTTCACAGAGAGAGTGCACTCGCCATGACAATGGTAATGCACAGGTTCTCTCATTAAGATCATCAAGGGGAAACGACTCACATTATATGGTCTTATGAGAGCTTATGTACTGTAAACATAAGCTCTCATAAGACCATACCTCACTCATTTGTGGTATTTGTCCATCAGTAACTCAAAAGAACCTGAGATATGTGACCTCCCAGCCAGGAGAACTAACTCAAAACAATTTGAGGAACATAAGAAATATCTAAGTTTGTCACAATTTTTTATTCTGAACAATGACAGACAGAGGTAAGGAATTTCCAGTCACATACCTTTAGATGCTCAAAGGGTGGTCCGTCTAGATGACTGACAGATTTTGCATCAAGTCATATGTGCTTTAATGGGATGTTGTATCCATACTAGATGTCAGACATGAGGGTGAAACTTGTACCTGTCCAGGAATGAGAGGCTCCTTGTCATCAATGTCGATCAGAACATCATCTCTTGGTGTGAAAGCGATCTCATCTGTAAAGAAAAACAAAACAAAAAAATATTATTATTATTATTATTATTATTATTATTAATGTCTAAACATTGCTTTTGAGTTCATTAGGCTGTTAATCTCCTCAGTGTTCTCACCAGGCTCTTCATCCAGACATTCTCCTGGCTGGATCTCTGGAATGCACCGGAACTCCTCCAGCGAGCGGATGCTACACTGGCCGACCACTGGCTTCCTGCCAAACTGCCTGTTATCAATCACCTTGATCACCAGAGGAGGTGTATACAGCTCCTCCCTGGGCAGCCACTAGACGAGGGAGGCAAACAACAGGGCACAGGGGGAAGAGGGAGAGACGGTCAGAGAGCTCGGAAACACGGGTCCTCTGTGGACCGTGACTACAGCGCTTGCTGCACTGGGGTTTTGTCTGTTTCACATACAATTAGGGAGAAGCTCATCCCGCTGCCACAGTGCTCAGCACATCTAACCAACAGAACAACAGCACAGCACGCTGAGCCACTTCAGGCTTGGCAGGGAGAGGGGACTCTGGCAGGGAAACGTCAGCGTTTGCTAGTCAGCATTCCTGGCGCTGTAGTGTAGTGGCATTTACTGAGGAGTTGAGTCATTTTGGGCAGCACTTCCTTGGTGTTGGCCAGCACTCCAGAGAGTCTGATATGGCAGACATATGTTTTCATATAGGGCAAGAAAACAAAAACACTGTGCTTCATAGAGCTGAGGGAGTCACACACAGCCACTCAATAACACACAATAAACAACATATAGTAATTACTTCATAGTTTGTTAATGTTAGTGAGTACTTGTTTTGTACTGTGTAATATATATATATATATATATATATATATAATTGAATTAATTGAATAAATTAATAAACAAATTTGTTAATAAACCGACACTTGTAATAAAACTTGTAATACAAATCTCACAACATGATATTCTTACTTTGTTAATGACAAGCTAAGGTTATTGAGAGAGCCTGGTGGTGTTTTAAGGAGAGTGAGAGCTTCAGAGAAAAGAGATCAGAGGAAACTGCTTTCTGGGAAAAGGACCAGCACTTGGGACAGTGTGACTGGCTTCAACATCCAGTGACACTATTTGACGCACTAGTAATTTGAATTCAACTAATTTGAAATTTGAATTCAAAATTCAAACATGATATCATTATTTACATATCTTAACAAACTTAGATAATGATTAAGCTACCATTGATTTGAGTTTTTTTAATGTGTATTTAGTGTTTAATGTTTTTGTTTGGTTATTTGGTACAGAGAAACAAAATGAAACAAAACAATGCTGTTCAAAACAAAGATGGCGCAGCAGCAACAGTTTTAAGATTTCACCAGCAGATCCCCAGCAGATCTGCATGTGCTTTGCTAGATAACATGGAACAGGACCACTGGAGCTGATCCCAGAACTGCTTCCCAGAACTAGGGGCCCTGGTAGGAACCTACCACATCCATGAAGAGCGTGTTGATGTCGAAGTTGGGGTTCTTCTTGGCGTTGCGGATGACGCAGGACTGCACCATGCTGCCGCCACACTCCACCTGCAGGCTGGGCGAGGACACGCTGGCCAGCTGGAAGCTCTTCAGGTTGCGAACACCCCATGCCAGGATCTACATGGTCAAAAGTCAAAGGTCATTTCAAACATCCATTAACGTTGTGGTGGGTACATTAATAAATTTTGTGATCCTTCTGTAAACACTTTTTAAATTATATTTGTGCATCATGCTAACCTCAATAGCAGTGCGTTGTAGGACAGGTTTGATACCCTGTGGCACCACGTAGACATTTGGCTCTCTCTGGGGAGGAGGGAGGGGCAAATCAGAGTCCTCCGGCTACCAATCAGAACACAAAGCAGGGTTTAGAGAAGAACCGGGCCATAGTGGAGTGCGACATATACGACAAACAGAACAAAATACGAACCTTGTGGTACAACATGTGGCAAAATGTGTGACACAAACTGCCAATTCCTTCCAAAAGAAAGTCATGGGTTTTCAAAACCAACAGAAAATCATGTTTACTATAACAGGAAGAGACAAACTGAACGCTGACATAGTTCTTTGTCACACTTGCTATGTGTACATTCTTTGATATTCTAAATTACCCATATCACAGCTGGGCTAACTGGAACACCATGTGACGTAACACCAACGGCTGCAACAGCATGAAATAGGTGTGAAATTTGTAAATGGGTGTGAAATAAAATGGACTTCATAGCCCCAAAAAAAGCAGAGGAAATCAGTCAAATACAGTTATTCCCAACATCAGCTAGTGCTAGCCAACATGTCAGGAAAAAAGGCAACAGTGATTATTAGCAGGACTACATTGTTCCCTGAGCTGCAAAGGCAACTCTCATGAATACAATGGCACATTGTCTGAAAGCGTGTTTGGAATTATGCCTCTGATGTTTAAGAGTATGCTATGTAATGTCTGACTTTTATTAAACCAAGTCCAAGATTTAAAGGCATGTCTTAAAAACAAAAAACAGTCCAGAATCATTCTCCAGTTCATTGATTAAAAAGACATTCCCCGACAGTATTATAAGAGATTTGAACTACAAACATGATGAAAGTGACATTGGTGTATTACAATATTAAACAACAATCTGGGGTTCCGTAACCTATAAATGCAGCTCATCGTTGCAGTCGTCCAACTGGGTGCAACTGCGGGCAATACAGTGGCTTGTTTCAGAGGAAAATCCATGAGAAAGGCAAGACAGTGCGCTCAGGCTTTTGGCGAGCCGACAGACATAAGCAAACACTTTATGGCTGATTGCGGAACAATGAGGCACAGTGCAGTGTTTGTCGCTGTTTTCTTCTGCAAATCTGATATAGGCCAAATTACTACAAGTATTGTCAACATAGATCTACACGGGTTGTGCTTGTCCTCGTTTTTAAGGAGGGCTATCGTTACAGTTTGTTTTGTTTGTTTGTTTTTGCTGTCTGAGAAATTCTAGAACAGAAAACCAGACGTCTGTAACGATGATTCTAGAATATCGGAGGGTAATTTCGGAGTGTAACACAGACTAAATCCACTAAATCCACCCCATTATAAAGCCCTTCAGCCCATAGCTGGGTTCTGAGGTCTAGGGTCCATTTCACTCTTGATGAAGTATGGTGTCTGGTGTTTGGTGCATAAGTTTGTAAATCTTTGGTAATTTTCTTCCTGGCTGTGTGTGTGTGTGTGTGTGTGTGATTTTTACCCATTGCTCATGAAGACTCTCGGAGAGGACCACTGGAAAAACAAGCTTGAAGACAAAAAAGGAGGAGTAAAAATAAAACATAAAATAGGGAAGGATAGAGACCAAATCTATTCAAAAGCACAATAAAAGTACCATTTGGTCTTTGTCACAATAATTTAATAAGCAAGCTAGTAATTTATCAATTTTGATAATCAAGGAAATTTAATCTGCATTTTGCTTACCTCATCCATGATATGGGAATGTGGGGGGATATCCCCCTGGAAAAAAATCAAGTAATAATTAAAACAAAAATAATCCAAGAATACATGTGAGGACAAGTGTGTGTGTGTGTGTGTGTGTGTGTGTGTGTGTGTGTGTGTGTGTGTGTTTGCGTGTGTGTGTGTGTACATGCACATACACATGGGTGGCCTGGCCAGTGCTGTACGCATGCACTCTAATTTAATTTCCTACTGATTGTGCTGCTCTAACTGGTGCCAGGTGGGCATGTCTGGGCTGGGTGGGGCTTCTGGCACTCTAACAACACACTGGCATTTCCAATCAGCCTGCTGGCAGCCTATGTTACACAGATGCGGTCATTTGGCTGATCTGAGAGCAGTGAGACAGTGCCAGTCTCAAGCAGACCGATGAAATGGTCCAAGACCAATGCCGGGCCAGTTAAACTAATCCAGGCTTGATACTGCTCCAGTCAAACTGATCCAGGTACTGTGATGTTTTTTTTTTTACCACTTATAGCAGCTCAGTCTAATTACTGTCATGCTTTAATTGAAGAACAGTGAGTGCCTGTGTCTAAGAGCAGAGGAGAAAAGAATTCTGTGTGTGTCTGTACACGTGTGTGTGTGCGTGTATCTGTACATGTATGTGTGTGCGCGTGTGCATGTGTGTGTGTGTGTATGTGTGTGTGTGCAATGTGACAAAAAAACTACTAACCTCTTGACCAGGGATGTGATGAATAGCAGGCTTCAGATATGAATAGATCGACAGACAGACAGATTAAATAGAGAAAACATCAGTCTCAACAGAAAGTGGTGACTTCATGGGACATTATTAAATTAGCTTATAGCAGCTGGGAATGTTGGCTGTTCGCATGTGAACAAGCACTCATCAAAAAGCACACAGTAATCTCTTGGGAAACAAACACACACACACACACACACACATACACACACACAGACAGTAATCTCCTGGGACACAGACGCCCTCCATACAGACTAACACACACACACATATACACACACACAAACACACACACATATACACACACAATAATCTCCTGAGACACAGACGTCGTCCATACAGACTAACACACACACACACACACATGAAATTCCCTAAAATAACACATTTAGAGTATACAGCTTATTCAGAGTAACACATCTTACAAAAACTTCAAAGCCTACAAAAGCATCAGTAGTTCATACCTTTACACCTTTACAGTTACATATCTTTCTCTTCCCTTTGTGTTTTTACACAGACTCCTCCACTGTCCTCATTGGGTGACTAAAATGAGTCACCCTGCATGCTAATGAACTGTATTACTCACTGTAATACACTGTAATACACTGTATTACAATGTATTTATCACTGTACATATTAAATGCATAATAATCCAGCCAGCAAATATAAGATGTGTAAGATGTATGTAACATAAATTACAGTGCTCTAATATTATTGAAATGATTCAAAGTGATGAATCTTATAAATTATGTAATTTACAGTACAGGGACAAAGTTGAACTGCACACACTACAATTCTGAAAAACACAGTAACATTCTCTTCATATTGAAAGGAAGAATGTGAGGTGTGAGATACTGTGTCCAGACAGACTGAATAACAATAGTGGAGGGACCTGATGCAATCCTTCTTTCTACATCACTTCCTAGTTACAAGCGTTTCATTTCTGTGTTTGTATTTATTTTTTATATACAAACAAGACTTTTTGAGCCAGATACAGCAAACATGATCATTTTGAACAGGTTATAGCCTTATGGAGGTGTCCGATGTGGTAATGGTTGGTAACCAATGTGGTAAAGGTTTGGGAATTTATGAATTTTAACAATGTTTGTGCTGAATCAAATGGAGCAAAACTGTAAAATAGAAAGCTGTAATAAGCATCAGTAATAGAGAGGCTCTGGTGCAGTCCCTGCTCACATGGGCTTTTGCTATTTATAAGTATGCTTTTGTTTATGTATTACGTTCTATTATACACAGCCCACTTGACTTTTAAAATAAGAATGTAAAACAACAGAACAATAAGCAATATCAAATCTATAGATAAAAATATTTCAATGTCAAATTGTCTATGAGGGTCTCAATAGGATGACAGTACTATTTTGAGGCATGGTGATGATGAGATAGGAACTACCCTCAGTGGATGTTGACTACGATGGGAAACCCTTACCTTGTCTCTGCGTAACAGCTCGAAGGCAGCGAGCAACTCGCCAGCTTCTTTGCCACTTTTTAGGATGGGGTACCAGGCTAGGGATGGTGAAGACACCATAGAGGGCTTGCAGATACAGCGCCCCATAAACTCATCTGCCCCCTACAGGACGGAAGGCAAAGTACAAAGGTTGCTTACAATTCAGAGACAGGGACTAACATGCTTTAGTCTATTTGCTTGGTTTGGGAGCATTGTACATTTCTGCGCCATGATTTTTAACTGATGCATAGATTTTATTGATGAAGTTGATTTCCTTGGCAAAATAGTCTCATGTTCACCAAACTGGGTACCAATGCCAGATGTTCACCAAATTGGGTACCAATGCCAATCACCAGCCATCTGAGGCTAGACCACTATTCAGTGAACACTGGAGGCCAGTTTAATGTAGTATATGGTTATTCAGTAGGTTTCAGGGTCATTTTAATGACCTACAGTGCAAAACTCACATATGTGTCCTGATCATACAGTTCAACTACAATGTTTGGAGGGCTCTTCTCAGTCACTTTGGGATCTCCAAATATCTCCACTTCATAGAAGATAAGTGTCTGGTCCCAGGTAGGGTTGAGAGAGTTCCTTATAGTTACTGTCTTCTGGCTCTGGTGCAGGAAGGAGACAATGGCATACGGGTCTACAAAAAAAGGTCACAGGTCAAATGTCAGTATTATATGGAGCACCACTCTTAGTCAGAAAAAAGTTACAATACTGGAAAGGCAATATTTAGAATAAGAATCTTTAAAGTGCTAAACATATTAACCTGTCAAATGTGAAGAAAACGTACAGGTTAGATGGCTCTTACTGAACAGTAAAATTCATGGTAAATTATCACCTGAACTGGAGACACTTGTAACTACACTATGTTTGTTGTCAGCCAGGTTAAACAGTAGGTGTTAATTTAATACTGCTGATTTTCTGATGTGCACTGAAATACAAATAAAAATGGAAAGAAATAGCTTCCAGTGCTAAGATGTACAACCACAAATGGGCAGAGATTCTGTTTGCCAACAAGTGATTTAGTAGTTAATGAAAGTTTTTACTCAGAGGCTTCCAGTGCATCACTGAGCATAATAAACTTTGTCTCTATTTGATGCTATAATAAGTGTTACAAAGTCAGGAATTCCAACAAAAAGCCAACAGCACCACTGAAAAGAGACAGAGATACCTAGAGTTATGGGGCAGTTATGGGGCAGAGATACCCAGAGTTATGGGGCAGTTATGGGGCAGAGATACCCAGAGTTATAGGGCAAGGAAACAGACAATCTTTTACTTTGGTCATGTAATGACTGTACAAGCAAGTGCATGCATGTGTGAGGACACGTGTGTGTGTGTGTGTGTGTGTGTGTGTGTGTGTGTGTGTCAGCGTGATTATGCACAAATGCATTTGTACACTCTCCCCCTTGAGAAACCCAAAGGCTTAAAGTATATATTCTGAAGGGAGCAAAATGAAACAAAATGACATAAACTGCTAAGGAATGCCTGAAACTGGAGGGACCATCTCAAAAGTTTATTATTCCAGTCTACGTAAAGCAGCCTCAGTGGGATAGTTTCACTAGGGAGGGGAACACATAAAAAAACCCAGACCTGCTTTTTCCCAGCTCTGATTAACACACACACACACACACACACACACACACACACACACACGCACACAATCCTCCTTATACCCCTTCCCACAATACGCACTGGCTCAAATAAACAGAGAGCTAAATAAGCGTGGAGTGGAGAGTGCGCCGTTACCCAGGAGTCAATGGGAAATAAATACAGGCAGGGGCTAATCGGGTTGCAGAGAGTAAATAAACCCTCTGCCCCAAGGGATTGTGGGAGGGGACAGCGGTGCGGCAGCCGACGCCCACAAGCCTGGCTCAAACACGCGAGACTCTAGAGAGTGCTACTGCACACTTGGACAGCAGGGAGAGGCGGAGAGAGGAAGATGGAGGCGGATGCAGAAGGAAATGGATGGAGGTGGATGGAGGAGCCGCTGCCACAAATCGCTCTCTATCAGTCACATCTATCGATGACACAGCGATTGGTAATCCATGTGCAGTTCGTTCTCCATCATGTACTAATGCCATTTGCCTGCCCAGCTTCTAAATGCACTCACTGGCCACTTTATTAGATACACCTGTTCAACTGCTTATTAATGCAAATATCTAAATATCTAATCAATCAATTACATTGCAACTGAATGTCTTTAGGCATGTAAGACACAAGTGCCTTTGAACATGACATGATTGCTGGTGCTAGTCAGGCTGGTCTGAGTATTCCAGAAACTGCTGATTTACTGGGATCAGCATCACCATCTCTAGAGTTTACAGAGAAAAAAGAAAATATCCAATAGTAGTAGTAGTTCTCTGGGCAAAAAGACCTTCTTGATGCCAGATATCAGAGGTGAATAGCCAAACTGGTTTAATCTGATAGAAAGTAGAAGAAACATGAAACTGGGGCTACAATTTGCATGGGTCACCAAAATTAGACAATAGATGTTTGGAAAAACATTGTCTGAAGAGTCTTAATCTCTGCTGTAACTTTTGGATGGTAGGATCAAAATCTGGCGTAAACAACCTGAAAGTGTGGATCCACCCTGCCTTGTTTCAATGCTTCAGGCTGGTGGTGGTGGTGGTGGTGGTGTAATGGTGTGGGAGGTAATTTCTTACCACACTTAATACAAATCGACCATGTCCACCCAATTATAAGCGGTGCACACGTCATCTGACGCCTACTTCCAGCATGATAACGTGCCATGTCACAAAGCCCAAATCATGACAAACTGGTTCCTTGAACATTAAAAATGAGTTCACTGTATTCAGATGGCCTCTACAGTCACCAGATCTCCATCCAATAGCGTACCTTTGGGATGTGGCGGAATGAGAGATTCACATGATGGATGTGCAGCCAACAAATCTGCAACACATGCTATAATGTCTGTATGGATCAATATCTCTGATGAATGTTTCCAGTGCTTTGTTGAATCTGTGCTTTGTTGAATCTTAAGATAAATTAAGGCAGTTCTGGGCAAAAGGGGGTCCAACCCAGTACTAGCAAGGTGCACCTAATAAAGTGGACAGGAAGTGTACATGGGACTCTGGAGTCGGCCATGGTGCAGTGTTTAAAGCATTATGCTTTAAACGGCACACAGCTGGTACATCCTCCTTGGTCTTTTCTTAGACTGTGTCCCATATTCAAGACTCCATGCTACCCTGGAGTAGCTCTTTGGCACTGGAGTGTGGATCACTGCCACTATCAGCAAATTAAACAGTGTTGAGAAGCTCCAATTCCTTTTCCTGGATCCATGATCCATCTTGCAGCAGGACCTGACTTAGAAATGTTCATTGCTGACATTATAACTGAGTGCAACGTGCCTTTAGCTACTGAGGTGTCAGTCTAGTAGAACAGCATCTGGCCCGCAGCACTCAGCTGCTCGAGTTCCCCTCCAGCGGCTGAGCTGGTGTCTAAACCCTGGCTCCTTCCTAAATGCTGTGCGTAATACTTCTTGCTGCCTCCAGCTCCAGCCTGGTTGCTCAGGACAAGTGAGTCTGATTTATGCCTTTTCCCCAAAGCTGCTCAAAAAGAGCTACAGTTTGTCCTGCGAAGACTGACCCCAAAAAGTATTTGAAGATTTGCATTCAGAACACCAGGCCTACTGATTTATACTGGGTTCATAATTTTCGAAAGAATCTGCCATGTTTTCTCATCTGGCCCAGTGGGCTTGAAATTAAGCTTCAAATGTAAAGCCCGTCTAACCGTGTTTCCATTATCTCGTCAAAGCCCTGGAAAAATAGTATACTCTCACAACCCCTTCCACAAACACACTTGCACACCTCTCTTTTTCTCCTTTTTTCAATGCCTTCTCTATTTTTATCTGCTGTGGCTTTTCCAAGTAGAGGAAATTTATGCTTGACATCCATAATAACCTCAGGTAACCATTGACCATGTGGAACGATGAAGGTGCTTCAATTGTGCAGTACCATGTGGGTCTTTGGATGAGAAGCTGCTGCATCCCAAAGTTTTTGAGGGTCAGTCATGTGTTTATATTATCCAGGTCTGCTGTAGCATTACTGTCATTTATGACATTTCTTGATCTTGGACCATATACCCACAATTAACGTATGAGGGACAGAGTGTAATAAGACGTTCAACCACATAAAATGTTTTAGCCTCATTTGGTAAGGACAGGCAAAACATTTGTCAGTGCTTTATTCTTTAAGAACATGATTACATCAGACACGACAGTTTGATGAGAAGCGTCCATTCATGCTCAGCCTACTGCTCTCCAAAACCTTAGAGGTCATGACCTGTAATAATCCTCAAATTAGTTATCCATGCATTCTGGCAAACCAGTAGAAATCTGGCTCTATTGAATGCCTTCAGCAAGTCTCTTAGACAAAACATATGAGAGTGTCCTTAACAGCTAAGAAGCCATCACTCAGCTCCCAGACTAAACGATTACACTGAAACAGTAGTCCCTACTCTCACCCGCAACATCTGGAGACTCATTTGTGCACAGCAGACTAGTACTTTCCACCTGATAAGCGCGGTTTCAGTGTTTGTGGATCTAGTGAGCTAACCACACTCCAAGTGCCAATTCCGACCTTCACCACTGCAAACATATGTAATACCAAGCGAGTAATCCTGCTGCCTGCGCATGGCTGCTGGCACACGAGCAAAGACGTGCAACTTAGCTGCACTTGCTTTGGTTTTGGTTTCCAAGGCTACAAGGTGCGACAGGCCAAGGCGCGACAGTACTCCAGCGAAATGTTTGCATAGCAACGCGGCCACCAGAGCTGCCGCCACCACCCGCATTTAGCCACACCGCCGAGTCCTGCTGAGGAGCTCACGTCTCTCCAATGAGCAGCAGGTTGGACAGGCTTCTTAAATGCCCCTGTCAACTGCTGTCGCTCCTCCGATTTATTCCATTCGTTAGCTGACTGTTTAGACTGACTCAACTTTAGCCCATCCCAAAGCTAACACAAAAGGACAATTCACGTCTTGAGCTGCACAGTTCAAATGCGTCTGCTTCCAAATGCACCCAGAGAGGAACAGCGAGCTTTGCACGGGTAACTGCCTGACTAGCTCGTCGCTTGTGCCACGGCCGTAAATCTGCAGTGTTTCCCTACACTCTGGGACACACTCAGGCAAAGCAGCTTCGTCCCCGTCTTTGCCAAACATCATATTTTATCCTCTCTGACGTAAACTAAAGCCATAGCTATGCTACTATTAAGTCTCCAAAGGCTTCACTTTTATGATTTTGTTATTTATAAAACTCCACTAGTACTCTGAGCAGCATTCACTCTTTTTTTTTCCACAGCAGGTTCATAAAAATGTTTTTTCTGTCTTTCCTGTGTACCACTTCCAATGTGCTTCATATTAGACCTTCCCATAGTTCCCAGTCTACGGTTTAATGCTGGTTGAGCATATACAATGGGGAAATATTGACCGTAGTGAGTGTGTGAAAGGGACTGGCAACCCAACCTGGTATACCGTATTGTGAGGCACAGCAGCAAGCGTGTAAAGTCTGATGCCAGAGTCTAAGCATCTAAGGTCTGATGCTGGAGTCTAAGCGCCTACAGTCTAATGCAGGAGTAGCAACTGGTCCTCTAAGGGTTATGAACTCTGCAGCATTACAGCGAGATGGGGTGGGCAGGGATGACAGAAGGCTCACTTGGTCAGGGGTTGTCACAACTAACCTACAAAGTGTTTGCCATCACTGCACTGGAGAACCCCCGCAAAGCTCATCTGGTTAGTGAACTAAAACTCCAGATCATGTGTATAAAACTGCAGATCACTGTGGTGGGCAGGTCTGAAATTTTAAATGTTCCTTTTTTGCACGATTAACATGGTCATATTGTGGCTGAGATGACATTTGACCCACCTGAGAAGCTGTCTTTATCCATGGCCAGCAGGTCTCTAGCTTGATACAGGTAGCAGCGCAAATGGTAGCGTGTACCAGCTGAAACACATTGGCCCAGTTGTTTAGACAGATATATTCTTTGCTAAAATACAGTAGGTTCAGTTTGAAAAATGATGTCTTATTACTGTCAAAGAAGCAGGAGATGGTGGGCCGGTTGACACCAAAGGTCGTTGTAACTGACTTGTCATCGTTTTTGTCATCAGTCACAGCGCTCTGTTGATGAATCAAAGAAAAAGACACTAAAACTCTGAGCCAGTTAGGCAGCACTGTGTTCCATAAACATAAACACAACTTGTATGCTTTGGCTGTTGAACTAGACAAAAAGTTATGACACTGGATCAGATATCTGAAAATTCCAACCAAGAGTGTAAACAGAGAAGGTGTTAATGATCAGAGTAAAACCAGTTACTAAGAAGGTTACTCCATGTGCCCCACAAAACAGCCTGTGCGAATGGTCTCACCAGTCTGATGGAATTTCTCTCAATAAAAATGCTTTTGACCTATTGCTTTTAGAGTTAACCCAAAAAAGCTCCAGCCAACTGGTCAAATTGCTAAAAAAGAAAAGCTACTTAAAAATCACTTAAAGTGTAATTAACCTCTGGAATTGGCCAAATTCATCTGTAGAACTGAATCTTGCATCACAGTGTTAGCAACCAAAGAGATATTCCAACCATTCATATCAGGAAACTTGGCCATTGGCACAATGTAAGACATTTAATCAGGGCTTAGCAGTGCTATGTGCCATCACTGGCTACAAACCCAATCATCTCTGTGGTAACAGACGTTGTTTACCTCAGAGGAAGCTTGTGCAGACTTTGCCATGCAAAAGTAGTGCAAGATATAGGGACAGATTACTAAACTGGGGGAAACACAACTCAAGATAATGGGAACGAGGCGGTTGTATAGTGAGGAACCTGCTTACCCAGCTCCAAAACACACACTCAGGCACCAGCCGTGGCTCTGACATCAGCCATGGCCACCAGTCCTGGCTCTGACCCAAACCACATGTCTGACACCAGCCGTGGGTTCACCACCAGTCCTGGCTCTGACCCAAACCATAGATCTGACACCATCTGTGGTTGCACCACCAGCTGTGGGTCTGGCACTAGCCATGGCTACCAGTCCTGGCTCTGATGCTAGCCTGTCACCAGTCCTGGCTCTGACCCAAACCATAGATTTGACACCAGCCATGGGTTCACCACCAGGACTGGCTCTGACAACAGCCTGGGCAGAGGAACTAGGGACCTGGTGCAGTTTGTAGCCTAAGAGTGCAAATAAAGTGAGTACATTTTTGTAAATATTTTATTGTATCTTTTCATGGAACAACACTGAAGATATGACACTTTAATACAATGTAGTAAGTATACAGGTTGTATAACAGTGTAAATTTGCTGTGCCCTCAAAATAACTCAACTCACAACCATTGATGTCTAAAGTGAGTACACCCCTAGGTGAAAATGGCCGAATTGTGCCCAAATTGTCAATATTTTCCCATTTTCCCTCCCCAGCGTCATGTGACCCGTTAGTGTTACAAGGTCTCAGGTGTGAATGGGGAGCAGGTGTGTTAAATTTGGTGTTATCATTCTCACACTCTCTCATACTGGTCACTGGGAGTTAAACATGACACCTCATGACAAAGAACTCTGAGGATCTGAAAAAAAGAATTGTTGCTCTACATAAAGATGGCCTAGGAAATAAGAAGACTGCCAACACCCTGAAACTGAGCTGCAGCACGGTGGCCAAGACCATACAGCAGCTTAACAGGACAGGTTCCACTCAGAACAGGCCTCTCCATGATCGACCAAAGAAGAGTACATGTGCTCAGCGTCGTATCCAGAGGTTGGCTATTGAAAATAGACATATGAGTGCTGCCAGCATTGCTGTAGAGGTTAAAGGGGTGTGGGTCAGCCTGTCAGAGCTCAGACCATACGCCACACACTGTATCAAATTGGTCTGCATGGCTGTCATCCCAGAAAGAAGCCTCTTCTAAAGATGATGCACAAGAAAGCCCTCAACAATTTGCTGAAGACAAGTAAACTAAGAATATGGATTACTGGAACCATGTTCTGTGGTCTGATGAGACCAAGATAAATGTATTTGGTTCGGATGGTGCCAAGCGTACGCGGTGGCAACCAGGTGAGGAGTACAAAGACAAGCATGTCTTGTCTAGCATGGTGGTGGGAGTGTCATGGTTTGGGGCTGCATGAGTGCTGCCAGCTGTGGGAACCATGAATGCTAACATGTGCTATGACATATTGAAGCAGAGCATGATGCCCTCTCATGAAAACTGGGCTGCAGGGAAGTATTCCAACATGATAACCACCCCAAGCACACCTCCAAGATGACCACTGCCTTGGAAAAAAAAAAAAAAGAGGGTAAAGGAACCGGACTGGCCAAGCATGTCTCCAGACCTAAACCCTATTTGAGCATCTGTGGGGCACTTCACATGGAAGGTGGAGGAGCGCAAGGTCTCTAACATCCACCAGCTCCGTGATCCACCGTGCAACCTGTGAAGCTCTAGTGAACTCCATGCCCAAGAGAGTTAAGGCACTGCTGGAAAATAATGGTGGCCACACAAAATATTGACTCTGGGCACAGTTTGGTCATTTTCACTTAGGGCTGTACTCACTTTCATTGCCAGCGGTTTAGACATTAATGGCTGTGTGTTGAGGTATTTTGAGGGCCCAGCAAATTTACACTTTAATACAACCTGTACACTTACTACTACTTACTTTACACTGTATTAAAGTTTCATATCTTCAGTGTTGTCCCATGAAAAGATCAAATAAAATATTTACAAAAATGTGAGCGGTGTACTCAATTTTGTGAGATACTGTATACCGGTGATCAATTTTAACCAGCTGTTTAAGATAAATATGAATGCCATGTGTTGGTATCAAGATGTTGCCAGAACAACAGCACTCTGGATGACTGGATATTGTGAACTGGCTTCCAGACAGGGTTCTTCTCCAAGTAGGGGCCCAACAGCAGCCAGGGGCATCCCCCTGCACTGTGCTATCAGCGGTGGGGAAAGACTCCTTCCAGACGCCTCAAGCCCAGGTTCAGCCAAGCTAATACTGTAGCCCATCCCCGCACAGCCTGGAGTGAGACTGAGACAATGAAGCCAGCAGACCAGAGCATGAAAAAAGAGTGAACAAACGCAACACACACATACACAGACACTCACACGCATGTACACATACACACAGACAAACACACCTACACACACACACACACATACACTGATCTGTGTTTATTTTGTAGTAACTGGTCTCCTGTGGAACCTTCTTTTACCAGGTCCATAGCGATCTGTTTGTTCATTCTCTCTTAGTGCCTCAGACCCATCCAGGCCCAGGTTCCTAAACTCCCAATTTAACCTCCTCCTTCTCCAAACCGGGCCCCCACCCAAAACTCCCTGTTCTAGAGAGTCAGAGCAATGGGCGTTCACCTCACTCCTTTCTCGCCCGCACAGGCTGCAGTCCCACCACGGCCTGCCTTCAACAAAACATTACAGCCGTGTAAATGAGGCAAGGTTCTTTCTCATTCCTTTTCCCTCCTCTCCATTAAGTTAAATGTCCCCTCTGGACCTCTTTCGTTTCTAGTTCGGTCTTGCGACTCTGAGTCCTTATTACCAGCGAGCACTCCAGGGCGAAGATGGCGGCCGGGCCGGTCTTCTCCAGGGGCTCCATGCGGCAGCGCCATCTACGGCGTCTAAACGAGTCCGTCTTCCTCTGATGGAGATGGAACCTCCACCCGAACAGAGAGGCGTATTCCCAGCCCTCACGCTCCGACTCGTCTGGACGCTGTTTGAAGGAACACACACGCATGTACATGAGCGTATGTGTACACACATACACACACACACACACATAAAAAAAAACACGTGTGTACACACGTACATGGATGTACACAAATGCAAGCACCCGCAAATGGACACGTACACACATACACACAGGCAAACACACAGACATAAACACGAGCACATGCACACACATACACATACGCACGTACACAAGCACACACATGCACACACATATACACAAACATCCACACATATACACATGCAACAACCATACACATAAACACAGACACACACACAGTGAGACCACTGAACCAACAGCACTGGGATTAGAAAAGCTCTTCAGATCAGTGCTTTCAGAGCACCACCATGAGGAGAGGTAAAACATATGTGATGAGGAGGCTCGTCTCCTGCTCTCTCTCTGCCTGAGCCATCCTGAAGTGTTCTACACTGTACCTCTTTATCCTCGAGCTGCTTTGCTTCATCCATCATCACAAACAGTGAGTTAATCTCAACAATACATCATTATTAATACAAGTCTCCTTTTAGTTATTACATCTGTGGATTTCCCAGCATGCAACCACACAGACCTACAAAAATAGAATCTTCTGTGTCCCTCACACGCACATTGTGCACGAGCACACAAATGCACACACAAACACACACACACACACACACACACACACACATACACACACACAGATGATAAACATCAGGCATATTTGTGGTGGGACCCAAAATGTGGTTGGGTTTTTTTTTTTGCCAAAGCAGAATAAGACTCATGGATTAGAGACATCGATTGATTTCAGATTAGTGTCAGATGGTGTGATTGATTAGGTGTCCTTTCAACCTCCATACACACCCCCTCCAGATGCCCCCCCCCCCTCCAATC
This sequence comes from Tenebrosternarchus preto, assembly GCA_025802075.1. Classification (NCBI taxonomy): domain Eukaryota; kingdom Metazoa; phylum Chordata; class Actinopteri; order Gymnotiformes; family Apteronotidae; genus Tenebrosternarchus; species Tenebrosternarchus preto. Next base: position 4,739,558 of record JAOYMR010000016.1, on the reverse strand, counting down.
TGCCAGATACTCTACAGAATTCCACCCGTCGTCCCTCCACACTGACATTTCCCAGAATCTCACTGAACTCCAACAGCAGCAACAGACACTACAAAGCACTGTGGAAATTAATTTCATTCTTTTCTTTTTTTTAAAAAAAAGGTTCTTAATACAAAAATGAGGCTAATGTTGTGTTTTATTGGACGCGATGGCACCATGTGACTAGGACTGAACCAATAACGGACCTTTCTGAGGGCCTCCATTTTCTGCAGGTCTCTGCGACGTAGGCGGATCCAACGGCGGCGGCGGTTGGTGTGGTACATTTTCTCAGCTGGCACCCAGGACTTTGGCCGGCGGTCGGGAGGGATGGTGACTCCATACTCCCAACCTACCAGAGGACCAACGAATCAAGAACGGCTTGTAATTCCAACACGAGTAAAAATCCCTGAATTGCCTTTGAAACACACTAACAAACAGGATCGTTGCAAATAATCAGTATCGTAAGCTTCAAATATGAGATTAACTTTTCAAACATTCTCTTAAGGATACTCTTAAAAAATATTTTAAAACAAATTTAAAATCAGAAATTTTATTTTAATTTTGGCCAAACAATCATTTTTGACATAGCATGAACTTTTGGTGATTAAATGGTAGAAACGTATGTACAAATTACTGATAAAGCTGACAGGTATGGAGACTAACAGACAAGATGCAGTAAGTAACCAAAAATACATGAATATGGCCTCACCAGGTCACCATTATACTTTTGTGTATGTTATAACTGTCTATTAATGTTTTTTGAGGTGTTCACAAGCTAAATAATAACAATTAATTAACTAAGTTTTTGCTCCCACCATTCCTCCACTGGAAAAAAAATACTTCAACTTCTAAAACAACAAATAATGCTTATTTATCACCTAATATACTTTGCTTACAACAAAATAACATTTCTGTTTTTAAAATGAATACCAACTTCTTGCCCTGTTTTTCATAAATAAATTTAAATAAGTGTTTTTTCTAATTAGTTGAAATATTCATCATAAGTTACAGTGGAAAATCATAGGGAAAAAAAAACATACTTATACTAGTATGAACTGCTAAGCTATAAATTCCTATAAAGGTTCCATATGATTACATACCCTGATCATCTACTGCTCGCTTTAAATCTTCGCTCCACTCCACGTCTTCCCACACCCAGCCTGGAGGGCACTCGATGTCATCCTTGGGCACTGCTTTCTCTCCATTCTGCCCCCCAGTGGACAAACACAGCAACACAACCTCTACTGTCTGGGTGCTGCTTTACTGCAAAATGGATTCTATATATATATATATAAAACATGGAAACAAAGCTATTTAAAAGGTATTTAAAAAAAACAAGCATGCACACCACATCCGTGTAGCCTTCTGGCATCCCGATCCATTGTCCCCCTGGTAACCGCATCTGGTTCTCAAACACTTCTTCCACAAAGCTCATATGGCCTGCGTCCACGTCATACAGCAAGCTGGGAGAAATCACGATGTAGGAAAGTCCCAAATCTGGTTAATGAAACCTAATCAGGAGCATGTTAAGATGAAACACACCCCACACACCCCCACCCCAAACAAAAAGAATTTTTGTCAATAACCATTCAGTAACGATTCATTTCTTTAAAAGTTTGAGCGCACAGGCTGACAGACGTCCCCTCCCTTCTGCTGGAGGCAAACAAAAGTATTATCCTTTTTTTTTTGTCAACAGGCAATTATTAAAGAGGCCGTGGAGCAGAGTTGCGCTGAACAGAATACTTGTGAGTGGGGAATACTCACGTTTTCTCAGGGCTGATGTACCAGTCTCCAGCCCAGGACCAGCCTGGAGAGGGTTTGAAGCTTTCCTTGGGCAGCTTCACTCTGCCAGTGACGTCAGTGAACTTGGGGTAGGTGAGTCCTGTGGTGCCCCAGCTCCCGACCAGTGCCAGCTTGGTCTGGTTCTCATACTGCAGGCGTACCGAGCAATAAGACCACTGCGGTCACATGTGGCAGTAACACTGCACTACAGCTAAAGGACCCATCCTCGAAAGGCACTCAGCTTTCTACTACCCCTGACCACTCACATTGTGCTATAAACTAAAAACATCAGCGTATATGAAATCGTTTTGCCCAGGAACGTGCGAGTGATGTAAACTTAAATCACTCACCGTCTCTGCGAACACAGACAACTTGCCCTCGGAGAACTGGTTGAAGTGCTTGATGTCAGCGGCCAGACCGAACCACACCTTCACTCTGATCTGTGCCGGGATCTTTGAAATGCCGCTGCCACCCTGAGGGTACTGGAACCCACCCGGGAGAAACCAGCTGAACTACACGAACTGACGTGACCCGCATAATCGGCCCCGGTTACGGCTGTCTCACTGGACGCCCACGTACCTTCATGAAGACCGTCTGGAGCTGGCCGCAGTGTTTGCCACAGTAACCCTGTGAGAAGAGCACCTCATGGGCAGGGATTCTATGGTAGGCCACTCTCCGGTCCCCCTGAAGCATCCAGATCACTATGTCTGGCAGACTGTTCTGGGGCTGAGAGAGAGAGAGAGAGAGAATAGGGGCAGGGGAGAGATAAATAGAAATAAAATAAAAAGAAAGAAAGAAAATTAAGAAAATAACATTTTAAAAGAAAAGTGAAGAGTAGATGTGTGTGTTGTGTAGTGGCTGCCAGTCTGTGCTGCCAGTCTTGCCGCCGTGGGGCTTCACCTCCTCTGCGAGCGAGCGGAGTCTCAGGGCCCAGTCCTCGGCCTGCTCCAGTACCTCGCTCAGCTCTTTTTCGGGCCCATGCTTGAGCGCCAGGGCGGCCTGTTCGATCTGCCTGAGGTTCACCTCCCGCCCGCGCCGCATGGCTTTGTCCAGCGGAGTGGCACACGGCCAGCCGTCCAGCCGCGGGAGCTTCTCACTGGAGGTTGATGGGGGGGCGGAAGGGTCCGTTACACGCATCCATACCTGCCAGCCATTCGCAATGTAATGAGAGTGGTTGGGTTGGAGGGGAGGTGCAGACCTCCTTACCTGCAGTCTGCGATGACGTCATCCAGCAGCTGCACCACCCTCTGCTCCAGCTTGTCCTGGTCGCCACCGGCTTGGAGCTCCAACTGCACAAGCTTCAGGTTCAAGTCCTGACACAGGCACGTCATACACGTTTGAAATGCACATCCCTGAAAGCCTTGTTTTTTTTCTCTTTTTAAATAAAAGAACTTCTGCATGCATCTCTATAAAACCACGCATTGAGACACACACCAGGTGGTCGACGATTCCAAGCAGCATGTTCAAAGCCTCTATGCGAGGACTGATGTCCTCCCAGTCTGATGAGAGCACGACCACAGGCTTCACGTTCCCCCAGGGCAGGTAGTAGTAGTGACAACCTACACTCACATACAGGCACACAGCTTTAGCTTGACAAAGTCAAAGGTCAGCAATGCGCAAATCTCATTCTCTTTTGATGTTTAGGGTGATGGTGAGGAAAATTCTATCTTGAATATCAGCACTATTCACGCTTAACATGTTATTAACTTCTGCTATTCTCTTCTGCTGTTTCCTCGAACCAAAAATTGCAGTTAAAGTTAAAAGCCACCAGATGGCGATGATTCTTACCATCGAAAACAGCGCGGCTGTACTGTGTGGTGGAGGCCAAGGGCAAACAGCTACTGTCGAACTTGTTGCCATAGTTACCGATGCTGACCTCAAACTGAATGGCATCGTCCACGTCCTGGAGGAGAGTAGCTGAGTAGAAGGCAGCGAACAGAGAGTACTTCCTCTTCCTCATGAACTTCTGCAGGAGAGGACAACAGGAACTAGCATTCACTTCCCTGAAGCCGAGAGCGTTCCTCAGATTCCGACATTCAGCTGCGGAATACTGAACAGCCCGTGTGAATCAATCGCTCAGACGTCCTTACATTCGTCCGGAGCTGTGCGGGAGCAGCTGATGGTCGTTTATGTGGTGGGGTGAACATGGACCTCTCACCTCTACCAGCAGTAGGTCATCAGGGTAGATATCTTCCACCTTCTGCTCCACGTGGTCACACAGCTTGGTGGTTAGCTCCAACAGCACACGGCCACGATATGCAACACCCTCGCCCTGGGCCAGCAGAGACCAGCAGAGTTTCTTCACTTCTCTCAACACAAACTGTGGGTGACGACTTTAAAATAACAAGTGGGTGCACACATGCCTTCCATATATTCAGATATTTCAGGCTTCAGAAAGGGGAAACATTGCAGGAAAAAGAGGATTTCTGATCACCCCAAAAACAGGCATATCCAAAGTCAGGAATCCCTGAGACCTGTTTTATCAGTACTGATGGTGCTCGAGCAGGTGTACCTTACCTTGCCGAGGTTAAGGGCCTCGTAGGGATCAGAGAAGGCTGAAAACTCTCGAGGACTTCCATACAGGTTCACGTAAGATGGGCCGAACGTTGGCAGGAAACCTAGGCTGTCATCAACTACAACAGAAGTTGTAACAAGCAATTGTTAGAACCTATCTTTATATTTTTATATTTATGTTTATACAGTTAATTCTGAAGAAATTAGAATCATACCACCTTAGATTATATCAGCTCCTTTGAAGCAGTAAGAAAACTAGCTTAAAGCTCTAACAGAGAGCCATTTAGCTATGGATCTCACAAGCTGAGATCACATCTAGAACCGTTGTGCTCAACAGGTCTTGTGGGTGTCAAAGATATAAAGAAATACTTTATATCCAATCTATATAAAATGATTTGTGTCACACAGATACAGGATGAAAGTGAGACATACTGGTGCTTTGGAGGTTCCTGGGGGGCAACTCGTCTGAATGCGAAGAGAAATAAAGGATCATTTTAAGACATGAAAAACCAAAGAGATGAGGAGGTTCGTGGCGACATTAACAGAGGAGTTACATCTCCAAACAGTTAGTCAAACCCATGCTGCCCAGCAAAGAATGAATGCAGTTTCTACACACACCTGAATGTCACACACACACACACACCTACACTCACAAGACAAGGGAATGACCTCAGCAGAGCAATGCTGCAGGTGGGACCTTCAGACTAGAACAGTCCTTCCAAACCCACCAGCTTCCCATCACTACTACCCGAGTTTGAAAAGAGGGAAAACAACCAGGTCCAGCATCCGGGCGAGACGTGTGCGTGGGTGCAGAGCAGTGCCAGCTCTTGTCTGTGCTGAAAATTTTCCCGTTCCTAAAGCTAAAGAAGCACCTATATGAGGCAAGGCACTCAGCCAGGGCTATGAACAGAGGGCACACGGCTACAGAAACCCACAAGACAAAGCACTCGTGCTGTAGCCGATTAGCCATGGCCGCTGTACAATATTCCACCTCTCTTGACTGAGAGTACCCAGGTGTTTACATGGTGACCAGAAAACAGAAAACACACCAAACTGGAAGGTGCAGTTGTACTTCCTGACAAGACATTATGCTGCACGCCATATGAAATGCATCCGGCAGCTCACCTTCCATTTGGCCTCCGGGGGCAGAAATCTTCGACATGCACAGGTGTGTGGTGCCGATGACGTCGTTGTGACTGGCTCGATCCCTACCAGATTGAGAAAAGCGATATTACAACAGGTCCTTAAATCAGCTCATGGCAGTTCAGTGTTAACTGAACCATTTTATTTATTTATTTAACTTATCCAACTATCTCTGCAGGCACATTTCTGAATAGACTGACCAATCCAAAATACGTATCCTCATCTTCTCACACATTGATGGGAACTGCAAAGACACAGGAGCGTTAGCTAGAATCACTAGGAAGCTGCTGTTTAAATGGGCGTGAGGGAGCTGTTCCTACCCGGATTGGGAGCATCAGGCTTTGGTTCCACTGTGGGTTGGCATTCTTCTCCAGGATCTTACTGCACATCTGTGGACATACGAATATTGGCGTATGACAAAAACATTTTCTAAAATGACTGCAGTTTTTGGAACATCTCTAATGTTAAAGATTTCAAAGGTTTCTTAACATGTGCAAACAACTCTATCTTAAAAGTCCTTAAAAGTCATTCTGTAACTTGACTTTTCAGTATAATTCACAATCTTAATGCTTAATGCTTAAATATTTTATTTGAATGATAAAAGACAAAATTAGTGTTTTTTAATTGTTCGTGCTTGTTTATAATTTGCGCTCATATATTAGTTCGAAACAAGTTTGTTTTAGTTGAGGGGGTGCCACTGTACAGGCCCTCGGGGTGAAACATGCCACCGTGATGAATATGCTTTAAGCTATAATATTGAGAGGAAGCTCTAGACTAGATCTTCCTCCTGACACAACCTGATCCACTAGTTTGAGCATTTTCATCAGGCACCTCAAGCAGCCAGCTGTGCTTTTCCTCTGAACAGCAGAGCTATGGCAAGATGTACTATAAATAACCCCCTTCAGCAATTGCCCTTGTAGATCAGTGGAGTTTTCCCCTCGTAATGGATCCCGGGGGACCTGGTGAGCTGTGGTGGGAACCACCTAAACCTGGATCTAACATGCTTAGGGATCATGTGTGTAATTTGCTGCTGTACCGTTTTGCCAGCAAAGTTGATTTCTACTAATGGATCCACCAGGTTCTTTTTATTGGAGTCGAAACCCAAAAAATGCTTCATACCATCCATGAACGCATCATCCACTGGGCAGAAAACAAGAGAGGAAAAAGTCACAAAGTTATATATGTACACAACTTTGAATATACACATATACATACACACATTTGCACACGCAAGCATGTACACACACACACACAGAAACTCAAATGCCATCACGCACTCTGAGGCAGGTCCTCTGCTCTGTAGACTTTGAGAGTGAAGGTGGCTCCTCTGAGCGTGAGTCCTGCTGGCCTCAGCAGGTTCGCCTCAATATCCTCCTTCTCCTGAGCACCATCCTTCTTGTCCACCTAACCCACACACACACACACACACACACACACACACATAGTCACATTGCAAACGGAGAAACATGAAGTGGAATAAAGTAACCAAACCTACAGGATGAAGGTGTCACTCTCACTCACCGGCGGTTCATCTCCTGCGGCCAGGACGATCATGCTGACCTTCAGGTAACCTCTGGCCCCAGCAGAGAGGTCATCGGGATCCGCCAGCAGCAGCCACTTCCTGAGAACTGCATGTCCTGCCATGACAAAGAACCCTTGCATTACTACCTTCTACCACGGATCAAAGTCCATCGTGTTTTTTCTAAGTTTAAAGTTTAAACTTCTAAGTTTCAAACTCAAGACATGGCTCTAGCACAAACACAAGTGTGCGGTCTGAGGCAGGGAGTATTGTCAGTCTGGCAGGGAGTGTTGTCAGTCTGAGGCAGGGAGTATTGTCAGTCTGAGGCAGGGAGTGTTGTCAGTCTGAGGCAGGGAGTGTTGTCAGTCTGAGGCAGGGAGTATTGTTGTCAGTCTGAGGCAGGGAGTATTGTTGTCAGTCTGAGGCAGGGAGTATTGTCAGTCTGAGGCAGGGAGTGTTGTCAGTCTGAGGCAGGGAGTATTGTCAGTCTGAGGCAGGGAGTGTTGTACTTACGGTGTTCATTGTACACTGCACCCACGTCCAGCTGAGAGGGAGACCAGGGACAAAACAAGAGACTCTACGTTACTCTCAGCACAGCACAACACATGTGTGGATCTCACAAACCTTTGTAACCATAGATACGATGGGTTTTAAAAAACAACAACAGTGCCCATTCTCAGATAGAGGAGACTGCTGAAGCAAGGTCATTTATGCAGAAGGAAGGAAACCCACCTTAAATTCTCCAATAACAGAGTCTGTGCGTAGAGACTTGGAGTCAAATACCTTGGAGAGAACAAGAGGAACTATTACTATGGTGCTTTGGCTAGGTTTGTCTAAAGCACAGAAAACTAGTCCACTTACTGTTATAAATATAGGCTCATCAAAGAGATCTGTGGGGGTCTCAAAGAAGTTCAGAAAGAAAGTCTAGGAAAAAAGAGGGGAAAAAAGATTGTTCTTGTCATTTATGATTTAATAATTTCTGCCTTCAAAGCAGTGTTTGAGAGCAGGAGCCATACCACAATCGGAAAAAAAATGTTCACCTCATCAAAATATGGATTGTTGCCCTTCTTGATACGTGTTCTCTTACTCTGGCTCCCCACAGTCACCTTGACAACAGGTTTTATGTTAACACCAGGCAGTTGCCTTCCCTCGATGATTCGCACCCGTACCTGAATGTTAAACAAAGTGTTTGATTAAAAGCCAGATTGGAACCAACTCCTACTTAGGCTCTGTACCTCTACTGGTGCAGAACTGCACACTTTTACCAAACGGGATGTACTTTTGGTCAAAGTCTAAAAAGTAAAAGTTAATCAATAAAGAAAGAAAGTTTGCGTTTGCATAGTAATATTGTAATCATTATTCCTGTAAGGCTGTAGTTGTCCACACATTTTTCATTCATGGTTTTGAGGTTTCACATATAGTAAACATCTTAACCTTCTCATCCTCGGATTGGCCATGTGTTGAGTACAAGAGAATGATTCACAAAACCAGGTGAGATTTACTGCTGTGATTCAAGTCACCGTCCAGCACACACTCCACACAGAACCCTGTCAGCTTAATTCAGACATCACTGAGGAATCCGTGACTAGTGCTGCCACAGGAGGGCGCTGTTTCGCACACTAACAGTGGCAGCGCATTCTAAACAGACTAAATCACACCGTCTCGTGAAGCTGAGCTGCACCCTACGCCTACCAAGATGGTGACGATAGGCATCCTGACATGCGCTGAGAATCGAAACAGAAATCTAAAGAATGTGGTAGAAGCGTTATTAAATCCACGCCACGAGGATCATGGTCAGGGCTGTTTTTCCACATGCTACCCTGCTACTTCCAGCAGCCCTGATCCATAACGCAGCGAGTTAGTGAATGTATGATGGCACACCTGCAGGTCCTGGGGTTTGTTGGGAAGTGGCGCCTTATTGCTGTGTTGCTTCTTTTTCTTCAGGCCCTGCTGAAAGGCTGGTGGGGCCCTCTTGGGCGGGGCCGTAGGGGCCCCGGGGTCCTGGCTCTGGGGTCCTGGAACCGGCTCGGGCTCCTCAACAGCCTCCAGAGTGAGCATGCTCTCTGTGTCTCCGTCACCCACAGTGTCCAGTGAGAAGACTGCACACACACACACACACACACACACACACACACACACACACACACACATACACACATATGCTTGAGAAAGGCTTCCCATTATGAAAGCTTTCTTGGATTACACCCACACACACAAGGGGTGGACACATTCTCTCTGGAGAGTTTTGCCTTCACTGGGTATGTATTATATGAATCTCTACTACCATTTACTCTCTAACAGCTACATGAAAGCTATTAGAAACTCTCTTACCAAACACTAGCAGCAACAACAGTCTCCTTCAGTGTCTGGAAATCCTTATTTTATTATTTTAGCACTAGTGTTCCAAACACCATTATGTCTTCACACACAGTGACTCAGTGAGTCAGATTTTAGGCCTTGGATATTTAATTCCATATTGTACAGTAGTGTGTGTTGTGTGTGTGTGTATATCATTTGTATGTGTGTATGGATGTATATGTATTTGTGAGTGCACGCATGCATGTGTGTGTATGTGTGTGTGCGTGGGTGTGTGTGTGTGTGTGTGTGTGTGTGTGTTTATGCATCTCACTGAGCTATATTACCTGTGACAGTGTCCAGTTCAGGGGGATTATGCAGGGCCTCGGGCTGTGGAGGGGGCTGGAAGATGGGTGTCGTGCCTGGAGGAGGGATGTAGGATACCTGCAGAGTGACTGTAGCCTGGATGGGCAGAGACAGTAACACGGGCCACACTTAGAGCTGATGGATAACACAGGCTATGCTTAGAGGAAACGGCCAGAACAACTGTAGAACAATTTTACTTTCGAGAGGAGTTAAGGAGGAACTACTGATGTTAAGGAGGAACTACCCTGTTCTAAACAAAAACAATAGAATTTCGATGTGAAGTTTTCAGTAGATGGCTAGAATTTATGAGGCATATTTTGTCCAAATTACTGAACATGAAACCTATTTTTGTAGTTGTTTGTTTCACTTTTGCCAGACCAATAAGCAGGCTACCATAAAAGAAACATTCATTCGTGTTCACTGACTGCATGAGTCCTGCTGTTGAGGCAAGAACTTGTGAGGAGTCTCAACATATCTGGCCTGGGTTTCCCCAAAGCAGCATAACACAAAAACATCATCTTTAAATGTCAGGGTGAGTATTCCACTGAACACACACTCTCTCTCTCTCCCATTTAAGATAACTAACACTGCGAAGCTTTTGGGAAACTGGGCCCTGGGCAGTAGCTAGCTGGGTAGAAACCAGCAGTAAACACTTTATTACCTATGAAGAGAGATCATTGTTCTGCTGGTAAGAAACTGGTTCTAGCAGTGTTTAGATAGATATAGGTTAGTTCTGTATGCAGCAATGGGTTCATCTATAAGAGTTAAATAAACATTAGTATGACAAGTAATTTCACATCCAGCCTGGATAACACTGTGCTACAGAGTTCCTGCAGAATATCTTGCACTTTGATGTGTTTTCCATTGTTAAGTAGATGGATTTAAACATGCACTCTGTATTCTCATTTGGACGGCTTTGAGCAACATGACATCACAGTGCCTGTACAAGGAGGAGTTGGTATAGCTTAATTCTATTGTAATTTCTCACTCCATATGAAGGCATTATTAGTCAACCATTGTAAATACACTGTTTGTCCACTATTTAGTTCTAACATTTGCTTTATTTCACACAGACTATCAGTATGTATGTACATTCCCATGCAAATTTAGACTTGCACTTGCAGTAAAGGGTCTGTTGTAGAGAGAACAAGCACTGGCAACACGGGATTATCTTACTGCCAGTTTCTATTATTCTAGTCCAATTCAGGCAAGCCAACTCATTAACACATAGGATAACACTTCTGAAAGTGTAGGAAGGTGTTACGGATCAATTATTCCAGGGTTTGTGGTGAGAGGTGAAGAGCTGAGGTGATGGCAGCTCTAGGTGGAGTTGGGACGTTTTCTTCAGATTTTGCTTATGTGTTTATTTGTTATATTTGCTTATGTGAAATATATCGGTTGATGCAGTTTAGGATTTTTGTACGATTATGGCAATACTTCGTTTCTTTTGCTCATTATTAGTCAACACACAGAAAGTTTCAGATCTGCAAAAGGCACACTTACACTTACTAGTTTTCTATTTATAAAAACCATTCTGTGAAAGCCCTCTAAATTGTTGAGCGTGAAAATCCCAGTAGATCAGCAGTTTCTGAATTTCTGAAATAAAATACTCAGACCAGCCCATGCCATGTTTAAAGCTTAAATGTGAGTTTCTGTCATGTGATTGGCTAATTAGATATTTGCATTAACAAGCAGCTGAACAGGTATATGTAATGAAGTAGCCATTGAGTATATATGACCAAACAAATTGGGACACAATACTTAATTATTGAATTCAGGTGTACTGTTCAGTCTCTTTGCCACAGATATATTAAAATCAAGCAACTGGGCCATGCAGTGTGCCTTGTGGTGAAATAATGTGTCATTGTTAGAGCTCACTGGATGCCACTGTCATAACAAGCAAATCTGTGATTTGTTCCCTCTTAGATATATTTCCCATGATCAACTATGAGTGGGATTTTTGAAAAGTGCAAACGTTTAGGAACCACAGCAACTCAACTACGAAGTGCCAGAGCAGTTCCAGAGGACACAGTTCTAGAGCAGTTCCAGAGCACAGTTCCAGAGCAGCATCTTATGATGACCAAACAAACACTACCACTCCTCAGCAGGTCAGTAGTGTGTTCCCACTGCCACATTATGTAAGACTTTCAGCTGTCATTAGAGGAAGCGTGGAAACAAGACGCCCGCTGCTGAGGCTGTATTTGAACGCAGAGACGCCATGTTCAGGCTACACCTGGCCACATGGGTCTCTTTCCTGAAGTTATTTCCTACGGCTGGTTTATGCCAGCGAACACTGGCGCAAAACAGCTTCAAGTCCCAGCTCCACCTTCTCCTTTCCACACTTCATCATCCAGTGACAAAGCACACACACAATGTCAGGAAGCAGCACTCGAATGTCAGCATGGGGTGGTGAAAGAGAAAGGCAGGAGTTTTTGGTGTCAGCAGGGTAAAGGGATGGGGATGCAGAGCCACAGGGGCAGGAGCAGAGGGGCAGGAGCAGAGGGGCAGGAGCAGAGGGAGTCGCATCAGTATGAGGATCCAACCACCTTATAACTCACTGGTGATTTCAGGAAAGGGCTAAACTATGTGTGTGTGTGTGTGTATATGTGTGCTCACTGGATATGACCTAAAGGTTTGGCTTAGGAAAAGGTTAAAAATACACTCAGATATAGAAGCTGGCACACAAACCCGGTGCTGGGTGGTTCTCATCTGATTTTAAAGAGGGAACAACATAACCTGCTATTTTTGCAACACTTAGAGGAAATGAATGGTAATACATCACACAGTGCCTATTACAGCCTTTAGGGGGAACAGAGCGCTGCTAAATTTATTTGTGAAATAGTTGATCCTTCCTCTTACTTTTAACATTCTTAATAAGTGTGTAGTTACCATGGGCCTGAGTAAAGGTAAGAGTCACTTAGAGATTAGCGAGATGCTAAGGAGGCTAAAATAGGTGTGCATACAAAGCATCATTACATATATTTTATTTCCCTTATTCCCTTTCTCTTTGATCACTTTTATAGTCATTTTTTACAATTACAGTTCAGAGAGAGAGGCCTACCCCAGTGCTGTTCCTCTTGGCGTCCACCAAGGATACAGTGAAGGTAGCTGCAAGGCACGGGGAGTTAAGCACATCTCTTAAAGACACCCGACATTCCCCCAGAAACCTGCAGGACGAACACACACAGCTCAGTGCAAGGACCTCATGTTTAACACATGGAAGACATACAACACAAAGACACATAGACGCTCGTGTCCAAGTGCAAAAGGCTTAGATTCTTTAACAGACACCTCACTGTTCAGTTACGCTGTCTTTACATTCCTCACCCCGTGCAACTGTCTGCCCAGGGGACTTGTGTAAGCATGTGTCACTCTGAGAAAATGCTGGTCTGCTTTCCATGGTCAAAGTAAGCCAGGCATTGGAGACGACGGAATTCTTTCCTTTCATTTCTTTTCTTTATGTCTTTTCTCTTTTATTATTCTAGCTGTTTGTTTTTTAATAATATTTTACAGTAACTGAAATACAACTTAGATTAAAAAAAAACTATTTCCATACTATTTCCAAACTATTTAAAGAGTCCTAATATTTCCTAATAACGCGGGTGAACCTGACCCTGATGGCATTTCACACATTTATACCATTCTTCCTTCCTCATACTCCTTTTCCTTCTCAAGATTCCCCCATATTCATAGAGATGTCTCTAGTGATTCATAGAGATGTCTCTAGTGATTCATAGAGATGTCTCTAGTGATTCATAGAGATGTCTCTAGTGATTCATATAGATGTCCCTATCAACCCTAAACATCCCGCACAGTGACCTTCTTTGCTGAGGCCTGCATGTGTCAAATAACTGCCAATACCTGTTTTTGCTGATCTGAGAGCAGCCGAGAGTGTTTTGCATACACTGGTCACGCATAAACTCATAGCTGCATGATTAAAGCACAGCCATAATGTGAAGGAAATCAAGACAACAATTATCTCTGATTACTATCAGCACTCATGCTGCTAGTTACTACTCTGAGGTGATTATACCCTCAAAGAAAAAGCGCTCTTAGTGTGAACATGTTGGAAAACAGAAGTGAGATTAAATGAGCACTAAAAACACTTCAGGTTCCTATGCAGGTTCCAGAGGGAACAGTGGTCTCTGATTAGTGTACACTTGGGGATTGTGAATGAAACAATGCCTAATGGAATGTGCCATAACCAGAGGAAATGCACAGCGTTAAAGAGCCTTTAGATAAACATTTAAGTGTGTACAGACCTGATGTCTACGCAAAGCTCGTAGGAACAAGCCAAAGGCACTTAAGAATGATAGATGCCACATCTCTATAAAAATAAATAAATAAATTTTTTTTTTGATTACCATAGAACCATGAAACCCAAGTGATTCCATGCACAAGTCCGCTAGTCAGTAAAGCCACAAGCTCTGAATTGCTATTGGGTGTAATCAGGAAGTTGGACGTTTGGCTAATGTAGACTCTGTTCCTGACTGTGTGCCACACCTCCTTTTAGTACCATTGCTCACCCCTCTCATTCCCCAGCACTCTGCCTCTAAATCTGGCAGTCACATAGTGGAAAAAAAAACAAGAAAACTGTTCCAGAGGTCTGGAAGGCAACTGAATTAATGTCTATCTTTCCCGAGAGTCGAGCCCTCGCACGCACCGGTGACTCCAGGCCTGGCAGTGAACAGTGCTCAAGGTCACCGAAGAGTGTTTAACTGACTGAAGCAACTGATAAGATAAGAAAGACTCCAATTGGGCAGTCTGGACTTCCTGTCTTAAATTAGCCTCGTCTTTGGAGTCATTTGTGCCTGGTTGCTTCTAGGTCCAGGAAAGGACCAAAGCCCATCCAACCCTTGTGCACATTTGTCTACTTATTATGTGTATCTGAGTCTAACCTGCTAAGACTACAAGCCTGTCCTTTTCACATAGTTAAGCTTCCTATTTATTTGTTTCTTTTCTATCACACCCAGAAACGTTTGACAGGCACTCAAAACCTAACTTGCTGATTAATACAGAAGCACATATTGTAACTTGGCTGCACTCGCCCAGTAAACAAAAGCCATGCCTGTCCAGCGTTGTCTCGCTCACACAAACACACATGCGGAGGGTGAGCAGATGCTCAAGTACCTGTTCCTGCCCATTTTTTCATGGTCCTTTACAACCACGTGCAGCTCAGCCGCAGAGTCTAACGGTACACCTTTAAGGTCCCACTCAAAACCCTGTTAAAGCAATGGAGAAGAGAAGAAGGTGTCAGAGAGTGAAGATAGTGACATGGATCAGGTTTCCCCAGTGATGGAAGTGCTACTGAAGTAACATTATCACAGCATCTGTGGTATTACATTACGTAGCTTTATAGAGGCTGATTTTTTTTTCATAAATGAGGTAACATAACTAAAGATTATGTATGTAACATAAATAACATGTATGTTATTTTCAGTCCATCTTAAATAGTGCATAGGTACATAATAAGCTGCTGTACCTTCCATCAAAGTAAATGCATTTATTTGAAGAAAAAAAAAGGTTTTCCCTGGCATCTTAGTTAATTTTTTTTTTTTAATTTGCATTAATATTCAGTGCTGTAATTATAATCTTAAAAATGTCCAACCTCATTCCAGACTGGGTTGACATTGTTTTTGATGACTTTGGTTTTCTTCTTACACCCTAAATGAACAAAAACAATGGAGAGAGTATCATGTGATTGGAGGTAAAGCACTAAAATAACTGAACAGTCCTGGAAAAGAAAGGGTTAATGGCCCCATTGACGCCTACCTTAATCATCACTAGATGTTCTAGAAAATTCACCATAACAAAGGCTGTTAGATTCTGTCACAGTATGAACAACGCAAAAAATTGCAGCTGTTTATGGCATCATCATTACTGCATGGGATAAAACATGATTGGGTCAAATTGTTCCACGTATAATAGAAGGAAACACATTTCTTAAAATGGGAGGAGAAGGAAGGCTGTGTACTGACTTCCTGTCCAAACAGGAAGTGGTGTACTCTATAAACAGATCTAAGACTGCCTCTATACTTAAAGATACCTTTTGGAAGATTTGCATGCACGGCTTCCAATGGAATTTAATTCAATCATTATTACATATGCTAAAGTGAATTATAAACAAAAGTAAGTCATATATTAGAGAAGGCAGTTCAAATCCAAAGGCTCATCTCCTGATGTACAGAAGGTAGTTCCTAGATGCTGGTCCTAAATCAAAACCATGACTCAGTGAACATGTTTTGTCCAGTGAGCGGAAGTGAGACAATGCCTAACTGGAATAGCTGTGTGAGAGACACTTGACTTCCACATGGTTTCGGATGAGGATTTGACACTGAGGGTCCTCAGTAATCCTCATAGTGACTAACTGTAACTCCCATCATTACATAATCCTCAGTACCTCCCCCACTTTCTATGTGAACACACATGTCAAAAAGCTACAAAACACATTCATGTTCATTTCTCATCTCTCCACCAGTCTGTCGTGCTATAAAGTCGTTCAGGAAAGAGATAGTTACCTTCCTGTTTGAACCATGGATGGCAATGGGGATAAAAGAACGTATCAAGTAGACATACATCATACCAGACATTTTGGAAAAGGGGAATAACAGGAAAGGGGAAGGTTTGGCATGGGATGATACAAGTGAGGATCCCACATCTGATGGAATTTACTGTGACCCTAAACATTGGAGCCAAGCTTGATGAGAATCCTAAAAATCAGGAAGTCACAGATGCCTTCTTGGCACATCAGTTTGGCAGTAGCGAGTTAAGTACAGCCTCCCAGTTCTCCTACAAGAATCATGTTCTGGTTTGGTTTTCTCATATCTCAGATACTGGATACTTTTAGCTCAGTTTGGCAAAGCACACTGGCCCATCTAATATGATGCTAAATATATCATGTATGTCTAGCTTTGTCTGTTAACTCATCTCAAACTGCATTCAGACCTCACAGAAGTTTTTTTTTATGAAACTTATCTATCTATCTATCTATCTATCTATCTATCTATCTATCTATCTATCTATCTATCTATCTATCTATCTCTGCCTGTCTTTCTTTCTCACTATATCCCTCATAATTTCTTGCTCACTCAGTGTAGGACTATTTACATCTCTGGCGTCTAGAAATGGTGAAACCATGAGAGAGGAAACAAACAGGAGGGTCGGTCCATCCCACAAACACTATAACACAACACAGAACATTTAACAGGAGGGTCGGTCCATCCCACAAACACTATAACACAACACAGAACATTTAACAGGAGGGTCGGTCCATCCCAAAAACACTATAACACAACACAGAACATTTAACAGGAGGGTCGGTCCATCCCACAAACACTATAACACAACACAGAACA
>JAOYMR010000016.1:4679677-4698376 GCA_025802075.1 Tenebrosternarchus preto | reverse complement strand
AGCGCTTCTTCGGCTGCTGGCTTTGATCGTTCCGAAGCAAAGCTAGTCTTCGCCCATCACACACTCTAGGGATAGGGTGTCCCTTTAAGAGAAAGCGGCGGGCGAGTGGAACAACTGCGTCTCCTCCTCCGTGACATCGCGCAGAGGCGCGTCCTATCGCCGGGGTTACTCCGCCCTCGAGTCAGGAAGCCAGCGAGGGCTACCCTCGTAAGTGGCCGTGCTGCGAGAGCGTAGATACAGACGTTTGAGTTGCTAGTCGTTAGCTGCTATTCAGTCGGATGAACTTGCCTGATACTTTAGTGGAATGTCAGATTAGCTCGTTTTGGGATCGAATGCTTTTTTTGTGATTGCCCAGCACTCCCGCATCCAGCAAGTGTCTGTTCAAAGCTTCATTTTACGACTCTTCATTTAAACTTTTCTTTTTGAATTTTTATTTGAGCCTTTTTATTGTGACGGTTGACACATTGAAACAAAAGTGGATTTAACACTGGCTGCGCCGTATACCATCACTCCAAGATGCTCCTGGTGTCTCAGCGGCTAGCCTCACCTCGCATGGAGCCATTAGTAAGTTGATTAGCTTCTAATTATTGTTTAGCACCAGCTTTTGATGTGCGTCGGGGGGGAGGGGGGGGTGTAATGAGCACAGAGTAATTAAAAAAAAAACTTCACCATGTTTGACTTTGTCCTTACAATCGTTTTTGACGCACTGGGGGATTTAAACTTTGTGTAGCAACGCGTTTACTCCTGCGGTTAACGTTCAGTCTAGCGATGTTTGAAAACTTGATCAAGAAATCACTGGGTTTTATGCGAGCGAGATAAGGCTACGCAGCGATTAAACGGATCGCTGGAGACAAACTGGAACATTGCATTAAAGATTAACCCGCGCCGTCTCACGCACTTACGCACGCACTCTAAATCCATTAATGTGAGCAACGACATAATATTTCACGTTAACGAAATGTTGAAATCTTTCTGTTTTTAAGAGAGTTTCCCAGCCCCTCTATGACGATATTGCGACGGGATGCATATCGTGTCAGAAGAGTCATTCAAATGTTTAAAGAATCTCTGCCCACTGCCCACGGCGTTGGCTACTGGTACTTGATATATCAGAGAATGCGATACGACTCCGCGATTGATAAAACCTTTGTTAACACGCACGGCTGAGCGCAATGTAGAATCGCTAGCAAGGCAACAACCTCACACTGTTAAGCAGCATGTAGTCTCCTTGTTGGAATTAAATGGCATTTATCAGACGCGGAATCGGCGCACAGCGGGGCTGCCCTCTGTAACAAAAGACAGACCAGGGCCTCAGGTCAGCGCGTTGCTCTGGTTCTGCTGTTCCTGCGTATATCATCCCAAAATTAGTGGTAATGCGCTGTTGCACTGTTGGAAGGGTGCCACGTATTGGGTGCAGCGTTTAACTGTTAATGTGGATTGCTGGGAGATAAGATAGACAGACGGAGGATGAAATCTCATTGACACGCGGAAATGGGGGACAGGACTGTCAGTGTATCCAGGATTAAGCCGGGCTACTAGAATACGTAATGGGATTAAAGAGACGGCGGAAGGGTCCTGTGCTTTTTTCCCTGTTCGTACGAACAAGACTGAGGGCTGTGCCTAACCTAGAAACGGTCCTGTTAAAAAAATCCATCAGTTGGTTCAATAGGCTCCTCTTAATAAATAGGTTAGAAGTGTGCGTGCGCGTGTGCGCGTGTGGTGCCCTGTCGCTCAATAATCTCAGCCAATTAACTAAAGACAAATGCTCAGCGTCGGGCATGATTTAGGAACCGCCTCCCATCTCTTTGTTATGAATTTGCCTAAACACGTCTCTGAACGCGCTTGCAGTGTGATGCAGTGATAGAAGTCTTGCCCCTATGTGACATTTCCCGCTCTTCCGTCGTTTATGTTTTACCCACTCCATCACTGGATTAAGCTTTAGAGGGAAGAAGTCGTCTTTCTGACATTTGTCTAGTTTACAAAACTCTCAGCGTGTAGTGAACAGGTCGTTTTAAAGTAGACTATAAAACAGTCAAGATGAAGGGTAACGGTCATGGAGAAAGGTACGTAGGTGAATACACGGAGATGGAATGCGCTGGTTAATAGAGATGTGCTGGACTGCCGTAAGAACTGACCAACAGCTATGTGCGTGGGATCGTGAGAAGGTTTTTTTTAATTTTATTTTCTTGTAAACAGTCGTTTCCAACTGTTTTACATTATTTCGTACTGTTTCGTGTGTAATAACTCACGTGCGAATCTCGTGCCTTGTGCGGCATGAATGAAAACCAAGACTTAACTTGCACTAATTATTATTCACTATATAATTAAATATGCACACACGACCACGTCTCGTTTCCGTTTTTTGTGTTTAATGACCAGAGGAGCTGCTTCCGAATATTAAGATAAATCAACGCCCCTTATAGAGACTCTGGAATCCCACTCTTCGGTATGCCTTAACAACGTGAAATCCTCATATGTTGATGTGGTTGTATAGTAATTGAGGGATGGAGGAGGTTTCTTTAGAAAGCTGTAGGCAGCAGAGCTAAGGCGTAGGAAAGGATTCGCAACGATGGCGATAGTGTCAAACATTGTTCTGTAATGCTGATCCGAGATCAGGTTTAGCTTTGGGGAGATGACGGTGGTCCTGGATGTATATGCCGAACATACAACGGATATGTTTATTATTATTAGGAGTAGTAGTATTATAGAAACTATTTCTGAAGCCAGTTCGGAAGTCCGAATAATATGATGTGCTGTTTCTTAGAACTACACCCACTTTAGGCTTCCCGCACCGGATCTTTCTGCCCTTTTCGATTTGAACTGATCTACGGCCAAATTAGTCAGAGCGCTTTGAAGTCACAGTTTTAAAAAAATCTCGAGCTGGAATGCGCGATGGTGCTCAGATCTCGCGTGCTGACACTACCAGAGCAGCAGACACCGTAATGGGAGCGCGGCCGAAGTGGGTTATGCACAGACTTGGATCGCACCTCAAAGTTGTGCTGAAATTGAAAACAACAACACTGTGTGAACTTTCATCTTACCGACGGTCTTATAGGATGAGATCACTGAAGAAATGTGTGTGGAGAAAGCAGGAATTTAACTCAGAAGCCGCTTCAGTTCAAAGAGCCCGCCTTTGCGAGTTCAAAAGCGCAGTCTTCAAAGCGCAAGACCCCACTCGCCCTTCTAGAATAAACAATCGCGCTATCATTTTCCAGTAAAAAAAAAAAATGGCGCAGTTTCCTTTCTTGATGGTGTCACAGAGTAACTGACAGTTTGTATCACCTTCGAAGTCTCCCTCTTCACTAAAAGAGGAGAGTGAGATTGTGCTGATCAGCAGTAGTGAAGCCATATGGTGTATGAGTGAGAGAGGGAGAAGAAGAGATTGCAGGGGGTCGGGGCATGTTGATGGAGAGAGAGAGACGGACAGACATGGAGAGAGAGAGAGACAGACAGACAGACAGAGATTTGGCCTTGAATGTGTTAGCCAGGCCAGCTGTTGAATGAAAAGAGGTAGCATTTTCTGGTCATAGTTGGATCTTTAACCATGGATCATTGCATTAGATGCAAAGCCACACACATTCAGGATGTAACCACAAATCGCCAAAGAACAATGAAGTCCATCATGTTCATTTAGTGAGTGTGACATGAGTTTTAACTTTATATGCTTATTACATGAGGTAATCAGTACCTTTCTCCGGTTTCTGTGACACATGCATGTGGATGCGTGCGCGCGCACACACACACACACACACACACAGAAATAGCCACATGCCCTGAAAGAAACAGTTATTAGACCCAAGCAGCCTAGTGGACCATATATCAGCCCTCAGACACCACTCAGAGCAGCACTAGAAGGACAGAGGAAGTGGGAGGGGGGAAAGCAAGGAGCTGTTAACCCATGGAGTGAGGTGCTTGCCTTTTCCTGCTATTGCTCTGGATCAGCACCATACTTCCTACGTCTGAGGGAGAAATGCAAGGGGAACCATGGGGAGAACCCAGTTAGAGGGAGAGGGAGAGGGAGAGAGAGGGAGAGAGAGGGCGTCAGGGCGGCTATCAGGCAAACCCTCACCAGGAAATAACAGTGTTGCCTAGGGATGGAAAACAAACAGGAGCCACACAGCAAATATCAGGTTGTGTGTTTTCCTTCGACCGCTCTTCGACTTCGCACGAAGCCCAGGGGAGGCCAGCTGGAGGCGTCCTCGTCCTCAGCCCGGCTCAGAGCGTCAGGGCTTGCCAGAGAGCTTCACCGGGGCACTGACAGAGCAGTGGGGGTGTGTACCATACTCTTTAGCCTGGCCTAAGGATACTGCCCTTAAAGAATTACCACTGCATTTATGAAACAGGCACAGAGCCACTATTTTACACCTGCACAGTGGTACCGCAATGTGATTAGATGGGGATTAGACATAGATTAGACATAGATTAGACGTAGATTAGACGTGACTAGATGTAAATAAAGTGCTAAAGTAAAGGCAATGAAACAGAACCGATTTCTTTGTTGCTGATCTGCTGCCCCAGACCATCCATCTACTGTACAGCACCATGTGAGCTGAGTATCTGTTGTGCCTCATTGCCCAAAGAGACACTATGCATTTGTAGCTTCATTCACATTTTAATTTAATGGTTTATTTGTACTGAGGCAGCTTTGCACCAACCACGCTGTGGGAGATCTTGAATCTGCTCTCTCACTTCCTCGTCCTGTGATGACGAGATGGCCTAAGAACTCTGGTTGGTTCTCCAGGTTTCCTAAGATCTCTGTTGGTCTCAGGCAGCTTTGTTAAGCCCGCGTGGCATCTCCACTCTCAGGACAATTCTGACTCACGCCCTTAGAAAAGAACGACGTTTCATGAGCCCAGAAAATGGGGACCCTTGAAAACTACTGCACACTGTTGGTGAGATGGCAAGGTTGGCTCCTGGTCAGCACACATACAGTCTTTTACTCTTCATGCTGAAACCCCAACCATTTAGTCCCCATGCTGTGAGAAGGGGAAGTGCAGAAAGTACTTTCTTTTGTGCTTCGGGAATTGAGTGTTTTTGAAAGACCAACCAAGCTCTGTGTCGTTTTTGTGAATGAAAAGGGAATGTGAATGGTCAGAAAGAAAGCAATCAAGTAAAAACAACAAGGAATGGAAAATTCTCTGCTCACCCACACATGACATCATGACCACAAAATAGGTTGGAATTTTCTTATTTGTTTAAAATTTTTATGTGCTTTCGTTCTGGTTTTAAATAGGGTTGTGGTAGAGTAGCAGGGTTTTGTGTGTGTAAAAGAGAGAGATAATTATTAAGTGATTAATGTATAGTGAACCTCTAATGAAGGACTTTTCGAATACACCCTGTGCTGTGCTGCACTGTGATTCAGCTTGTCTTCTGGTCACCAATAAAAGGAAACCCGAATCTGTTGTAAGTTTTACTGACTCACACCTCCCGTTCTCTTGTTTTCTGTCTGTCCGTCTGTCTGTTTGTCTGTCTCTCTCTCTCTCTCTCTCTCTCTCTCTCTCTCTCTTTCTTTCTCTCTCTCTCCCTCCCTCTATCTCCCTAACCACTTTCATGTACTTATCCATCAATGCACACAACCACACCCAAAATAAGCACAGAAAAACACATCGAATGATCACTAGGTCAAGCTGTTTAGTGAGGGAATATAGGTGTTTGTTTGAACATTGGAAATACAGAAGGGTTTTTTTTTTGCTTTGGGTGAGCAATTTTGACTTCAGCTAAAGGGAGGTGTGGCCTCTGTATGCAAAAGAATGCGGTGGTGGTGAGTAGTGGCTTTTGTGTGTGTGTGTGTTAGAGTGAATAATGATGGTTGAATCAGCGACATGTAAAGTGTGTGAGAGTGTTGTCGGGTGTCAGACACGTTGTGTACATGCGTGTATACATGTGCATTTTAATCAGTTGTTTCACTGACATTTGTTTCATCTTGATAATTGTCGAAACTGTCTTATCACTTTAACACTTTAAATCTCTCAGATATGCTTCCTAAACCCATAGCCTTAACTATAAAGACTCAAATGAATAATTGAACTTAATATCACTGCTTATAATGTACGATATACCTGAGGGACAGTACAGCTAAGCTAAGCTGTAATATGCATTAATTCATGCGTTTTAGGTCTTTAAGCCTTAGCCTGAGATTAACTTTTGCAAGATGTTTACCGTATGTATTCTAGTGAAGCACTCGAGCTCACATTTGCACACATGCAGACAACTCGGCTTTCATCTGTGGTCCAAAGTAGAATTACCCAGAATTCCTGGCTCTACATAATACACTTGTTCCCAGAAGCAGTTGTCGTAGTAACCTTGGCAGCTTTTAGCAAGTATGATCTTTTTTCCACTCTTCTTCTCTATGAGTGATATAAGTGAAATGGGGTGTAAATTATTAATTAGCAGAAATGGTAGGGGAGTGTTTTTGTTTATTCATACACAAAGATTCGTCTATAACTATAGTAGGTTAGAAAAATAAAAATGTTATCTGTTGCCTAGCAGCGGAATATCTCCGATCAAAAGCTGCACGTGTGAAACGAGGAGAAAGAGATCCATTTTCTAATGCTGGTGTAATAATTATTGGCTAATATTATTGGGTGCAAAGCTTTGTCGTCGTCTTGGCTGAGGGTGCTATTCTAGGTCACCCTCCTCCTTTCAGTTCCCTTGTGTCATTCATTAACTGTGTGTGTGCGTGAGTGTGCACGTGGGCACATGTATGTGTATGTGTTTGAAGTAATAAAGGGCAGCACCAGAGGTGACTATTTGTTGTGTTGGACTTCAAAAAATCCATGAAGTATGCTTGTCCGTGACATCTACTGAGTGTATATATAGACACCAGGGTTTTTTTTTTCCTTCCATGTCATATCCTCACTTGCTGTTACAACAGACTGCTTTTCATGGACTTTTTTTCCAGTGAACTTTTCCATTGTTCCTTAGTCATTCACTGGCTACACGCACACACACACACACACACACACACACACACACACACACACACACACAATTTTCCTTTTTTTTTTCATTTCTCCCCTTTCTTCCTTCCTCTCTTCCACCCACCCCCCTATTTTTGCATATGATCCCTGTAATTTCTCTCTCTCTCTCTTATTCTCTCTCACTTGCTCATTTACTCTCTCTAGCTTCCATTTTAACTCAATAATATATGTGTGTGTGTGTGTGTGTGTGTGTACGAGGTCAGTGAGAGTATCACTATAGCAATAGTGTGTCTAAGCGGAACAGTGGTGTTGGTTTGCAGGTCCACACTAACAGATTGTGGCACAGGGTTCACAGAGTAACTTGATAGGGCACTAATGTTGTTCTACGGCAAGCCAAAGGATTGGAATGACTCTGGTTACGCTCACATGCATATGACCCTCCCACACTGGACACCATCCGCCAAGCACTGGCCACCTGACCCTTCCCAGCCCTGGGTCACCAGAAGGGCGGAGCTAATGTAATTGCTATAACTGATTAATAGTCATTCAAGCCCTCTTTCTGACTCTGAGCCTAAACGTGTTTTCATTTGGCTATAGGCTTGGGAGACTGTTAGATAAATAACAGCAATTATTATGGATCCTTTCTCTGTGATACTTTGCATCAAAGGATGTTAGTGTAATTGGGTGTAAAACATATATAGGAGATCTGCTGAGGATGTTTGACAAATGCTGCAACAAAGAAAACAGAGTTGGAGCAAAATGGGTCTTGTGCTTGAAAGGGAGAGAGGAATGACTTTTTGACTGCTATCTAACCGGGCTGACAAGGCTGGCTAAATGTTGCATTCTACAGTCATAGTTTTGTAAGATTAAAACACATGGAGACTGACAGTGGCTTTATAACCTAGATAGTGTCCTGTTTTGTTATGGGCGTTCGCTTGAGGTTAAGCTCACTGCATATCACTGCCTCTCCTGTTTTTGTCTCCACTGGTTATTTTTAGAGAACATGGGAAATAGTGAGGGCAACATGCTCGTTTCGGCAAAAGGACACATCCAAGTGCATGAAACCGATATAGCCCTCACAAAGTAGGGAAGGCAAGGAGAGGGCCAAAATGTGCGTGGGTGTGTGCATGTGTGTATTGTGCGCATGCATGTGTGCTTGTGTGTGTTGTATGTGAGTGCACATGTGCGAGAGAGAGAGAGAGAGAGAGAGAGAGAGAATGGTGCCTGTGTTTTGGTGAGAGACTGTGTAAAGAGAGAGAAAAATATAGATGGTGAATTCCAGTTTCAGTCGTCTGCATCTCTGCGCCTCTCCTGCATTCTTAAGACATTACTGGAATATTGAAACATTTGTTTGAGAGGCTCTCCATAAAGCCCCTAACATCTATCACTATTTAACTCGTACTTGGACTGGTAATACAACTATAAAATTCCACAAGAAGGGAAAATAGTTGTGTGTGTGTGTGTGTGTGTGTGTGTGTGTGTGTGTGTGTGTGTGTGTGTGTGCGCGTGCGTGTGCGTGTGTATGCGTGTGTGCGTGTCCATGCATGTGGCAGATATGGAGGAGGTTCATTACAGGCTAAGAGTGCTACAAAAAGCTGATGATGTAACTGAGAAAAGGGTCATTAGGTGAAGCCAGGTTTGCCAGTGCTCTAGTGTAGATTTCCACTGGATCATATCCACAAAACTCCACATTTTCCTACATTCTTTAAACGGAAGTTGGAACAGTTATGGTATGTACCACGTTCTAAAGCCCACCTTCAACCCCAGCTATTAAATTAAGACAGTTAAAATGATCCTCAGGAAGTAAGCATTTATAGACTATTGGAAATCAAGAGTTTATACATCATAGCCTATAAAAAGCCTATACATATAGCAAAACGTAATCCTTCTAGTATTAAGGGGTTGCGAATTACTTTAGTAAACGGAGAGGCAACTCTGGATTTGGTTCATCAATTTTTATTGATATTCGTTCCATCTCATCCACTCATTTTTATAACAGACCCCAAACCTGTTTTTATAGTGTTAGGCCTACTCTAATGGCTTCAATCACTGTTTGGCCCAGATTCGCTAAACCCTGGAGAGCTCTGAAATGAATTAAAATAGCTTAAGACCCCGTTGAAACCACAAAATAGGGGACATCAAAGGGGTGGATTTTTCGCGCATTTGTGATAACGCTCACTTCAAAAACGAATCCTCTCTGCGTGTTGGCGATGCTCACCAACCGCCGCAAGTTTTTAGTAGGAGAGACATTGAGACAGCATTCGGGTTATCTGCTAACAATTTGACACATTTGTCACAAGTGACTTGTTTACTCTGATTCGCGACTTGTGTAACGTCAAATATGTTTTCTGTCTGACTCAGACTATCCACAATCCACCCTATTTTTGCGAGAGCGATGTCTCAAAGTAAGCTAATCTCTTTGTGTTATGGTAGCGAAGGGTTCAGTTTCGACATTATCACTGCATTGAATGTCGACCAATTTCCGTAGAAAAATCTCCTTCTCCCAAAATGTAGTTCTTCTGTTCGGTGATAATCTGATAAGAATTGGTTTTGAGATGAGCCATTTGTGCACCGCAGCTGGAGCGCGAGAGGACATGGGCCGAGGTTCGAGAGAAGCTGTTTCGCGGTGTGCTCGTGCGGCGGTAGCGTAGAGCGCAAGATTGTTTGCTGTTGCGACAGAACCGAGGGTGGAAGAGAGGAACATATTTCTACCTCGCGCAGGCGTCCAAAACAAACAGCGCTAGGAGGGCTGGAGCTACTCTCCAATAGGACCAAAATACCACAGCAACCGCGCAGCCAGGGAATCTCTCTCTCTCTCTCTCTCTCTCTCTCTCTCTCTCTACTATTCCACTGACAGATGTTTGTTAGTGGTTAGCCCTTTAAACAGATGTGTTCTTGCTTAGTATCTGGTTGTCCAGAAGGGCATAGCAGTAAGCATTGATGTTAGCTGTAAAACCCACACATAATTCCTGAAAAGGACAAAACATCTCAGACAATGAAATCTCCTCTCCACTGAGCTTTTGGAGAGTGTGAGGAACAGGTAACTCTGAGCTGCAAAAATCCCACAGCGCATCTGTAAACAGGACATCAGTTAATCCTGACCAAACATCTGTTCAAAAACAGCATGAAGGGTTTACCATGTTTTTGCAGGAGATGTTCCCTCCTCGGAGATGGACAGTGGGGGGAGTGCAGGAGCACAGGGAAAGTGGCTGGTGAGTGGGAGGAGAAAATAGGAACTGCAGTCATGTCTGCTCTCACATTCCCTCCCTCTCTCCCAGCTGTGCCTCTCCGTCCTTACCACAGCAGGAGCTAATAAACATGATACACACACACGCACACACACATACACACACGTACATGCACACACAATCCAACAATTTCTCTAGTATGTTTGGGCAGCTGCTAGAATGACTTCACTCTGTGTAAGTGAGTGAGTGTGTGTGTGTGTGCGTGTGTGTGTGTGAGAGGTAGAGAGAGAGAATACATATGTTTCATCTTTAAAAGACTGTAGTGATTAGTTCATAGTAGGTAGATGCCTCCTCTAGCCATGTGCTAACACGGCAAGCAGACATAGCAATGCTTAAGTACTTGAATGTGCACACACACACATACACACACGCGCACACACACACACACACACACACACAAACAAACACACATTTCCTAAAACAAAGTCTTCTGATACTTTGCTCTATGCTCACCTAAGAGACTAGAGACAAGACAGAGTGGCACATGCTGTAAAGCTAATCGATTGGTGTGTGTGCGAGCGCACACGTGTGTGTGTGTGTGTGTGTGTGTGTGTGTGTGTGTGTGTGTGTGTCATAAAGCATTGATCTCCTTAGCCAATACCCTTTGAAGAGAGGCAAGCTGCATGGATAATAAGTATCACATTCTGTCTCTGTCTCCATCACTCTCTCTCTATCACTCTCTCTCTCCATCGCTGTCTCTCTCCCCATCACTCTCTCTCTCACTGTCTCTCTCTCTCTCTATCACTCTCTCTCTCTCCCCATCACTCTCTCTCTCTCACTGTCTCTCTCACTCTCTGTTAAATTGTTATGACACTCAAGCACTTCGGCATCTGCTGCTAAAATATTCGTTTTTAATGACTAATGAACATGAGGATGGAGTTCTCCCTTGGCAGGTTATTAACATTTGACACACTGGCAGTGACTGTAGTACACTGTTATAGACACATTCCTTCCTGCATTGCTGTGTGTGCCTCTACCCAGGGTCTTCATGCATTAATTCACACCATCAAATCCCCCCTTCATACGGATTATTAGACCCTTCTGTAACTAAGGAGATTATTCTTGTTTTGGAAGTTCAGTTGTGTGTGCATATATATGTGTGTGTGTGGGTGTGTGTGTTTTGTGTAGGGACTGGGAGAGTGGTCTAGCGTTATTAACACTTTAAAGAGTGCTGCTGGTTTTCATCACTGCCTGGATAAAGAGATTTTTCATGATTTTTCGGTATTTGACATTGCGCTGTGTCTGAGATTAAGACACTGTGAATAAGAGCAAAATGCTTTTCCAATTCTAGATGCTCTCTCAGAGGTACGGTCTCCTCTGCATCCATGTCATCCATATTCATAATACCGTTCACGTTACACCATCTTTACACACACAAACTGGCACATCTGTATGACACTGGTATAAATAAATAATTACACTTGGCTTTTATGAAAAAACCTGACAAAACAAAATCACTTTCTGTGTATAGCAAATATGTCTTTAATCCAAAAAAATGCAAGAACCTAAAACAAAATACAAAGATGTATGAAGATGTGAAAGCATGTAAAGCTGTGTCCCTTATATGCACATCTGTGTCGTACCCAAAGCTTTACTGCTTAAAGAGTGGGGCCCCTCTTCCACCTGGTGCTTGACGAGACACCTCTAAGAGGGAACCTCCTGGGTTTCCTGCTGTGTACAAACAGACCAGACAAGTGGATTATGCTCACAGAGTGTGTGCCTTTAGAAGGGACCGTTCTCAGCTTCTTTTTAATGCTATTTTCCCTTATTTGGTTGGTTGGGTTTTTTTTGTTTGTTTTTTTGTTTTTTTTTATTGCTCGTATTAAAGTGGCAACGATCCCAGTTCAGTTCAGTTGAACTCCTCTAACATCCATGTTCCTGGTAAGACAGGGCAGTGTGGTTCAAACACAACACCATCTTCAGGTTCCAATGAGCCTGTGAAAGATCGGGTGTAGGTTGATTGATGAGGAGGTGTTTGTGCTGGATTGGATGAGCTGCTCTGGCTGAGGGCGGAGCAGGGGGAGGGGACAGAAAGACTGAGGGTGCAGTGAGGGGCCAGAAAGACCGAGGGTGGAGTGGTGAGCCGGCAGGCTGAAGGTGGAGGAGAGGTCATGCAGGCAGAGGGTAGAACGGCGGGCGGGCAGGCTGAGGGTAGAATGGCGAGCAGGCAGGCTGAGGGTTGAATGGCGGGCGGGCAGGCTGAGGATAGAACAGCAGGCTGAGGGGAAACTGCAGTGGGTGGGAGAAATGAAAAGCCGACACACTGTGTGCTATACAGGGACCTGCAATCAATAACCAGCTCCTCACTTGCCCCCTCAAGGACGTGTTAATACACACAGACACACATGCGCGTGAACACATGCAGGGGCACAGTACACACACACACACACACACAACATGGGTCTACATGGCGCCATTTTATGAGTGCTTTAATTGGTGTGACGTGTTGTGGGCAAAGCTACTGGGGGTGAGGCAGGCAAAAGATTTATTAGCAGGGAGAGAGAGTGGGCGAGCGAGATATAGAGACAGAGAGCGAGAGAGTGAAAGAATGACTGAGAGCAGGGGACAGGGCAGGACTTTTATTGTGGCAAAACCAGAGCAGGACTTTTATTGTGGCAAAACCAGCAGAGAGTAAACGTGAAGGAACAGGGAACTGGGGTGGTGGGGAGAGGGGAGATGGCTGCAGTCCTGTATGAGATTAAAACAGGCATCGGTGGTGAAGAACGTAGGTGCTAAGTGTCACAAATAGAGGGAAAAGAAACCACTCTTTCTCTCTGTCTCCATTGCTCTCCTTCACTCTCCTCCTCTCTCTCTCTCTCCCTCTCATGTTGATGGACACTGAACTGAGTGGAGCTGAGTCCACTGCAGCTCTCTATGTGCTGCTGTCTGACACACATACTTAATACAGTCCTATTATTCAGAGAGAGAGAGATGGTTCTTCCTCTCTGCTACCAGTCTCCTTCAACTTCCTTCATTATCTATTAAAGCCACTCTCTGTTCACCACACATTCTCCACACACACTTGCACACACACTCACACCCGTTTACATGTATAACATGATGCCACCCGTTAGCTAAGAAAGGGCTGAAAGCTTTTTGGAGTAAGTCTGCCTGAGAGAAAAAAAGACTTCCTTAATTACTTAATCATATGTTACATATCACCAATAACACACAAAGGCTCCAGTAAGAGACTGGGGACCTGGGGGAGGGGTAAGGTAAGCAAATTCTCTTATCGTGTTGATTGGAACGGCCGCGTTTATCAAGGAAGATCTCTGCTTGTTCTTGATCGAAGTCAAACGTGGATGCATGCAGATGTGCACACGCACACGCACGCGCTCACTTTGGCTCTCATGGGGGTCTGTATAATCAGGGGGGCGGTGAGTTGTTGGGTAGGGGCTGATAACTAAAAGAGAGACAGAGTAGGATAGATAGAGGTGGAAGGATAGAAGGAGAGGGAAAGAGAGAGAGAGTGAGAGGGGCCTTGGGGTCTCATTCTTGTAGTGGATCGGAGAAGAGAGAGCAAGGCCAGCAGATTCATTTAAAACTCCCACCCTGACAGCAGCAAACCTCCACATGAATATTTATACTGCTTTAACAACCAGGACGCCAAGCTTTGCAAACACCAGTGTGTGTGTGTGGGGGGGGGGGGTTCAACACAAACTCAGGAAATGTAGGCATTCTGTCCTGTTTGTCTGTTTGAGGTGTTTGCTGAACCTTAGTGAACCTAACTTCTCTTGAGATGCTTGGTCTTTATTACACACACACACACACACACACACACACACACACACACACACACACACGTACAGGTGGTTTACATCTTCTCTCTCCCATCTCTGTTTGAATGGTGGTATAAAACATTATAACAGACATTAAGTCACTGCCTTCTGTCGGTGGTTCTTCTGGTTTGTGTAGTTCTTTTATGTTTGAGCCATCTCTCTCTTGCTCCACCTCTCCATCTTGTCCTTTGTTTGACTCTCTCTAGCTGTGTGTGTGTGTGTGTGTGTGTGTGTGTGTGTCCGTGGGGAGATCCCCTCAGTAATGGGTTGAGGTCAGAGCAGTACTGGAGAAACCAGCACTTCCTCTTTTCTCTCCAGTCCTCCCTCCTTCCTTCCATTCATCATCTCTGTCTGTCTATCGCCCGGACTCTGCCCCACTCACCCTCACACACTCACACACTCACACACTCACAGCCCTCCCAAGACAAACACATCAACGCGATTCTGCTTCAAATAAAAAAGATGTTTTTATGAAGTGTGTATGTGTGTCTGTGTCTGTGTGTGTGGGGGTGGTGTGCGAAAGAGAGAGAGACCAAAAGACAGAGAGAAAGAGAGAGGAAGAGAAGGTATGCTGTCGAGGTTGGGGTTAGGAACTGTGTTTGGTATGGTGTCGAGGTTAGGGTTAGGAACTGTGTTTGGTATGGTGTCGAGGTTGGGGTTAGGAACTGTGTTTGGTATGGTGTCGAGGTTGGGGTTAGGAACTGTGTTTGGTATGGTGTTGAGGTTAGGGTTAGGAACTGTGTTTGGTATGGTGTCAAGGTTAAGTTTCGGTTCACATGTAGGAGTTACTTTATTTAGATGCAGTAATACACAGGTGAAAACAAATATCACAAAGAGCAAATGTGTGTGCATACGTTTGTTAATGTGTGCTTGATTTATGAACGTTTGTGTGATGTGTGTGTTGTGTAGGGCACAGTGTGTAAGGCACATTATTATAAAGCTGAAAAGCTTGTTTTCTTCACCATGAGAAGACAAACTATGTTTTTAATTAGGAAGTGTGTGTGTGTGTGTGTGTGTGTGTGTGTGTGTGTGTGTGTGTGTGTGTTCAGTCATGAATGGTTTCAAATGGAGGGGTATAACAGGATGCTTGTTTAGTTTTCAATAGCTCCCCTGTGTGTTTTGTAATAAATAGATCAGTTCTTTTTTCATCTAGGATAAATTGTGAAGACGTTTGTAAATATTTCCTTTGAAATGTAGCCTTCTGTCTGTGATTTAAGGTGTTTGGTAATTGTGTCTGTGAAATGCCTATGAAGGATTTTGTTCTGGGCTGCTGAACTCTGTATGTCTCCAGTGCTGTTTAAGGGCTGAATATTTCCTACTGTAGCACACAGCATGTTATTCCATTTTTTTGACCATGGAGGTGTGTTGTGTTTGTGTTTGTGTTTGTGTGTGTGTGTGTGTGTGTGTGTGTGTGTGTGTGTGTGTGTGTGTGTGTGTGTGTATACCACAGTGGCAGGTAGGACAGCAGCTGTTGACTGTGTTGCACTGTAACTCCGTGCCCAGTGGGCAACTGGGTGTGTCCATGAGCTGGCAGGAGACGTTAGTGTGCTGGATGAAGACCACCTCATTGACCTTTACACACTCCCGCAGCACACAGGGCTCTTCTGGAGACACCCACTGCTCTCCTACCTACAAACAAATGCACACAGGCATTTAAAACATTCTCACCTGGCTGTACCAAGCTAGCAGTCAAATGCACACACTCACACACACACACACACACACACTCACTCACCACTCGCAGATGACTTCCATGCACCAGGTCCTCCTCTGTGCAGCTGGATCTGCGGCAGTGACCACAGCATGTGCCCTCTGAGTGAGAGTAGGTGGTGCCCTGTTCACACATACACGCATGTTTACCAAGAAAAGGGTTCCTCAACTAACAGATACACTTGCAATAATGATAAACCATCTGAAGGAGCAGGACTCACCAAAGGACAGATCTGGTTGCAGACTGGATCGACACACTGTACTAAGTACAGACCTGTTGCTCGGTCTGTCTGCTCTGTACATGTACACATCTTACACTTGTCCTCCCAACTGCTGCCCATCTGATACGTTACTCCCTGAACCACACACACCTGCACACACACAAATACATATAAAAACACCATATTTTCCTTGGATCTTGTCAGCACCATGTTGCTGGACCAAACAATTCAGGTTCCCTGTTTTTACCTTAAATGATCTACACAGTAAATGACATATCTGTCCTGAAAATCTACAAAATGTACACAATATAACACCCTATACACACAGTATAACACCCTATACACACAAGCACACATAGCACTAACCTATCACAGCACACATAGCACTAACCTATCACAGCACACATAGCACACAGCCCACCTTATCAGGGAGGCAGGTGACGTCAACACAGCCACAGTCGTTGATCATCTCCTTGGTGATGTAACCAGGGGTACAAACTCGGGTGGAGTTCTCACAGTCACACATGCATTCATATGAATCACAGCACTGTGTCTGTTTGACTGACAGCTTTTTGTGGGCAGGGCATGAGGGTTTGATTGCAGAGCACTCCTCTCTTTTACAGACTGAAAGAGAGAAATGGCTATGAATAAGAATGAAAGCTCAAGTATGTGTGCATATGTACATGCACATGTGTGTGCATGTGCGTTTGCACGTGTGCATGCGTGTGCATGTGTGTGCATGTGCAATTGCACGTGTGCATGTGTGTTTGCACGTGTGTGCATGTGCGTTTGCACATGTGTGTGTAGGTTTGCTAGTGAGGGAATGTGTGCGTGGTTGTTGGTCACAGGGTCTCACCACACTGATAGATTGGTGCACACTCCCCAGGGTTCATCAGTACTGAGCTGAGACCATTTTCACACTGTGGAGGACCAGCCACCACACAGTTTACAGTGTCACACACTGCAAAAACACACAAACACCCCAACAGTATCAGGATACACTCCACTCACCTTGGACTGTCATTTGCAAAGTCATGTACTATGTACTCTTACCACATTCATACTCAGGGCAGCACTTGGACTCCTTCTTCTCCAGAAGAATCTCACACTTTCCACATACAGGGGCTGCAACATGGTAACAGTTACCATGACTATATTCTTAGAGCACAATACTGAAAAATGACTTCAAATGATTAGAGCCGCTTGACAGAGGGGAAAGAGATGGAAGCAGGAGACACAATAAGAGGTTTATGATGGTAGAGGCTGTGAACTTGTGTATGATTCTCACGTTTAGCATGAATGCAAGGCAAAGCTGTACAATTGATCTGCTGCTGATCCAGACAGATGCACAGCAAGCACGGGTTATCGTCAGGAGTCCATCTCTCCATGAACTGTAAAAGATGCATATAAACATACAAACACATCAGAACTGTACACTGTACACAGAAAACAAGTGATGCTTCTATGACATTTTATGTCTTATAAAATGTTACAGCAGCTAGGAGTCTTTGGATCTTCTGTTTCTGTGATAATAATAATAATAATAATAATAATAATAATAATAATTCTTATTATTATTATTATTATTATTATTATCGTAAATATATATATCTAGTGGACTCAAGCAGACATAGGAAACATACATAGTACCCCAGAATAGTACCCCAGGGTACTATCCCAGGGTAGAACACCAGGATAGTACTACAGAGTAGAACACCAGGGTAGTACACCACGGTAGAACACCAGGGTAGTACCCCAGGATAGTACCACAGGGTAGTACCCCAGCATATTACCACAGGGTAGGACCACAGGGTAATACCTCAGGGTAGTACCCTAGGATAGTACCACAGGGTGATGTCATCACATGTGCGCTGGCTTTCAACTTAGTGAAAGTGTCTTGGCTTGTGTGTTTGTGCACCTGGTGAGTGAGTCCGTGCCGGTCCACACATTGGCTGCAGGCCTCTCTGCTGACACACTCGTCCCCACGGAGCAGTGTGTCAGGGGGGCAGAAGCAGCCCTCAGTGGGGGTGCTCCAGCACTGGCTGCCGTTCCCGTGCCCGTAACCCCCCCCATCCACATCGCCCAGTGCCGGCCGGCTGCTCCCACAGTGTTCCACGCAGCCACTGTGACACGCTTTATACTCCATTGTGTTAGAGCACTGCATAGCTGAACAGAAACACACAGGTGAATCACATACACATGGACCCATGTACACACACACACACACACACAGTTCTTATATCTGTACTACAGTGACTAAAGTTACTGCTGTCTCTTAAATGTGTTGCAGAATTATTCACACAAATCATGTAGTAAAAATCAAAAAGTAAACATTTCTTTGGATCATCTAAGCAAATGAAACCACCATATAATATATGAACATGAACATGGACACATAGAGTTCAGTGAGACTCACGGCACAGGTCAGATCTCCTCCAGTCGGTGCACACGCCCTGTTGTTGACACATTCTGTTGTAAACAGCGAGGAGGTCACAGATGGCAGCAGGATGGCAGGCGACCGTACGGCACATGCTCATGTAGTCCTGCAGGGGCACGAGAGCATGGCACCGGGCGAACACTGGCGAGGCCAGCACTTCACAAGCCTTCGCCATGCCCGCCTCGCACCACTCAGGCTCCCGCACGGCTGTCACACATACGCCCGGTGCCCACGCTCGCAGGTATGTATCCTGGTTAGCAGCCACAGAGCCATCAGGAAGCAACAGGTCTGTCTGGTCTGAGCAAGAACCTGAGAGAGAGAGAGAAAGAGAGAGAGAGAGAGAGAGAGAGAGAGAGAGAGAGAGAGAGAGAGAGAGAGAGAGAGAGA
>JAOYMR010000016.1:4612343-4645120 GCA_025802075.1 Tenebrosternarchus preto | reverse complement strand
TGTGTGTGTGTGTGTGTGTGTGTGTGTGTGTGTGTGTGTGTGTGTGTGTGTGTGTGTGTGTGTGTGTGTGCCAGGAGAAGTCTGGGAATTTGAGGCAGTATTTCAAAGGGTCTCAGGGTAGTTAGCAGGCTTCAAAGCCACGAGACTGGAGGAGCCGTAAGGAGAACAAGAGACTTCTCCTCTCTCTCTTCATCTCCTCTTGCTGCCTCTTCTTTCGTTCACCTCACAAAAGGGTGCAGACTGTTGTCAGGAGGGGTAGAAATGGTCTGGGCTTTTTTTCTATAAGACATGTGCATTTCCTTCTTGCTTATTTTCATGCCCTATACATGAGCAGAAGGTTTTGCAGCATCTTTTTCTGTGTGTGTGTGTGTGTGTGTGTGTGTGTGTGTGTGTGTTTTGTCTGCCTGTCTGTCTCTGTTAGGCAGAATGTGGTTAGGCAGCAGAGGATGGTTGGCATAAAGGATGGCACAGGCTGCCAACTCCAGGCTACATAAACGAACCGTCTAACTGACAGGGAGAGAGAGGGAAAGGCAGGGGGGAGGGAGTGGGGTTTAGTTCATGTGTGTGTTGTGGAAGTAGGTCAGGCATCATATTCATTAACATCCTCTCATGCCCAACAACATGATGCCCCCCCTCCCCCTCCCTCTCTCCCTCTCTCTGTCTCTCTCTTTCTCACACACATTCATACAGGCGCACATACATGATCAAACATACATGATCAAACAAAGTGTTACTAAGTAATTATCCTTATTGTAGAAAATACAAATAAAACAGTTTCATCTAACATTAAAACCTAACTTGGCTTCCTCACACACACACACACTCGTTCACTGAGGCTGGAGTAGTGGTTAGCTGGAAGTAATTAGCTACAGTATTATGTTAGAATTGCTGGTCAACCTTTCAGTCTACTGTAGCCCAACTATCTCCCCATTAAACTTGGTTACTGTGGAGATAAAAGCCTATTCGCTGGGGCAATCAGAGTGCTTAGTGTCTCCTTCAGCTCTGACAGCTGAGTCTATGGTAACTCTCTCTCTCTCTCTCTCTCTCTCTCTCACACACACACACACACACACATACACACACACAAACAGTGCAGTTCTCTATAGGTCTCTGTTCATTTTAGCTTTCTCCTATGCTCTCTTGAATTCAGACATTTCTCTAACTCCCAGTCTTTAACTCTCCCGTTTTCCTGTTTCTCACATTCTGACTCTCTTGCACTTTGTCACTCTCTCTATCCCTTTTCCTCACTCCTTCAGTGTCTCACACTTTCAGACACTCACTGACTCTCTTACATGGAGTTGTACACACATCAGCTGGGCTCCATTATGTACTCTATCCTTCTCACTCTGTCTTCCATCAATGTCTGTTAGTCTCCTATGACAGTTAAATTTTAACTTGGTCTATGTTTTTGTGTGTGTGTGTGTGTGTGTGACTTTTCCCACGGTATGACCCAAGGAGAGAGCAAACAGTTCACCATTGTAATTTAGGCTGCCTCAGCAAATTTCACACACAGATATACACACATACACATATATATACACACACGCAGACACAGATATACACACATACACACAAGTGCTGAGAAGTCTGTGTTTTTGCTCAGAAAACACCAAAATCCATAAAAAGCAAGAAGCAAAAAAAAAATCTGGATGCCAGCAGATTTTTACACCCTAACCCTAGCAGAGAGACTCACAGACCCAAGAAGATGAAGTTCTTCTCAAAGAGGAGAACATGCATCTCAACAGTGGCATTAAGACATGTCACTCAGCAAGCTGTGCGTGTGTGTGCGTGTGTGTCTGCACACACGTGCTCTCACCTGTCCTTTGAGCAGAGTTGACACACAGTCGTTGCACATCACATAGTGTCAGGAGTGGGTTCGCTGCAACTCTTGCCCCCAAATGTCTCGTCTGAGTAACCATGGCGCCCGCGGGCCAAATGCTGTGGTCCGATGTGTTACCTCCGTGGAA
The DNA here is from genome assembly GCA_025802075.1 of Tenebrosternarchus preto. NCBI lineage: Eukaryota > Metazoa > Chordata > Actinopteri > Gymnotiformes > Apteronotidae > Tenebrosternarchus > Tenebrosternarchus preto. The sequence continues at coordinate 4,643,153 of JAOYMR010000016.1, read as the reverse complement.
GACGAGTCGTTCACCCTGGGCTACCATGGTTCAGGTTAGGTGCAGGCTTGATATTTGGCACAACAGTAGGGTGGCTGTTTTCAGTCATGCTGCATGAATCATCTTTCCGCATTTGGTGAACACTGTTCACATTCTGATGAAATGACGGATGAACCATTGCTTATCAGGAGCAGAATTCCCTGCTTACGTATTTTAACCAGCTTAAATAGCTTGTGGAATATGAGCACCCTTGGTTTGCTTTATCTTAATCTTAGTCAACATACTGAACACTACTGACTAAATACAAGTTTCCAAAATGCATCAGAGTAAATTAGACCAAAAGAAGCCCAGACATTTACCTTGTACAACAACATATTACATTCAACTTGGTGTCCTTGTCATTTAAAGATTTGAATGTTATCTATACTACCTTGTTATCTAGTTATCTATACTGCCTTGATAGTACACAGTTGCTGTGTGACAGGGGGCTTGTGCTGGTAAAATGGTGGTTTTAAGAAAGAGTCGCTGTTCAAATTCAAGATCCTCTCTGCTCCAGCGACTGTCACGGTATGGGCGGGGGACTTATCTCTGCCTTTGTTCCTCTCTCATACAAACTCCACCACGGTTGTTTTGTGTTTGCTGGCAAGGGGAGCGGATTGCTTTGATAACCTCCACCGTGATATCTAACCTATTAAACACACCAAGAATGTGAGCTGAATGAGAAGCTCACTGCTATGCATAAAACAGAAGGAGGGGGGCTAGACGTACCCTCACACAGGCCCAGTGTGCGTGTGTTACTCGAGGCAGGAGTTATGACTGTGTGAGAGAGGGAGGGCAAGAGAGATAGGGAGAGGGAAAGAAAGAAAGAGAGAGAGAGAGAGAGAGAGAGAGAGAGATTATATTGCAGTATTGGGACAACAACATTAGTCATTTTTGTGCATAAACATTCATTTTAAGAGCTAAAAATAACTAGTTAAACATGGGAATGTGTTTCATCCATCTTCATCTGCTTCACACAGCTTGCCCAATGATCAAAGCAAAACAAAACAAAAACTCATTTTCTATCAGGGATATATCTGCATTGCTGGGCTGAATATAATAGGTATCGTTTTTGACACTTTTTCCCCCCACTGCTCCATTATCTTGTTGTTGAAAGTATTTCAAGTTGCGTGCGTGCGTGCGTGCGTGCGAAATAGAGATGGGAGGGGAAGGGGCTCAAAGAATACGAACTGCAAAAATAAAGTGGTATGAAGTGCTAAATCGCCGTTTAATGTAACGTCGTAATCGTTATTCGTTTGATATTCGTTTCCCATATCGCCATAATTCCTCTCAAACGTGTAGCCCGCGTCATGCGCGTGAGGATAGCTGAGGTAGCAGTGTGTCACACGGGACAAAGAGAGGGCCAAGTTTAGTGGGAATAGTTGGTGTTTGATTTGGACAAGAGTGTGCGGAAATAGGTGCGGTGGGCTGCTTGGGAGTGATAGCAACGGATGGAACAGCCGACTTGCTCAGATAATACAGGCTTGTCCGCGACTTTACCGGTCTCCCGCTAATTTGCATTCCAAACACTTCTGGGCAAAATCGGATGGTTTGCAAGGTGCGCGCTCTGGATTTGTTAACGAGGCCGTATGTGCCATCTAGTGTTCGCTGAAGAATATATAGTTTTAGCAGATGGGTCCAAAACGTCGTACTAATCACCTTATCTATTTTATTGTCTTCATGTCAGAAGCGTGTTTATCAGAACGTATGATAAAGCTTTACGACTTGTATATTCATCAAATAAGCAATTAAGCCACCCAGGTTACTCTTTGTTTAGACACTTGAAACGGCATTTTTCAATTCTCTGTATGTCGCTGTGCTAATAACAGGAGAATTCATCAGCTCTTTTCTCCCACTGCACGTGGTCTGGAGTCGGGCGCGGGATCAATATCCATTATCAACAGTGGGGCTGCAGACAAGCCATCTATTTCCACAGAAAAGCAGCACTATAACCCGCCCACCCCGAGGCCATTTCGCTGCATTCTAAAGATCACTCATGAGTGCTGGTTAATAATGCGAAATGTGTAGTACATGTGTTTTAAAGGTTTGATTAAGATTTGGTTCTGGCTTGATGTTTGACAAGACCACCGGGTGGGTGTACTTGCTTGTAGCCGTGTTGTTTAGATCCTCTTTCAACATTTAATGCACACTGTGCTTATATTCGAATTAATTGACATATGAGGCAGTTTAACCGTTCCTTGCACTCCTGCTCAGAACTGCACAGCATGACTATGGTGTATGTACCACATATTGCTGCTCTCGATCCTAACATGAAAGAGATCGTTACTGTTTCTCTTCTAAAAATCAGCAAAACTTTGAGGTTTAACGAAGCAGGGTTATGGTCATAAGTATGATTAGCTGACTAAAAATCAAAAGAGCACTACCATAGAGGGAGGGCGAACAGTCCTGCTGTGGGAATCAGAATATGGGAATGCCTGGTCGGACTGAGACATTGGAGGCTTGCGTTCAAACAAGGCCAACACAAACAACCATCCCCTGTGCTGGGAAACAAGGCTGTTTCGAGTCCCCCATGGTTATTTATAGATATTTATGACCCTAGCCAGATGGGGAAGGAGGTTAAGCTGTGTCTCCCAGGCATGTTGGAGGTATGCTCTGGTAAGAAAAGGCGAACCTCACAATGGTCGTAAGTCCCTGTAGCATGTTCATTAACAGTCTTGGACTTGGACTTGGAAAAACGAGACTGTGGCGCATGCTGGGATCTCACCATCACAGCACATATTTGAACCATTATAAGATCATTCAATGGTACAGAGTGATAACCAAAGTTGGAAATAGAATGTGGATGAAATCTGTTTCTCTCTCTCTTTTTCTCTCTCTCTCTCTCTCTCTCTCTCTCTCTCTCTCTCTCTCTGTCTGTCTATCTCTCAGGAGCAGGGGGTAGGGATGGTGCCTCATCTTCAAGAGGCCCCTACAGGGCCCCCTACAGGTCAATCCAGCCATTACAACATGATGAAAACTCAGCTAATGAGGAAACAGCTCCAGCAGCAGGTCAGTTGAAATATCCCATGACTGCAGAAATTATAAACGACCACAGAGTTGTACTTCAAGGAGCATTTGTCGCTGTGTTTGAGGTTTGCATCTCCCTGAAATCCTTAGGAATAAAGACTCCAGATCTTCTCCATTTCAAAGATTATGACAATGTTTAAAAATGAGAACATTCCTCATATTTACAGATTAAAGTAAAAGTGTTTAGAGAAAATGATTTAAACTGATTACAGCTATTTCAATAGCACTGACATTTTTTTGTGTGTTGTTTTTTGGGGGGGAAGTATTCATAGTGTTGTGTACTGATTTTTGGGGGATGTATTCATAGTGTTTTGTTTTGTGCAGGAAAAGCAAAGGCAAATGGAGCAAATGAATGGGGCACAGATTGCAGAGTGCCAGCAGGTGGTGCCATTTCAAGGTAGTGAATCAACTTATTTATGCATATGGCAGTTATTATTAATAATAAAACTTTTAATAATTATTTACTTACATCTGTACTTACATAAAAATCCTAATAGTGTTTACTAAATTATATAATTCTACTTCTCTGTCACCCAGGTCGAACAATGCCTCCCGACTGTGGTGGTTATCCTATAAGTACAGCTCAGCAGCCCAACCCCTCCATGGTGACCCCTCTGTCATCCAACCGTATCGTTTTTTCCCCTGCGTCCCTTTCCCAGGTGGGCCACTCTGGACCCTACATGGGTGCCACTGACTCCAAACAACCGTTCTACCACCCCGCTCAAGACTTAGGGATGCCTATGCGTCCAGGCCAGAGCATAATGGGAGTGGGCGGTCCACCAAGACAGTCTGCAAACCAGGGACATGTTGTAGCACGACCAGGGATGCCTGGACCAAGCTTGGTAGGGAGTCTGGTGCCGACAAACCATCTCCGGCAGGCTTTGCATCAGGGTAGAAGTCTACCTCCACGCATGATGTGTGCCTCTCAACAACAGCCACAGTCACAGTCCTCACTGTGGCCAAACCAGCAGGGGTTGCACCCACACCTGGACCCTGTAAACCACCAGCATTCATTCCCCAGTGGGGGAGTCCCTCCCGCGTGTGGGGGACCTCAGTTCCCCCAGCGCCCAGGCATGGCAGGCATGACGGCCAGTTTTCCTGGTGCTCGACCTCCCCCAAGCCAGATCGCTCCAAACCTGGTTGGCCGGCAAATGCAGAAGATGCCCTGTGGGCCACCTCTTCCCTCCATGACGCAGCAGAACCTTCGGATACGGGGTCCTCTTTCTGCCATGGCGGTCATGAAGCCTGGAGGCCCAACCATGATGCACCCAGCCCATGGCATGGCACCACCAAGCTACCCTGTGGCCTCAGTGGGCAAACATAACCCGGCACAGGGCTACGGCCCTGGACACAATCCGGGTCATAAACTAACACCCTGTGACTACCCTCCCCAGCACCAGAGCAATGGAGGCATACCTATGGGAGCTCCTGGACCTGTGGGTGGAGGAGGGGGGGGAGGCGGAGGGGGAGAGGGTGAGGTGGACTTCATAGAAACTTTAGTGGGTCCTAATGAGGACTGGTTCAACAACCTCAACATGATTGATGAATACCTGGAGCAGAACTCATAGGGAAGAGCCAATTATGGGTGCTGGAATTCACTTTATGTAGGGTGTGGCAGCCAAGAACTCATGGTTTCTGGAAGGTTCCCAGCCTGTCCTAACTATAGGCCTACTATAGCAATGAAACTAGATGGATTAGAATCATACACTGCCATGTGGCCTTTTAAGAGTCTGGTTCCTTAGGTCTGTGCTGGTCCTTTAAGATCTTCCAGTAGTGAGTAGGATCAACAAACAGTGCCACTGAAATGCACTGACGTAAATGCCCACACCTTCTAAGCTGTCCACGAAGTCCTTAAATATTCTCATATAGACTTCTCGAGGCTTCCTATTCAAATGAGTTGTCTTTGGGGATTTAGTAATCTGGTTCTACTGGGCTTCTTCACTGTGTAATGAACAGACATCAGTGTTCTCACAGCAAAATGAATGAGGGTATTTATTCATTCCTGAAATGTAAAATCCTGATGCAGTTCACCTGTAGCACCACATTCAAAACAGTAAAGGCTTCTGTGGTGTGATGGTCTGATTGTCACTGTGGAAATACACGTGATGTAGTGATTTAGCTTGTGAGCTGTTTGACGGTATTTCAAAAGGGGCTTAATAATGTACATGGTAAAATATTTTGTAAAATATGTTTTCCTAAGCTGTAACATATATAAAGGAGAAGTATCCATATTTATACTTCTTTTGTGCAAATACATTAGATTTTCTTTGTAAATAATTATAAAATGACAAGTATATCGAAGGAAAACGGTTGCTGTAAAGAAAAAACAAAATTCAATTGAACTTGGAAGCTATTGTAATTTGTAATACGCAAGACAATACAGAATACAGTTAGCTTTTGCAGTAATACTATGTATTACAATGTTAAAATATTTGTTATGGTTTTGACATAACTGGACTCCTGGTACTCCAGTCTGGCTATTTTTTTTGTGAGGTCTGTTTCTGACACTACTTGCACTACAAAAGTTTAGCGGTCCCCCATTTGTTTCTCTTCTATTTCCATTGTGTTTGCACTAGACATTTTTGTCTTTGTCACTATCTGTTTGATGTGGGGACATTTGCATGAGAAAGGGTTTCATCATAAAGGGATTTTATAGCTTTCAGAGCAAGTATGTACACATCACTCATTCCCAGATCAGCGTGTGCTTTTGTGTACAAAATCATTAAAACTGTAGCCTTGGTTTGGAATTTGGAAAGATACTGCAGCACTGTTCATTATGTAATAATGGAGTCAGAATGGCCAATTAACCCCCAGTCTTTTGTGCCAGAGTCCTGGATTGCCCTGTAGTTGTGGTCTATTTGTTAAGGGCATGAACTGTAAGCCATTCTAATTTCTCTGTGATTATTCTATTTTGTCTTGTTATTTTTTAGATTGGACAATAAACTGTATAAATGCAAAAAAAATGGCATTTGTGGATGTTTGGTCACAAATCTTAAATCTTGTTTGTTTGTTTCGTTTTGTTTGTTTGCTTGCTTGCTTGCTTTAGCTTGATACAACTGTTTGTGTTTATGGTATTGCCATTCCCTCAGTAACTGAGGAATGGGGCTTGACCTAATTGATCTTAGTTATTCTGCTGACCGCCCAGTAGGAATGTATCTTTTTGCCTGCTGAACTTTTAATTTAAATTTTAATTAGATCAACACTTTAGTCTGTGGTTTAGGGTGAGTCTCTCATGCACAAAATAGAACCAACCTGGCTATGTGCACATAGTTTCTCTGTAAATCAATATTCATAGTTTCTCTATGAATGAATGCCTTCTCAAGATTACACTATGACTGCATTAATTAATGCCATTCAAGGCAAAATCCCACAACCAGTATGTATGGCTAACCCCTGGTTTAGCACAAAAAAACCTGGTATATCCTCTGTTGCATCACTGTTGCATCATTCACTAGAAAGAGTTCCAAACTCCCTCTGCAAGCAGCATCAGCACAAGAACTATGCATCAGGAGCTTCATAAAATGGGTTTTCATGTCAGAACAGCTGCACCCAAGCCTAAGATCACTGTGCGTAATGCCAAGCGTCAGTTGGAGTGGTGTAAAACACACTTCGCTGGGCTCTGGAGCAGAGGAAGCATGTTCTTTGGAGTGATGACTGCTGCCTCACTATCTGGCAAGTCTGATGGATGAATCTGGGTTGGTGAATAACACTACCTACTGGAATACATAATGGCAACAGACGTTTGGAAGAGGAGGTGGGATAATGGTGCAGAGCTGTTTTTCAAGGTCTGGGTAAGGCCCCTTAGTTCCAGTGAAGGGTAATGTTAATGCTACAGCATAGAACAATGTTTTGGACACTTACATACTTCCAACTTTGTGGCAGGAGATTGGGAAAAAGCTCTTTCCTTTTTCAGCCTGTCATTGTGCACAAAACAAATTATACAGGCATGAAAATCAGAAATTCTCTGCAGTACTCTTCTTCAATTAAAACTCCTTTATTTAGACATTGCTATGGACAAAGACTCCTTAGACGTGTTTTGGCATGAGTTTTCATCAAGGAAAATCACCACTGACACTCAAGAGACTCTTTGTCCATATCCATGTCTAAATAAAGGCTTGTTAATTTGATAAAGAGTACCATTGAGGGTTTCTGTTGTTTTTTTTTTTTTTTTTTTTTTTTTTTTAGGTTTTTGTACCCCTTTCCATAAAACACTTTCTAAGTCTGTTTGACTGATTCCCTTCAAGTAGCACTCTTTATGTCTAGATATTTCTGAATATCCATAATAGCTGACCTCAACTCCACTGAACATCATTGGGATGAATTGGAACAATAATTGTGAGCCAAGCCTTCAGGTTCAACATCTGACCTTGAGATCTGACCCCACAAATGGTTTTTGGACAGAATGGGCACATATTCCCATAGGCACACTCCAAGATCATTTGGAAAGCCCTCCTATAACAGTGAAATCTTTTATAGCTGCAAGGCAAGAGATGGGGGCAACTTCATATTAATGCTTGTTGTTTTGGAATGGAACTTTTGAAAATGTGTCCACTGTAAGAGTTAAAGCTACAGTTAGAACAATAAAAAAAATCAACATTTTCATTGTGTTTTAATTACTTTATATACATCTACACCTCACAAATGTTTCATGCAGTTTAATAATGAAATTAAGCTTAGATCTTTTTCATTAAACTCTAGACAGCATCACTATGCAAACAGATTAACCTAAATTTACACATAGGAAGTTCACAGGAACTGGTGGCCAGTTTCCTCTAAAGCAGCACAAACATGCTTGGGCATCTTAGTTGTGCGTTTTGGTTTGGTCTGTTTTATTCTGAGGTTAAAACTGTGGTATTGATTAGATTGTGCTTATTGGTACCATGGTTCACCAGCTGTTTCACTTATTGAGAGTAAAGATATTTAAAGTTTACTGCATATAAAAAAAGATATAAAAATGAAATGTTGAAGGGAGTTATTTGTGGTGCTACAGTGTACAATGGAAACCTAACAGGAGTGTTCTTATAATGGTACGGTAGCATCTCTCTTGTGGGAGACAAAGTCAGTAATGAGTCTAGTATCATGATACAAAAATACGTTATGGTTCCTGTAAGGAGGCTAAATGGATTTAAAACAAACAAGATCACCATAGAGCGAACACTGTGTTTCAATGTACCGCTGAGGGAGCTGCAGCCTGAATGTGTTGCCAAGGCTTCAGTGCGTTTCAGGAAAAACTAAATACTTAATTGACTGGACACATTTTTGAGCAGCAGCAACACACAGCTCAAATCACTAATGCCGCCTTTCATTTGACTGAGACTGGTTCACTGATGAAAATATGTTGTGAGTATGGAAGAAGAACCAATGAATGCCATTTCTGCTCAAGAGAAAGCTATTTATTAAAAAGTGGGGTCTTAAAAAAGACTCGTACGCATAAACAAAAGGGAACTGAACTGTAATGAGGAAATGTAGAGAAGAGTTAACCAAACCCCCCCCCATCACAGAACAGTAACCACATTCCTAATATATTAATGATTTAAAATAATAAATCGACAAAAACTGTACACATACGCATTTAAAATTAGATTTACATCTGTGGCATTTAGCAGCTGTTCTTATCCAGAGCAACTTTAAAAAGTGCTTTGTCATCTACTCATGCATCTTAGTCAGTACCATTAGGTTAGAGTCCAAGACACCATTGAACTGCTAGATACAAGAGTTAGTGCTGATACCCAGAAGGTATTACAAAATGAGTACAAAACAAATAACAACACCGAGTGCAACACCGAGCTCTAAGGGTACAATTAATCAACAGTAGTGCAATAATTCTATAAGAACTGAGCTAGTGGTCATTTAAAATACCCCGCAACTAGAATTTTGAGGCTGCCTTTCAAGACAGGAAGGGACACTACTGTTCTGACCTCTAACAAGGTACGGTAAGTTAGAGGAGCCCAGACTTCTTGGCCTCTTGTTTGTCCTCAGAGACTGCAAATAGACAAGGCCCAGTACGTCGATCATGTATGTTGGTTGTGGATAACACTACAAAAAGTACAAGATGAAACTTTACAGATTCGTCATTTTCCAAATTCAGCCATTTTGCACCATGGAATAAAATAATGTCAAAAGTAATTAATTAGTTTTTTTTGTTTATGCATGCTTCTACATTATGTTTACTGCGTGAGTGATTTTTATAAAGGAACTCCATCCCCAAGTCCTCTTTGAATCCTGTTCTGTGTAATGACATGTATATAAAGCATGAGCGAGTCCCCCATTTTTGGTAATAAAGTGTGTTCTGACAATGTGCAATACTAACCCTCATATTTAGTGCAATATATACATTTAGATAAAAATATACAACTCCTTTAAATCGATAGAGGAGACGATTTGACAACTAGCGAATCAGTGTGATGACCGCTGTCACATGACTCGGGCAGAGCGCTTCCTGCGGCGGTGTTAACAGAACTGGCGATTTCAGGAACCTATAATTGCACTTATAGGGTAAAGTATTTGCGTTTGCAGATGAAAAGTGCTGACTGATACACGTTATGTCTCTTATATGAGCAAGTGGTCCATGTTTTTGTCTGCCGAGAAAGAGCTCTTTGTTAAATTTACCACTTCAAAGGAGTCGTTCAGATAGGCCCGAGCTATTTCCTGGTCCTAGCACGGTGCCTTGTTCAACTAGCTATGGCTAAGTGTACTGTGTTGGATGTCCTAGCTAGCTAGCTCGGTCGCTAACTCCGTTGTCGGATTATAAAGAAGTTGTAAAAGTTCTATTTTCAGGCGTGCGCAAAGTTTTATTTTTCACGTTATAGTCGTCATCATTCATGATTGTGTGCGAAGTGCTGACAGAATGTTTAATATCTTTTAATTTGACCGTGACTCTAATTTTCCATCACATCATACAAGTTAGCGAAAGAAAGTACTTGGCTAGCTAGTTAGCAGTCTAGCTAGCTGTCCTAGGCTGTCTAGGTAGCTGCCCTAGGCTGTCTAACTTCAGTTTACCAGGTAGCCTTTACTTCGCTCAGGACTGTTAGTACCAACGAAAACTCGAAGGTTTCTCTTGGGCGGACCTTCCTCCACCCCTAGGCTAGCTAGCTAATGAGCTAACTTAACAGCAGCTAGTTATAGTTTTTACTTGCCATGGTTAGTTGTCTTGTTTGTGTGTGTGTGTGTGTGTGTGTGAGAGATGGTAACGTCAGGTTAAATCGACTAATTCTGTTGGCAAAAGTTTGCCAGCTAGCTAACTTTGTCAACTGTCCTTGTTATTGTGATACTTAAACACGGGCTTGAAGCTTTGGCGTTTGTAGCTACAGAGTTATTCAGCGCAACTGCTAACGAGCTTGTTAGTTTGAACTGAGAGAGCAAAATATACTACTCCTCCTTTTGCGGTCTTTATAAATAACTAGGTAGTAGAAAACAAATGCTGGGCCAACATCTTCATAGCGTCACTCAGTACATTATTTATTCGTTACTCTTTGCCAGTGCACCTTCTGTATGAAAGATGAAAACGGGACAAACATTTGTTGTGCTCGTTTTGAGATGGCAGTTAATTACAGACATTGGAGCTCAGTTTAACGCAAGTGGTAACCTCAGACTTCGTGGTGTGGATAAGGGTTATGTTATTTACGTAAATATACACTGTGTGATATGGGACTGGTAATGCACTTACTTTAGTTCATTACACAGTACCTTGGAGTTTAGGTTATGCAAATGGAAGTTTAACCATATGTTTTGGACAAATTTGAATCTTTTATCTTCATTGAGAACCTTTCTGATATCATCTGGGCCATATGTTTTGATGATTCACTTCATGACTCAGGGAATATCAGATATAACGTACTGAGCCACAAGCTATCACCACCCTTTGGTGGTAATTGCTTGTTTGCCTATTTGCACTATCCGAACCACTATATGCTCTTGAGAACAGAGGAGGGACCTCTTGTGAATTCTGTGTTTATATTTCTGTCTGTTTTTCTGATCCCTCTCTGGGAGGGGCTGTCCTGTAATCTCGTCCCTGTGTTCCACTCAGCAGCGATGGCCTCGGCTCCCCTCCCGATGTACAACACCGGTCCCCTGGACAACAGCAGCTCCAGCCAGAACGTGAGTGTCTCCACCAGCCCAGAGCTGCTTCCTCCACCCGCTCCGCTGCCATCCAGCCCAGCACACAGGCCGTGTGCCTGCTTTCTCAGCACTTTTTTTTTTCATTCTTTTTTCTTTTTTTTTTTTTTTTAGGTCATTTTGGTTGTTTTTGATTTTTAAAACAGTTTTAGAAGGGCTGGCTTGAGGTACTCTTCTGTAAGAGCATAGTGAATGCTTTTCCACTCTGTTCGGTGGGCTAGACTTTCTCCCGCTGCATTAATAAATGATGTACTTCTCTGCTATCAGTACAGCTACTGTCCTTCATGCTGTGCTGTATGGCCTACACAGCCTTAAGCAGAACCAGTAGATTGTCATTTACCTTAGCAACATGCAAACAGAAGTACTAACCATTCTTTAAAAGAACATGTTGCCAAGGCTCCTAATCAGGCAGTACTTTGAACAGATTTAGTGATTTGATTTTCTTGAATTTTATTGATCTTCACTAAGTTTTGAAAGCGAAATCTCCATTCTGAACTATCTAAGGACTTTTACCTGTTTAGCATAACTCATTATAGATCTCAAAGTTGACTGATCAACTGGTAGCCTGTTTAAATGGAGATGTTTAAGACCACAGAGAGTAAAACTGTTAAAGTGTAACATAAGGCCCCTCAGTGTCAGATGTTAATTGGTCTCGCAGTGCGACACTGATATTGCAAAACGCAAAGCCCTCTAATAAATCACAGCTTTACAATCGCAGCCATGGCCCTTCTCACATGTTTCAGATGTGTGTTCTGTGGGTGGTTTGATGAATCGCAGTATTCATATAATCTAACAAGCATGTTTTGGTCAAAATCATGTAGCCCAATCTTTATTCATTTCTCATCAAAACATGGCTGGGCTGGGCCATGTTTTGATCTGTTTCAGTGAATGTCATGATTTCAACATCTAGCAGTACAATACTGCACTTCTGTCCATGTTGCAGCCGTTGTATAAAAGGACTTATTATGCAGAGAGCGGTTGGTCTTTTTCAGTATTAAACTAATGCAGTGGCATTGGGAGCCTACAAAACACATTCAGGATTGAGTGTTTACAATGGAATGGGGACTTGTTTAGCGCATGCTCACTTGAGAACACACACACACACACACACACACACAAAAAAGCTGGCAAGGTTGGCAGACAGTGGGCACAGGGAACGATGGGCAGATGGGGAGTTGGCATGTTGGCTAGCTTTTAGCTGGGCAGCTGCTGTACTGTACATATGCTACCTCAGCTTCTCACACCTGACTGTGTGTGTGTGTGTGTGTGTGTGTGTGTGGGGAGGGGACTCTGTTCAGTGTGTTCATCTATCTTGGATTTTGTCCATCAAGCTTTCTCCCACTCGACCACACCTTTTTCTCCGATGCTTCTTGCCCGTTTTCCTTTTTCTTTCTCTTCTGCCAGCATCTGTCATGTGTGAGCCAGACACTGAGAGCGAGCATCTCTTTATTTGGTAACTCCCCCCCCCCACCCGCCCATCCCCACAGAGCAGAGTTCAGGTCATTACCCATCCTGCCCCAGGGCTGCAGCCAGTCAGTGGAAGGCATGTGGCTGCTGGCAGCATTGCCTCACTTGGCTTCGACCGGCAGCAGGAAAAAGGGCCCAGTGAAAGACGAGCTAGATCCACACACACACACAGAGTGAAAGAGAGCTCCTGCGTCTTTGTTCTCCTTCTCTGCTGTTCTCCTGTCACTCTCCCATTCTGCTGGCGAGGAAGCAGCTGAATGCTGTACCTGTCGTGTCCTGTGCGCGCGTGCGCGCACACACACACACACACACACACACACACACACTGCGCTAAGCCTACAGCTAGCCAACATCTCATCCAGCTTTGGAGCCGCGTAGTGAAGTACTTGCTCATGTTATGGTGTCAATGTGAGGAACATTTTGTGTGTGGCCAGTAGTGGTAACACACACACACACACACACACACACACACACACACCCTCCCCAATGCCATGTCAATTCAACCCACTGTGCCTGTGTGTTCTGATGTTAGGCATCTAGGGAGAGTCTGAAGATGGAGCCCCTAGCAGATGTTGCCTTACTGCCGGGAGAGGAGAGAGTGATAGGTGAGTGTGTGTGTGCGCGCATGTGCACCCATGTGTTTTAACCATTGCCCTCACTGTCCTTCATCAGTATGTGTACTTTGGCCATTTAATACCTTTCTGGGATGATGTCCTCTCTAACGTTAATGTTCTCAATGTGTCACACTTAACTTGTCATGACACAGATCATGGAGAAATATAAGCTAATTATTTAAAACGGGACACCCTCTTGTTTCCCGTCTCCGGGCGGATTTCCACACTAACCCGGCCACTTTGTCTCCAGTAGCTCAGTGCTGCAGTGGGGCCCTGTGGTGCTCCAGGCTGACAGTAAAAGCTCCCCAGGCTGTTGGAGCTGGGCTGGAGGGACTAAATTTAGCAGAACCTTTTCGTGGTATTTGCCACTGCCAGCAGCTCCCATCTGACAGGCCCCTGTTACCGCACTGCACCATGACACCACGTCTGATGAGGGAGGGAGAAAGATTTGATTTAGTGGGCTGTGTGCGCGCGCGTATCATCGGCCAGCGTGCGTGCGTGCGTGCGTGCGTGCGTGCGTGCGTGTGTGTGTGTGTGTGTGTGTGTGTCTTTGTGCAGGAAGATAGTAGGACTCGAGTCCCACTAGACATAAATATTCATGCAGAACCGCAGTACCAGCAGACATTTATATCTGTTCATTCTTTGTATATATTTAGTATCTAATCTAACAACATACACTTGCGTTTAAGGCATGTTTATATGAAAGCCTGTCATTCACTTTGCTGGCGATTCGGTGCGCTGTCAGTTGAAGAGTGCAAGTTGTGGACAGATGTGATGGTGATTACAGCCCATTAATCTGTCTCATTAATGTCCATGTTGCTCTTCTGTGGGTCCTCTGTGTTTTCATTCAGACAAAGACCTCATCTACATGTGCCCGTTCAGTGGAGCGCTCAAAGGGAAAGTTTTTATCACCAACTACAGACTGTACTTCAGGAGCACTGACACGGTGAGTGTGTGTGTGTGTGTGTGTGTGTGTGTGTGTGTGTGTGTGTGTCTCTCTCTCTCTCAGAGAGAGCGTGCAGCTTGCTACCTCTGTGTGTCAGAGTTGTAGTGAGTGGGTTAGCCATATGCTCCTCCCTGCAGTGGCCAGGCGGGGCAGGCAGGTGCAGCAGCCTGTCGGGCTGATGTCAAGGTGTCTAGCTCTGAGGCGTCCCACACTGGGAGTCATGTTCCCTCCCCTCACCTCCTTTCACCTCTTCAGCGGTGTTCTATTCAATAACAGCACACAGCCCTTCTGAAGACTTGCCAGGTCTGTCTCAAAATCCCCTCTCTCTCTCTCTCTCTCTTTCTGTCATTCTCATGCGCTCTCCTCCTCCTCCTCCCAGTTCCCTCTCTCTCACTCTGTCATTCTCTCACTCTATCTCTCACTCTCTCACTCACTTGCTGCCACCACTACCCCAACCCCCCCCCCAGAACGTATTTTGTCTTCCCCTCAGGCTCACTGTCTCCTGTCTCTTAGTAATGCCACACGCCATGTTTGTCCAACTGCAGCAGTAGGGTGTAAGAAAACAAAAGAGATTGGACTGAAAAGGAAAAGGGGAAGGGGAAGGGCCGGGTGGGGGATGAGTATCTCATCGGCCAGTCTTTCATCTCTGGCCTGGCACTGTCTGCGGCTGGCACATGCCAAGAGGCACCTGCAGTCCTGCTGGAGGCTTCAGCTGTGTGTGTGTGTGTGTGTGTGTGTGTGTGTGTGTGTGAGAGGGAGAGACAAAGCAAGTAAGAGTAAGTAAGAGTGAGTGAGTGAGCAGACTGAAGTGGGAGAAGATAATTTGGATTTTCCCCATTGGAAAAGCTGATTAATATTTGATGATGGCTGAAAACAGGTGTTCCCTTATTTTCGGGGCTTTCCCCATCACACCAGTATAGACTGTTGACTGAAGTTGGAATGATACCATGGCGACGTTTAATTGTGGAAAACAGATCTCAGCTTTTCATCTTGGTGGCGTGGTGAAGCAGAGACTGATGTATGCACACACTTTCAAACCTGACGCCTCAACTTCACATCACTGGATTATCCATTGAATTGTGTTGCACTCGAGTTGTCTGGAAAATCACCCCCAAATGACTTAAGTTCTCAAACTTAAGCAATTCTGTCTTGCAGAATGGTGTGCAGTAAATGAGTGTTGATCTTGATCTTTGGTCTTGATGCAAAATTGTATTCATTAAAGATGAGCTAGACCTGACTGAGGTACGATGGAAGGAAACATGCGGCTCCAACACTGATGTTGCTATGGTGTTGTGTGCATCTCTACCAGGAGTCCACGGTTACCTTAGATGTGCCCCTGGGTGTCATTAGCCGGATAGAGAAGATGGGAGGGGCCTCCAGTCGAGGGGAGAACTCTTATGGGCTGGACATCACCTGCAAGGTACCTGCCACAGTTTCCACACAGCATCTCTGAGCTGTAAGATCATCACTGACGAACATTTCTGCTTTATATTCATGAATGGGATGAAGTAGCAAATACTAAAATCTCTTAATAAAGTTTTGAAATTGAAATCGGACCCCCAGGTCAGAAGTCCATCACCCAGGTCACGGATTTAAATAGTGGGTGTAGTTTTATTTTAAGCTTTGCCTTTTAAAGAGGAAATGAAAGAAGCAGTAATGGATTGAGACCGTTTTGAGAGGTGGGGCACGGCCTACAAGTGCGAGGTTTTATGACGAGTCATCGAAAGGTGAAGAAGCGGTCATGATCCCTCTGCCTTCCCGTAGCAGGCGTACACGCTGTGCTCAGTACTTGTGGTTTAAGAGCAGGGGGGTCAGAGTATGGTCCCCGAGAGCCGGAATCCAGCCAAGTGTCCGGTGTCGTGACTGACCTGCTTAAACGCACCTGTTTCAACTCATTAATCAATTGACAGGTTTAGTTGGTGTTTAGCCTGAGCAGAGCAATCGCCAAATTTTTATTAAAGTCCGGACTCTGGGCCTCCAGGATTGGATTCTGACACCCCTGATTTAGAGGGTGGTTAAAGTTATCTTGCCTTAATGAAGTGGATACTACCAGTATAATACCCACTGTAAACCACCTCCCAACCACTGGAGCCTCTGGGCTTAACCCATGTGATTGACGAGGAAGACGGGAAGATCCTTACAGTCTTAGTAAGCTGTAAGCATAACATCAAGAAACGGGCATTACACTTTTAATACGCTGGAATGGGGGAGTTGGAAAAGTGCACTTTTTGTACAGTGTTTACAATTTGACTTGAATATATTAGTTTGGATCAGCTTTGGTGATGAAAGTTGTTCATTTCATGGAGTCATTGGGTCACTTTATCATCCCTATGGACTCTGTTAACACATTTCAGATGCACCTCCACAGATCTGGTAAACCACAAATCATTATTCCCAAGGGTACAGCATAGCCATGGACAATAGAAGATCTGCATAACCTATGCATTTATACACAAACTCCCCTTCACCTCATGTATAGATGCCACTCCATCAACCATTGCCCTCTGTGTGTGTGTGTGTTTGCGCGCACGTCTGTATGTGTTTGCAGGACATGAGAAACTTGCGGTTTGCTTTGAAGCAGGAAGGCCACAGTCGCAGAGACATCTTTGGGGAGCTGTTCAAATATGCATTCCCTGTCTCTCACGGACTGGTCAGTTCAAACACTCAGACGTTCATCTGGACTGATTGTCCATTACTAGGTCCCTGGAGGATGGCATTTCCTCCCTGCTTAACTCTTCCCAGGTCCCCCAGTCAGTAGAACAGAATTCCACGGACTTCAAAACGGGGCCTAAAATAAACGTTTAAATAGTTTAAATGTTTGGATTTTGCAGCTCAAAGCTGAATCTTTGTTTTACTGTTTTGCAAAAACACAATGTTGCATATTGCAGGCATCTTCGATACCAGTTTTGCAAAGTTCTATATAGTGCTAACGATTTTCAAACAATATATTGTGTAGCCCTAGTAAAGATATTTTATGATATTCTGTAAAATGTTTGAATCTACAATTAACCTTAATGACTTTACAAACTTTACCTGTCCTGAATCCAATGTCTGTGTGCGTGTCCATGCATTTGATCACGTCTCTCCTCCCCCACTACAGCCAATGTTTGCATTTCTGAGTCAGGAGAAGTTTGAGGAGAACGGCTGGGACGTTTACAACCCCATAGACGAGTACAGGCGTCAGGTGAGAACCACTCTGGGAACAGCCTGGCTCGTTGCTGTGGTGATCCTTAATCCCTTACAGGACCCTCAGATAAAACAGCATGGTGTTTTGTCGTGTCGTGTGAGTGTGTGAGTGTGATAGATAGATAGATAGATCCATCCATCCATCCATCCATCCATCCATCCATGAATGAATGAATGAATGAATGAATGACAGTGGCAGGTCATATCGAGCTTTATTTTCATGACCTTTGCACAGATGCCGGATGGCCTTTTAGCTGATGGATCTATGACTCATACCTTTTGCATTCTGATTGATATTGCCCATTTGTATGGTTGCTACAGGCTTTCTCCTTAGATGGGCTTACTAAGACAAGCCTCTTGTCTCTCGCAGTTCGTGGCCAGACCAGCATGACATTTGTTCTTGTTCTCCAGAACCTTCCCAACGAGCGGTGGAGGATTTCGTTCGTCAATGAGAACTACGAGCTGTGCGACACCTATCCCATGCACCTGGTGGTCCCGTTCAAAGCCACGGACGAGGACCTGCGGAGGGTCGCTACCTTCCGCTCCCGCGGCCGTATCCCGGTAAGTGTGGGTGGTGCCGGCCTGGCCCGGGCTCAGGCCCGCCTCTGTCCAGGCGAGAGGTTTCAGAGCCACGGGCTGCCCGCTCTTGTACATCACTGCAGTGGTTTCACAGCCATTCACTTTTAAATTAAGATGAATGCAACACGTCCAGCAAAGGAGCAGGTTAAGTACTGAAGTTCTATAGGATCACTGTCTTGATTTGTTGGCCCAAGTGAATAAAAAATAAAGCATGCTGCCAATCCTGCATACTCTAAAGTCAATCATGGTGTGTGTGTGTGTGTGTGTGTGTGTGTCGGTGCAATGAGCAGGTGCTGTCGTGGATCCACCGGGAGAACCAGGCGGTGATAACACGCTGCAGTCAGCCCCTGGTAGGCATGAGTGGCAAACGCAACAGAGACGACGAGCGCTACCTGGACATCATCCGGGAGGCCAACGGCACACCCAGACTCACCATCTACGACGCCAGGCCCAACGTCAACGCCGTGGCCAATAAGGTGTGACGGCAGGGCCGTCCCGCCCCGCCGGGGCCCCCTCGCCACCGGCCCGGCTGATTGTGACAGGGTTTTGCTTAGATGACTGGATGGAGGGGCAGATAATGAGCAGCAGCTCCTGAGATTTTCTTAACGATCTTAACGATTGTTTTAACGTTCGTTTACTGAGGGCAAATTCAGGCTCTCAAACCACTGTATCTTGTTTAATATCTTTTGGTTGAAATATGGCTCCATCCTTAAATCACCAAAGCATCATAACCTGCATTTTACCCATGTTTTGATTCACATGTTTGGAGTTTGTTGTGGTTCTCCCCCATAGTAATAAACCATTTGTGTTCTGTCCTCATCTTGTCCGTAGGGGTGTGAGTTTTGTCTGCTTGAATGGTTATTCATCAAACCAACAGACGTAACTGAGGTAGAAACGAGCGGTTGGGGGGGGTACGTGTGTGGTAGTGTAGCCAAAAGCCTGAGATAAAGCTGAGCTCCAGGCGGGGCACTAATGTTGCAGTGGTGTGGACCTCCCCCACCTGCCTGAGCGTGGTCTAACCGGCTCTGCTGACCCGGTCCTTCCTCCCGCAGCCCACCGCGTGCAGCTGCTTGCAGTGTGGACGAGCATGTCGCCCGCTGCCGAGTGGCTACTGACCCTTCACCTCTGACCCCTAGGCCACAGGAGGTGGTTACGAGGGTGATGACGCCTACCAGAATGCGGAGCTGGTCTTCCTGGACATCCACAACATCCATGTGATGAGGGAGTCGCTGAAAAAGCTGAAGGACATTGTTTACCCCAATGTGGAGGAGGCCCACTGGCTCTCCAGCCTGGAGTCCACACACTGGCTGGAGCACATTAAGGTACACCCTCAGAGTGGACATTTATGGGCACTTGCCTTTAAAGTCTTGGATAACTTAAACATGTCATTACATAGTTCAGTCAACGTTAAGGAGTTAAGGAAGAGTGATTTGGCGAAAATATCGAATTGTGATAGTTTTATTTTTTGCTTTGTTTTGTTTGCCCTGATTATTGTTAGGTTTAGGTTTTGATTATGCTCTAGTCATTAAGATGCAGGTTTTTATGGTCCACAGTGTCAAATATCTACCAGGCATAATTGCAAACTCGGTCTGTTCTTGCCTGAAAAGAGTAAAGATAGAATGACGGTTGCCTCCACTTGTCTAAACAGTGCTGTACGACTGTTACAGCAGCTAGGCACTTTGTTCAAAAACATTTTAATACAAACGCAGTTAATCAGACTAATATATGACTGTTCGGATTAAAATAATGAATATTTTATTGCACATGTTTTGAGTAATTATCACTGTATACCAGAAAGCTAGTTCAAGCCAGTTCAAGCCAGTTGGAGCAGTTCAAGCCAGTTGGAGCAGAACTTCTGAAGAGTTGAAAGGACAGTTAGGACAGTTCCCTGGTGTAGATGTGCTCACCTATAATTAGACTCAGTAAGCTATTTGGTTCATTGCATTTATAATTATATAAATAGACTCCGTATACAATTGTACACTGTTGTTTAATTTATTATATTTGTCTTACTGCCACCATTGTGTGTAAATGGAAAGCACAGTCAATTGTAATATTCTGGAAATTAGAACATGTACTGATGATTGTGAAGGTACCCTGTATAACCCTGTAGTTTTAAGAGTTGTTCAAAGATGATCAGAAATTTAGCAGGGAGTGTGGTTGGATGCTTGCCTGCCCTCACATCCACCCGTCCTCTCCAGCTGGTGTTGTCGGGGGCGATCCAGATAGCAGATAAGGTGGCATCAGGGAGCTCGGTGGTGATCCACTGCAGCGACGGCTGGGACCGTACGGCACAGCTCAGCTCTCTGGCCATGCTCATGCTGGACTCACACTACCGCACACTCAGGGGCTTCCAGGTGCTGGTGGAGAAGGAGTGGATCAGCTTCGGACACAAGTTCACCTCGGTGAGCACCCGCCTCACACACAGTTTTACCCTGTCTGCAGAACACCCCTCTCTTTAAAGGTCTTAATTGGCCTTATCTGCTCACTAAAGTGTGTGTGTGTGTCCACGCACGTGCACAGAGAATCGGCCACGGAGACAAAAACCATGCAGACCAGGACAGGTCACCCATATTCTTGCAGTTCATAGACTGTGTGTGGCAGATGACCAAACAGGTAAGAGGCTGCTCGAGTTACCTGTACTCTCATTATTCTGGGCTGTGCCAGTATAACTCTCCACTTAGTTAAAAACTATTGACCACTACACTTGCACCATTCATTCAGACCATTGTTCGATAACTTCAGGTGATTTATATTCATTACCTTTAATTTATGGCAGAGGCGGCGACTCGAATGAGCGACTCCAACTCGAGTGAGCGACTCCAACTCGAGTGAGCGACTCCAACTCGAGTGCCACTGCCGTATTTTGAGACTCGACTCAGAATATTGCAAACTGTCTTGTGACTTCACACTCGTGAAATTTAAGAGTTGGGGAAAAAATGATCTAATGCGAGCTTCTGGACTGTCAGTTTCGAAACGTTCCCTTACAGTCATTTTTTTATTGTTTTTAATCTCTCAACTCAAGCTGACATTAAATTCCGTATAGTTACACAACAAACCTTTAATCATCAACTTCAAAATCTTTGAGTCAGAAGGACGTGGTCAAAGTGCCAAAAAAATGATGACTTTTATAAGACCATCTCAAAACGCTGCGAAAGGTTGGCATGGAGAACACGTACGATAGCCGTCTATGTAGCTGTCTAGCCTGTAGTTGGGTTAAAAGATATTCTGTTCCCATAGGTAGCTAGATCGCTAATTAATAACGTACCTGGTAAGGTGCATATCATTTTAAGCAGTTTCTAGCTAGCTTTATAGCTACGTGCTCCATTTTCTTGTTGTCTAACTTATACATTAGATTTCAGGCACTGTTCTGTCTTTGTGGTTGAGAATTCGTGTTAGCAGCATCATAAATAAACAAGATGGATAACGAATTAATAAAATAAAACATTTTCTAACGGGAATATGAGACTGCTTCAATCCAGAGACTCGAGACTTAACTCGGACTCGTTCTCTGCTTGTGAACATCATATATTATGGTTTTATTTTACACGGTGTGGTATTCTCTGTATAGCTGAAGTGATATTTTTTTAGCTCGTTGCAGACTTTAAAAATCCCACTTTTATTTCTGTGTAAATGTAATGAGTTTAGAACAGAGAGTGTACGTATATCCCCTGCCTCCAGGCGCATTTATGTGACGGTGAACATCTTTTCTGCTCTGCCTACAGTTCCCAACAGCCTTTGAGTTTAACGAGCGTTTCCTGATAGCAATCTTGGACCACCTGTACAGCTGTCGCTTCGGTACTTTCCTCTACAACTGTGAGAGCGTCCGCGACAGCAATGTGAGAAAAGAACACACACACGCACACAGAGAGATTGATCATTTCAGTGTTGGTTAACCCATATTTGTCTGTGATCTGTTCATTTACATTGGCAGAGTAGCACCTTTTTGACATGAATCACATTGGACTTTCCTTCCTTACATGTTATCAGTCCATTCTCCTGAAGACCATCTCCATGTCTTTATCCTCACATCAGAGACCCACTCAGTTGTTTGTTTGTTTGCTTTTTGGGGGGAAGATGACAGTTTTCACTTTAATTGGCTTTCTCTCTCCCCTTTTGTTCTACTGTATCTCTCTCTGCCTCCGTCTTTCTCCATGTCCGATTCTGCCACTCACAGTCAGTGTCTCTCTCTCTCTCTCTCTCTCTCTCTCTCTCTTTCTCTCTCTCTCCCCCCCCCTCCCTCCCTCCCACTCTGTCTGTCTGTTTATCTGCTCATTGTGGGAAGTAGAGCGTGAGTGAGGGTGTCATGCTTCACTGGGTCTGGGCAAGAGCAGAGTGCACTTAGGAGAGATGAAACATTCATGCCCACCCCCAAAAAGTAACGGCGTTGGAGAACGTGCCAGGCCCATGACTTCCCACCCACCCACCCTCACTCCTCTCCAGACGGTCGCTTGCTCCGTCCGAACCGCCACTCGCCAATGCTGACTACTGATGCACTGCGCTGTTCCCGCGGCAGCAGTCATTAGTGGTCAGGTTGCCTGGGCCAGGACTTCTTATGTGTGTGGAAGACGCATTTAATTGCATTTAATTGCACTGGTCCAATTCTTGCTTCTGTTGCAAACGCCTTACAGAGAGGTGCCCTTCACTAAAATCAGCACCTCCCCACTTGATGTTTTTCAGAAGGTGCGATTGAAGACGGTGTCTCTGTGGTCTCTGATAAACAGCAACATGGCTGCCTACATCAACCCCTTCTACACGGCCGAGTCCAGCCACGTGCTTTACCCTGTAGCCAGCATGCGCCACCTAGAGCTGTGGGTGAATTACTACATCCGCTGGAACCCTCGCATACGCCATCAGGTGAGGAGCCAAAATGAGGGATTGAATGTTCTGCCCGTACCTGACGGCTGGTTAGTTGTACTATAGGTGTGGTAGGCTGGTTAGTTGTATTTACAGGTGTGATGAATCTGGTTGTTTGTTGGGTATAGTTCTTTGTTTGTGTGAATGTTAGCGTGCGCATGCTTGTTTATTTTCTTTTTTTCTGTTGTGTGTGTGTGTGTGTGTGTTTGTGTGTGTCAGCTACTCTCGGATTCAGTGGTGCAGAAAATCCTCTTTCCCCAGTTTAATTATGTCCTGCCTAGCAGTACAGAGAGCTGCTGTTCACACTCACCTTATCTCCACAGCAGACACATTCACGCGCACACAAGCATGCACACTCACTCTCACAACATGCTTCAGCTGACATAAATAAGCCTTACACATGCAGCCTACACACAGTCAACAAAGAAATAATCAAGACCTCCTCCACCTAGTGGCCAAACGTGTGCTTTTCTAAATTGATGGTGATAAAAGTGGTGTTACAGCATTGCTGTTGAGTTACTGCATGAATGTGCCCTTTCCAGCTGCTTGTTGCACTTTACTCAGTGAGGTGGTTTTATTTGCCCATGGATGTAGTAGTGATATAATAGACCCTCCAGCCAGTTCTGAAATCATTGAACTTTAGCAACAGCTTATACTGTAACATCAACTGATGACATTTTTTATTTTTATTTTTTTTTAAAGCAAAAAGAGTGGGATGCATCCTGTTTCTCTGCACTATTTGTGTGTGTGTGTGTGTGTGTGTGTGTGTGTGTGCGCGCGTGTGTGTGTGTCCTGCCATCTAGTGGTTGATGTGCAAAGTACAGTTATGTATAACTGGCTTTTAAGTGTATGTGTGTGTGTCTTTGCAGCAAAGTCCAGTGGAGCAGCGCTATAAGGAGCTCCTGGCACTTCGAGATCAGTATCTAAAGAAACTGGAGGAACTGCAGCTCTCCGATTCAACCCCTTCCTCTACCCACCTAACTAACAGCTCCACCCCGAACGCTCCCTCGCCCAATCAGCACCTCACACACCTGCAGACGCCCTTCTGATCTCACAGGCACACCAACATACGGGACGTTTGTACATAGCAATAGAATTAATTATGATTACACAGTTAGTAGTGATGTTGGCGATAACAAGTAACACACATACGTGCTTTTATGCAATAATGTCACAGTACAGCCTTTGTAGCGCAGAAGTTGGTCATGGGTGATGAGAAGAGCCTTAAGGAGACTGTGATGTGCTGTTTTGTGTACTAATGAACGTGTTGTAGGTAAGAGGCTGTGGCTCTTCCTAAAGTTTGCCGTTGCAGGAAAATTTATTGTTTGGCATTAACACAGAGAGAGGGTCACGAATGAGGTACCTGGATGTGACGTATGCAGTATGTGTCATATGGTCACAAGGGTTGAAACGTCTGGAGTTGATGGCGATTCCCTACACCAGAATGAGCAAGGTTCTAATATGAGAAAAGGAGGAATTCCTTTTGCTTAATTTCTCAGTGATGTAGCTATGGGGGGGGGGGGGGGTGACAGCTATGGACTTTGGCTTGTGTAATGTCCACTCAATCCCGTGTAAACCAGAGGCTGTGAACCTCGGGTTCTTATAAGCAATCTGTCAGTGTTGCAAACCTGGACGAATTCGTGACTGTCTGACCACACAGTGTTTGTCTTGAGAGAGAGAGTCCGCGAAGCGTTTGTCTTGACAATGTTGTGAATGTTGTTTTGTTTCAAGTATACAGGGCATTGGCTGCTCAAGACAGACATGTCTGCAGATTGGGAGGAAAATGTCCTAAACAAATGCTTTGGATGCGCTTATCAAACAGAACCAGGGTTTAGGGGCTAGACAGACCAGTTCTGTGCCTTTTCTATCTGAGGTGTCCTATAACCTCAAGTAGACATTTTATAAGCAAAACTTTTTTTTTCTGTAGGTGGCATCAGTGTCAGTGAAGGACAGTTTCTTTTGGCTTTCTGCTTTAGAATGACAGGCTCACCCTTGGGTCACCATGCATCTATGGCTTTAGGTTACCTCGTAAATTGAAGTACAATCGCCATGGAGACTTCAGCTTGGATTTGGGTCTCTTCCTATGGACGGGAGCCCCCATGACCTACCTGGTCCCTGTGAGCTGAAGCCAAAAGATAATGGGTTGGGACAAGGTGCCCTTGTGAGCTGGTCCAGAGTCAGTTCTACCTGTTGCAAATACTGATTAAGGCTGGCAGTAAGAGTCAAGCAGCTCAGCAGGGTATCTGGGCGCCATAACCAATGCTGCCTCAGAAAAGCTTATCTTTTGAAGTCTTTGGCCTCAATGAGGAGATGAAGTTTAAACCATACTGTTAGAAGTAGTAGAAAACAACAAACACAAACACTTTGCTGTTGGTTGTGTTTTTAGGGGGGAAATCTATTTTTTATTTTGTACAAGTACCATAACTATGTAATTACCTCAACAAAGCCTATTTTACTGTTGAAAGTTCTATTGTTGTAAAATATAATTATTTTATTCAGTGTAAAATTTGACAGTTTTATAAAATGGAAAATAATAACAAAACATATTTTGATTGGTTGAACATTTGGTAATTAGTGGACCATGTATTTCTTTAATTAGTGGGCATTTAGGTTGGTTTTATGACAGATTTGAGAACAATCTCAGATATTTGTAAGACTGTCAGTAGGGAATTTTTGTTCTCAACCCCTTTGCTCTGTGTGTGAGATGAGTGAAGGAATGCTGCACACATTTGTTTATTATTATTATTTTTTTATTATTATTATAAAGGAATTCTTTTGTTTGGACCCTCCATGGGTGAACTTTGTTCTTGTACGCCCTCCTATATGCTCCACTGTTTGATGGCCGGCTATTGTTCTGTAAATAATGCTGATTAAATTAATTTAAATATTTCACACGTATACAGTGATGCTGCTGCATTTCAGTGCTTGTTCGCCTTTCTATTCAGTGAAGAACTGGGATGTTTGCAGTGTTGTACCCTGGAACAGTGCAGTGTAGACCTGGCCCAAAGCTCTTGAATTCACTGCATTTACTCAAAGGAAAACCAAGAGGAGAAAATAAATAAATTGTACAATGAAACCAACCTTACCAGAAATGACCGATTCCTTAAGAGTTTACAGAAATCGTGCCACATTGAAATGTGATCAACGCCCAGTGCCTGAAGCTCCTGCGTGAACTGCGTGGAAATCGAAGCATGTAGCATCAGTGCTCGCTGGCTTGCATTACATGTAACAGTGCTAAGCCAACTACACAATGACCACACCACGTTAACTCTGTGGCTGTTGAGAGCTTCTCTTAACACCTGGACAGCTTGGCTTTTATTGGACTTCTTAATTAAACTGATCTTGCACCAGTCTGTGCATTCACCGCGTGTTCACAGGTGAATACGCCCTCCAAAATCAATTGCAGCCATGTCTCAGCTGAGAGATGTGATGAGACAGTGATTACATTTTATTGTGCCACAGTTCCTGCTAATTCTTGATGGAAATTCAATGGCTGGACTATGGGGCCATGACTCATTAGGAAGGTATTGAAGTTCTTGGCACACTGTTCTAAATATTAAGGGAACACTTGATCATCATGGTATAACACCATGTCAAGATAACTGTAGGGATAGAAATCTGTCCAGAAATAAAGGAAGCACAAATGATTGTGAATGAGTTTCTTCTGCTTCTTCTGATGCCAATGAAAGTAACAGGAGGTGCCCTTGAGAGGAAACAAGGCAATTCTACAAAAAGGCAATACTTTTGTAGATGGTGGCCTTTATCCTTTCTTGACTGGTTCTTCTCCACTGTAGTTCTGCATTCATTCAGGTTGCACAGATAGTGCAGCACCTCCAGGATGTTGGATCCATATGTGTCATTGTGAAAAGGTTTGCCCAGAGCATAGAGGAGATACCAGGACATGGGCCACTGCATGAGGAGAACTGGACATGGCCACAGAAGGACATCAACCTAGCAAGAGAACCTCTATCTGCTCCTTTGAGCTAGGATGACCAAGAGGAGCACTGCTAGAGCCCTAGAAAATGACCTCCAGCAGGTTACTGGTGTGCATGCTTCTGACCAAGCTGTCAAAAACAGACTGCATGATTGTGGCATGAGGGCCCGATTTCCTCCTGGTGCAGGTCAATCTCCACTACCACTGACCGGCCATCACCTTCCTCAGACCTGAATACAACATCCCGCTTGGATGTTATGCATCAGTGCATCTGAAGTTGCCAAGTCTGCCCAGGAGCTCCCTGATGCCCTGATCCAGGTCTGGGAAGAGATCCCCTAGGACACCATCTGCTTGTGCATATTCGGACGTCGATCGCGCATACAGGAGCGTGGGGGCCCTACACACCACCGAGTCGCATTATTAGCTGAAATTCACGCAAATTGGATTAGCCTGCGCTTTCAACGCTTCCTGCATCCAGCCCTCAATTGGTCTACGGGTTTGGTTTTCACTGACTTTTGCTACGTCATTTTGTTCTCAGTGAAGTACAATTTATACCAATGGTTTCAATCTGTCGTTCATCAATATCCGGTGATTTAAGTGTTTCCTTAATTTTTTTGCAGTGTATTTAGTTGTAAAGTATTTAAAAATCTGCACCGTAAAATGTAAAGCAACGGCACAAATTGCTTTTCAAAGTCTATTACGTTTACTTCTGACACAAATCCAGCATATAATTTTTTGAAAAAAAAAACAAAACAATTCCCTGCTGTTTGTTTTTCAGTAAATAAATCAAGCATAAACCGTGAAATTGAGTGCGTTTCAGTTTGGCAAGTATGTGCAACCTATTACATTACACGTTTTTACTGCTTTCAAATCTGGCACGGAATCTGCTCCACAGAAGCGAAGTACGAAAAATGCAATGAGGTCTACGCTGGTCCTGATGCTCATAATGATATGAAATGTGAAATGCATTTTGGGTAATGTAAGTGGTCGTCCCTTTGGAGGGGTGCATGTCTGAGATGGCCGCTTCCTCGTTATAAGTAAACAGAAGCGCTATTTGTCAGCAACAGAATAGCAAAACCTCTACAGGAAGCAATGACGACGTCCGGAGCCCGTTGTCGATAACGGAGGGAAGCAGCAGACGTCAATGGCATCTTAAAAATAACTCCAATTAAAACGTCACACTCCTGTCGGTACAGAAAGATTAATTGACAGTCTGGATTATTCAAGATAGGAGAAGCGGCAAAATGGAAAAACAACCGTCTTCTAGCTCAGACAGTCCTGTGCTGCCGCCCGTACCAAGGAAACCACGAACGCTTGGTGGAAACCTTGGGTCTCGGCAAGAGAGCGGGGATTCGCTGGACAGGTGAATATAGCTTCATCATTTTATGCAAAAACCAACAGCCTTCTTGGTTAGTTAAACACACACACACAGTTTTGGATGCGCAATGCGCAGCCGACACGCCTATTAATAAAAACAGAAACGGTCATTCCACCCAGTTTATGTGTTATTGTTTTGGCAGCCTGATTCCAGTATCCGTTACTCAAAAAATAACAAGAAGCACTGGCGCGGAGACTGCATTACAATCAGTCTGTTTATTTTTACAGTCACCGTAGGCATTTACTAGTGCATTTTGCTAGTGGGAGCCGTAATTTGCGATCTACTCTTGGTGCATTTACACCTGTTAATCTCAATATCGGTGAGATTAATCAGAATTCTGACAACAAACGGAGTTAATCTAGAAACTCATTCGGCTACAAACGCCAATTTAAAACCGACTGGATTCGCTAGACGTTTGAGTGCCCTTGCAGTCTTCTTGGTTCCTTCTAATTGAGGATACAGTGAGATTAAAAAAAAAAGCCATTTAAAACAAATAGCCGTTCATCTTTATTGAGCCAAATAAGCAAATATTCACCAACTCCTCACCTAGTGCGTTCTCCATCCTCGCTCTTGCCTGTTTTAGCCCCACTGGTTCCCACGTGGAGTGGTGTAAGCAGCTGATCGCAGCCACCATCTCGAGCCAGATATCTGGCGGGACTCCTCCAGAGGCAGTGGCCCGCGACTGTAAGGTGAGCAGAGCAAATATCTGCCTCTTGTAGCAGTTCCAGTTCAGTTCAAATTAAACAAACTAACGTAGCGCAAAGACAGCGTGCAAGTTTATAGACTATGTAAACAACGACGAGGAGCCATTTTTAGTAGACACTTTTTAGCGGAGGGAATCCTGGGATGGTTACTGCTGCCAGTACGTCTTAGTGTACTGAAATGAATAAGAATGCAGTTACGGCTATGATAAAAGCAGTCGGATTTACATTTTGTTTGTAAGTGTTCACACGTACTGTAGTCTCCATGTATAAAGTCATTTGTTCATGCAATGTTTGACGTTATGGTGCGTGCACTTTGCTTTTGACCAACAGACCGGATGGAAGATAGATCATAGGGTAAGACTTGAGAGCCAAAATGCGTGCAGATGTGCATACGTGTGTCTCCGCCCACTCTCGTGGCACCAGGACTGTCGGAGGTGTAGATTAACAATACCACTGTTCTAAATAGCTCTGTACCATTGGGGAAAACTGTTTTGCCCACGGACCTTTTGTCTCTGCTGCTGCTTTGCTTCTCTTTGTATGTTTAATGCGTGTGTTGTAACTTTGTTATAGGTTAAACCAGAATCTAAAAGGTGTCTTTATTCTTACGAACAAATGTGAATGCTGTCACCTTTCCTGTGTAATTTTGATGAAAAGTCCCCCCCCCCCCCCCCAAGATTTCTGCTGATGTGGCAATAGATGGTTGATAGATCAATGTGCGATGTGTTTGTGTGTTTGTGCTTCAAGAGCTTTTCTTTAGTGATAATCCCATCACACTGCTGTAAGAGTGATCTAGCCTGCACCCCTGTAGACTGTGTCCATGTGTATGTGTGTGTTTTTAAATCTCATCCTCATAATGCCATTATCTGTGGTTTACAGGTATCCAGGAGGCCTACTTTGAGGGTAAGACCTGCCCCATGGACTTAGCTGGCATTTCAGACAAAAACTGCTGATAGAGGAACAACTTCACATAACCAATTAATCTTATTCATTCAGTTTTCAGGACTGATCCTGCATCTGCACTGTTCAGTGCCACAACCAAGCAGAGCTTTTTCAAATATTTGCTATCAGTAATCTATTAAATTACACATGTGCACAAACCTAGGACATAATGGTCACGTTTTTCAATTTAATAGGATAGTGTTCGCTTGTGTTTATTAGCAAAGAAGCCCACTGATTAGCAAGAAAAGCACAATGCTGTCTTGTCAGAGAGGCTCTGTTGTCGTATACATCAGGTTGTGTGAAGCATGGATGCTGTGAAGATAACCACAGCACATCTTCAGTCAGGTTCAGTTATTTTGTAATGCGTTAGTTATGTAAGTCAAAGATTAATGACTCTCCATTATGTGCTGTACCATTCTGTTCTCTTTACGTATATGTTCTGTATAAAGAATACATCACTTTAGCAGTTCAGGTGAAACCAGCCAACGCTAGTTACAGTAAAACAGAGAAAACTAAGGAACCTACATTATCAACAGACATACTGACCAAGCCAAAATACTACTGTGGGGATCATGAGTAGTTGATATCTGAGAGAATGTTGAGTAAAACCACTGTTGCCATGTTGTCAACAGCACATTGTCTTAAGTTAACTAGATCCTTGTATGTTCTAGATACCTGGTTTAGATGTACGTCTAATCTGAATTGGCTATTTACCTTTTCAGCCCATTGGCTTATATTTTGGTCTCTTTACTGACGTAAATGTTATTGTGGAACCTGCTTCTTGAATTTTCCATGGGTGATTAT
Organism: Tenebrosternarchus preto; assembly: GCA_025802075.1. Lineage (NCBI taxonomy): Eukaryota > Metazoa > Chordata > Actinopteri > Gymnotiformes > Apteronotidae > Tenebrosternarchus > Tenebrosternarchus preto. The sequence continues at coordinate 4,612,585 of JAOYMR010000016.1, read as the reverse complement.
GAAGGTTCCTTTCAGTGAAGGATACATTAAACTTTAACCAACAGCAGGCACAGGTACACATAAATAAATCCAGTTGTTTCTTTAGGATGGGTTGTGACTGATTAAGTAGGCTAGATAGCACTGATGTAGTTCTCGTGTGAGGTAGATAGCACTGATGTGGTGCTTGTGTGAGGTAGATAGCACTGATGTGGTGCTTGTGTGAGGTAGATAGCATTGATGTAGTGCTTGTGTGAGGTAGATAG
>JAOYMR010000016.1:4592398-4612243 GCA_025802075.1 Tenebrosternarchus preto | reverse complement strand
GTAGGCTAGATAGCACTGATGTAGTTCTCGTGTGAGGTAGATAGCACTGATGTGGTGCTTGTGTGAGGTAGATAGCATTGATGTAGTGCTTGTGTGAGGTAGATAGCACTGATGTAGTGCTCGTGTGAGGTAGATAGCACTGATGTGGTGCTTGTGTGAGGTAGATAGCATTGATGTAGTGCTTGTGTGAGGTAGATAGCACTGATATAGTGCTTGTGTGAGGTAGATAGCGCTGGTGTGGTGCTTGTGTGAGGTAGATAGCACTGATGTAGTGCTCGTGTGAGGTAGATAGCACTGATGTAGTGCTCGTGTGAGGTAGATAGCGCCGATATAGTGCTTGTGTGAGGTAGATAGCACTGATATAGTGCTTGTGTGAGGTAGATAGCGCTGGTGTAGTGCTTGTGTGCGTGCTGGGATGTGCATGTGCTCTCATTCTGCTTCTTCACAGCACACTTCCTGCCTGTGTGTGTGGGGGTGTAGTCATTACCCTCTAGGCCTCTCTGCCACCGCTACTATTGTCTCCTCGCTCTCGCTCTCTCTCTCTCTATCTCTCTCTCGCTCTCGCTCTCTCTCTCTCTCTCTGGTGAATCATTTTCAGTATTAACTCTTTTCTGCTCCTTCCTCTACTGTTCCAATCCCCCCCTCCCCCCTCCTCCTGTCCGGCTGCAGGACTCTAGCGAAGATCACAGCTGTCAGTGGGACAGCGCGTCTGAACTGCCTCCTCCCGCCGGGGCAAGTTTCTCTCTAACCCTCACCCTCTTTGCCCCCTCTGCTTTTGCCCCCTGTGCTTCTTGCCCAGCCTGTACCTCCACTGTCTCACTGTCTCTTCAGCATTACTGCAAGCTCAGGGGTTCCTCCTGCATTACAGGATTGGCTCTGCATCTCCCCGTATTCGTGTGTTACTAACTTGTCGTTCAATCTTGAATGCAGGCTGCAGAATAACAGAGTACTTAAAACTATGTATGTAACAGTACGTTACTGGTGTAACAGAAATGACACTCATGGCAGTCATTATTCAGGAAATCGACAAACTTACTCTGACCAGCGTGGTATTAAATATTACACAGTATTTCAGCAAACCAGTGTGTTAATATCTAGTGTTATTGTTATATGGCATAAGCACCTGTGTGAGGGTTAGAGGGGTGATGTGTTATGATGTGCTATGGCTGCCTGGTTCTAATTGTCTTTAAATATGTCTGTATAGCAGGCATTAAAAGAGGTTCCAAAGCTCATTCCTGTGGATGAAGTTCCGCTGGTTCCTGGAGAGGACATTAAATCCACTGGTGAGTTGTTCAGCTGTGCTGTTTCCACGGTGAACGGTACTCTCCATCGCCTGGTCCTAACACCTGTGATTCCATCCGCAGCCAAAGATGTGATGTACATCTGTCCATTCACTGGAGCTGTCACAGGCACGCTGACGCTCACCGACTACAAGCTTTACTTCATCAGTCTGGAGAGGGTAACTCCGCCCACCTGCGCTGTTGCGTTTGGCCCGCGTAAGGATGAGGCCTACGGCACCGGAAGCATTGTTTTGTTTTTCGTATCCAGGAGCCTCCGTTTGTGCTAGACGTGAACCTGGGCGCCATCAGCAGGCTGGAGACCATCAGCGTTCAGAGCCTTGGAGAGAACACGCGGGGCATGGAGATCGTCTGCAAGGTGACGCGCTGGCCTGCCGGCCCACGGTTCGAGCGCAAGTGATAGAGCAGTACAACACCGTGAAAGTTCAGTATGCTGTTATGATCTCTTCACCGGCTTCACTGATCTGTCAGTTATCTCCCACCCCCCAGGACATGAGAAACCCTAGATTTGCATATAAGCCGCAGGAGGAGGATCAAGGTAACGAGGAACTCGTGGAGACTCTCATCTCTAAGTACGCATTCCCGCTGTCCAATGATCTGGTGAGTAAACCTGTCTGTATTCATGACAGGTTATCAGGATTCAGGAGCGCAGCGCAGTGAAGTTAGACCTCATTACCAGAGCATTCCAGAAACCATCAGTCATGTATACCACATGTGTTTTTCAGCCGCTGTTTGCTTTCCAATATAAAGAAGCGTATCCAGTAGATGGGTGGAAGGTTTATGACTCAGTGGCAGAGTATAAGAGACAGGTGAGACGTGTAAACGTTTACAGTATGAACACTGCTCTGTATTAAAAGATTGAACGTAATTATAAATCCACCCTTTTACTAATTCTAATCCTATGTGTCACAGTCTTGTCCTCTGCCTCTCCCTCTCTGTAGGGTCTCCCGAATGAAAGCTGGACTATCAGTAAGATAAACAGCAGTTATGAGGTCTGTGACACGTATCCATCACTGCTGGTCATCCCAACGAGTGTCAGAGACGAAGATGTTAAGAGAGTTGCTTCGTTCAGGGCCAAACACCGCATCCCAGTAAGTGTGTGTGTGTGTGTGTGTGTCCTCGGAACAATGATTGGGTCAGTTTCACTTCTGCATGGTCATCTCATATTACCTTTAGCTTGCATTGCTAATGATGATGCTAGCATGAGTATTGATTATTTTAGTTTTGCATGTGTTGGTTCAGTGGTGTGGAATAGAGCAGTGCTCTGAATGTGAAATAGAAGATTATTCAAGATTGTAACACAGAGAACCGTTGCAGTAACAGTGAATGGGAAAAACATGGAATTAGCCGATTGTTTTAGGTTTGTAGGAGTTGAGATGTGAGAGCACTAAAGACAGGATCACTATCATCCTGCAGAGGTGTCCTCTTGCATTCAGGAACTCAATATATGTCTATTTAATCTAGAACTGCTTCAAATTGCTAAATAGCTGATACATACGTGTAAATGGGGTGTACAAAATACTCTCCAAATGCATGTGTATGTTTTATTGTGATATAAGTTTTATGCCAGCAATTTCCACACTCTGAATTCCAATGGACGTATTTATAACACTACAAATGGTAATAAACTAAAATAACTGAAACATATAACTTGTAATATAAACTAAGCGATTAATTCCGAATCTTATTGTCTGTGATCAGTGTGTTCTGCTCAGTTAGCTGTGTAGCAGTTGCTTCTCTGAGCAAATTTCCACCCCCCACCCCCTCAGGTCCTTTCGTGGATCCACCCCGAGAGTCAGGCGGCCATCGTGCGTTGCAGCCAGCCACTGGTGGGCCCATCAGACCGTCGCTGCCGGGAGGACGAGCGCTACCTGCAGACCATCATGGACGCCAACGCACAGTCACACAAGCTCACCATATTTGATGCTAGGCAGAGCAGTGTGGCAGACGCTAGCAAGGTAAACACAGACGACATGACTGAGGCCAGATATGGACGTGGTTGTTGCAGTAATGGAAGTTGCACGTGTAGTTAAACGTAGAGACCCGGAGATCATTTGGAGGGATTTGTTTGTGTTGACGTAATGTAGTGCTTCATATTTAACCGTGTAATGGTACAAAAATACTTGATTTTTGTATTTTTTATTCCTTCTCAATCCCTGGTCCTCCTCTTCTCTCTTCTCCTCTCCTCTCCTCGCCAGGCCAAAGATGGTGGTTACGAGATTGAGAATTTCTATCCCAACGTAGAGCTGAATTTCCTAGACATCCCAAACATCCACGTGATGCGAGAGTCCCTCCGTAAGCTGAAGGAAGTTGTGTACCCCACCATCGATGAGCTCCACTGGCACGCGGGCATAGATGGCACCCGCTGGCTCGAGTACATCAGGGTAAACGTCATATCCTGTGGTATTGTTGAAGCTACTCTTCCTACTGAACAAACAAGGATTTGGGTTTTGTCGTAGTCATGCATTTGTTGGAAGGTTTATTTTTGCTCTTGAGCTTGTCTTGTCTAATAATAGCACTCAGAATGACTTGTGTTTTATATTGTTGAATCTCTTAGTCTAGATTTCAGCATAGACTTGTTTCTGGGTGTTTCTAAGCTAAGGGTATTTTGGGGCTCCAAACTATTTGTGCTAAAGCTAAGGACACTTTTCTGAGAAGACAACTTTTGTGAAGTACACTGAATAATCTTCTAAATGCTGTAAACACAACTAGGTATATTAGGTTTGGATAAGAGTGTAAGATTATTGGATAATTGTGGATTATAATAATAATATGTTTATTTTATGTTCATGTGTGTGTGTGCATGCATGTCCAGCTCTTGTTAGCAGGCGCAGTGCGTATAGCAGATAAGCTGGAGTCCAGTAAGAGCTCGGTGGTGATCCACTGCAGCGACGGCTGGGACCGTACGGCACAGCTCAGCTCTCTGGCCATGCTCATGCTGGACTCACACTACCGCACACTCAGGGGCTTCCAGGTGCTGGTGGAGAAGGAGTGGATCAGCTTCGGACACAAGTTCACCTCGGTGAGCACCCGCCTCACACACAGTTTTACCCTGTCTGCAGAACACCCCTCTCTTTAAAGGTCTTAATTGGCCTTATCTGCTCACTAAAGTGTGTGTGTGTGTGTGTGTGTGTGGTGACCTCCAACTTCCTCTGCTTTACAGCGTGTTGGCCACGGCGATAAGAATCACGCCAACTCTGAACGCTCGCCTCTCTTTGTGCAGTTCATAGACTGTGTGTGGCAGATGATGAGACAGGTGAGTAATTGCTGTTTGATTGGTTACTGTTCGAATGCACAGAATTATTCACTGCTGTTTTTAAATTACGTCTTATGCTGTGCCCTGTGATGATTCATAGATAAATTAAGTAGTTGTAACAGTGTGTTCTCTTTTTCACAGTTTCCTTCTGCTTTTGAGTTCAATGAGCTCTTTCTCATTACCATCCTTGACCACCTCTACAGCTGCCTCTTTGGAACATTCCTCTACAACAGTGAGCAGGAAAGAATGGAAAAGGCATGTAACATGTTGTAACTTGTGGGGGAGACACATCACCCTTAAATCAAATTAATTCAAGGTGTTATAATACCTCCTTTTTCATCAACGTCTTCCTCTCCTGCAGGAAGTACAAAGTAAGACAGTGTCTCTGTGGTCCTACGTGAACAGTCAGCTAGAGGAATTCACCAACCCTTTTTACGTGGATTATGCAAATCAGGTGCTGTATCCACTGGCAAGCCTCAGGCACCTGGAGCTCTGGGTGGGCTACTATGTGCGCTGGAACCCTCACATGAGACCACAGGTGAGCCTGCTAGAAAATAGCTTTAACACACTTGAAAAAAATTATAAAAACCTTAAAAAAAAAAACGCACTTTATTCACATATAAAACAATAAATCAAAACCCGAAACTATGGGAAAGATTTTTTTTTTTTTGTACGTGACTTTTTATTTGAGAGCATTTCTCTGAACATGGGACTTGTTATCTTTTGAGTTCACTGCTCCTAATTCCAGATGAACTATGTTGCTTTGCTTTGACAATAAGTTTTGCTCTGCTGTTCTACTATATAACAAACTCCACACCCTTAACATTTCCTTTATAAAGTTATCATGGTCAGGCCAGATCTTTCCGTACACTCCCCTCACTCAGCAGCACTTTGGAGTTTCAGCATCAATTAAGGTGAATGAATAATATATAGTGGCCATCACGAATGACTGCCCCTGACATTACTTCCAGCTCAGTGTTCTGCTCACTGTGTGAGCTTTGATTTGTCAGGGATTTCCTTTTTGTTTGGGTTTTCAGGGATTTCATCATTTCCTCATTTATGTTTTTTGCTGTGACCAGGTGTTCAAAACCTGAACCAGTTTAGAGTTTATTCATCTCTATGGCTTATATTCTTGGTTATTGTGTGCAAGAAATCAGTGTCATGGTTTGCTGGGCACCTCGCAGTAGGGACACACCCACTCGCACACACACACACACACACACACACACACACACACACACACACAAACACCTGCTTCGCTCCCAGTCAGCTTATTATTAGTTCTCACCTGCACCTGTTCCTTGTTGGCCATCTTTCGGGTCCCTGTTACTGAAGCCCACAGCTGCCACCGTCACTGCTGCACACGGCCGCTCGTCCTGCACTTCCTGCCCAAACGCTGTTGTTCTAGCTATTGTTCTAGCTATTGTTCTAGCTATTGTTCTAGCTGTTGTTCTAGCTGTTGTTCTAGCGTTCAGTCATTGCATTCAGTCGTTAACGTCGCTTCGTCCGCCATGTTTATGTTCGCTCAAGTTGAGCTGATGGAGGATATGGATTCTCAGTACTTTCCCTCACCTTTCGTTCCCTCTTTGCCTCCATAAACTTAAACTAGTAATTTGCTTACAATGTTAATTTACTTGACTCATAAATATTAATATTTATCTTGTAATAAATGCTAACTTTATGTAGTTTTATACTTATTTTTTTGTCTTCAGTTAAATAAAATTTAATTGAATGCAATAATGTCCTTACACATACAGAGATTCACTTTGTAAGTCGCTCTGGATAAGAGCGTCTGCCAAATGCCGTAAATGTAAATGTAAATGTAAAATATAGCCAGCAGGTCTCCAGAGCTCTGCCGTCTGTTCCATTTTGTTCTCATATAGATGCCTGTACATCAGAATCTGAAGGAGCTGCTGTTTTTGCGTGCTGAGCTGCAGAAGAAAGTGGAGGAGCTCCAAAGAGAAGCATCTTCATCACGCTCCATCTCCTCATCCTCAGAGCACACGTCTTCACCATCACATGGTGGTACACCACTTCACACAACTGTCTGAATACACGCACATGCGCACGGAGCACTTCTCCACTACAGCATGCAAGGATGCTATGTAGCAAAAGCTGCGTGATGAGCTGTGTGATAAGCTGTGAAATTGCTTCTTATGGTGTTTCTTTGTGTCTTGTAACGATACAATCAATGTTTGGATCCTTGTTTTTTTTAGCTTGTAATATCTAACATCTGAGCTGTAAATATGAACAAATTAATTAATATATTTGTATGTAGCTAAATAGAAAAAGGATCCTCTCCGTTGGTATGTGCGATGTTTTTGAAAGTTTGCTCGTCAGCACATGCTGTGCCAGCCTCTCCTTTTTGTGTTTTAAACCATTTGTATACCGTTTTAGTTACTTGAAATTTTTCAAGGGAAGAATTCCCTCTTTTCATACAGTATTTTTTAAAAATTTGCATTTTATGTTCGCTTAATCTTTACGTTCGCTTAAAGTTCAATAGCTGTTTTCAGTATTTTTAATAGGTCTTCTCATTGGTACAGAAATAATATAATGCACATATCTAAGTAGCATCCTACAATGATGTTGTGAAATCATGTGTCAAATTGTGATTGTAGTACCATCCTTTAGTCTTTGTCTTTTCACTGATATTGTTTGAATATTTTTACCTGGAGAAAAAAAGTGTCATCGCTGATTTGTAGAGGGTTATGAAGATCACTGCTGTTCTTATAAACATTAGCTATAATGCATAATTTGCTGTGAATTGTCAGTACAGTGTTGATGATGTAAATTAAACCAGAGGAATGCCACATTTTTACCTTGGTCTTCACAAATTTGTTGTACCTTTCGTTAACAGATCCATTTGTACCACAAGCAATTGTTTAACATTCTTCAGGGCAATGTTTCACTCCAGATGCACAGTGTTTGGTGTCCTAATTATTTAACTATCCGGTAGTTGGTGCTACAACACCAATAATAAAATTACACCAAAATGTATAATTTGCTTTCTAAATTGGCAGGTAAACATCAAATGAAACGGAAAACCTTCTCAAAGTTTGAAACAAGTTACTGCCAAACTGATGCCTCTTTATAAAGTTCATATTGACAATTGCGCACTTTTTAATTTGCAACTCCCGTACAACTGTGGATGAGTAGTCATGTTCTCTGAGACTTCCTGAGTCTATTTATTACTCCTTATTCATTTTTAATACTTTTACACAACCTTATAAATCTTATGTAATCTATTTTAATACATTTTAGGTATATTTTCCAGTCACCAGATGAAAAAAAATGAAGGAAAAAACTAAGGACTTCAGTCTTTTATTTTTTTTTATTGCATTTTTTTGTTGTTGTTCATGTTAATTTCTATTAGGAATTGCCAGTGAGGTTTGAGACCAGATCTGTAGTGCTAAAAAACAGCAGAAACTTGTCGTTTGTAGCAGTGAAGATTGTCTGCGGACATTACATTTCCTCTGGCCTGCACTCTGTGCCTCAGCAACGGTATAAACTAAAGTGAACCAGGCACTAGTGACAGAAGTGTAATTCCATACGGAAGGCCATGTTTTAGAGGTCAAACTTAATGACGTGAGGACAGTAATCGCAAAGCCCTACTGTACAGCATTACAGTCTGATCTGGGTCACTGTTGTTGCAAAGTTGACATACAATCACTTCACTGGCAGTGCAAATCCAAAATGCTTCAGTAGTTTTTTTTCTCCTATAGAACTTGTCCAAACTTCATACATCAACCCGGTAAGCAAGAAAAAACGTCAATGTCTACAGCTATATAACCAAAGCATGCATCTGTGTTTCCACCCTTGTGTGAAGACCGTTGCAGGTCCCATCCATAATGACACCAATGACCCCAGAATTCCTCACAGCCAAAATACAACCTCCGCCTCGAGAGCTACATGAAGGGCACGTCATTTCATAAACATAGCCATGATAACTGCAATGGATATCTGAACCCACCAATCAGGGAAACTTGTATTAACAGTCAAATGATGATTAAACTCTGAAATGCTTTTAAATTCACTGTTTACAATGCGAGTAAGTGGTCAAGGCATTTGTGAATTTGAAATTTCACTACAAGCCAACTATATTTGAACAGTCATCATAACATAGGCCAAAGCATGTAGAAAAAGACAAGCTCACAGCCTCATTACCAGACCTCATATGGTATATATCTTGCACCTTATTACCCTTTCTTTGGTGTTTTGCATTACTGCCAAATGAATCACCACACATGCTACATCATTGTGGTATCTTAACAAAGAAAACGGCAGCAGGGAGAAGTTACATTCAGTAGACATTTTGTTCATTTGTTTGGAACCATGAATATGGAATGGAACTCTTGACAGGACACGACTTTGTCAGTGCAGTGCAAAAAAAGGCAGTCACCTTCAAGAGTGAGCAGCCTATTGGAGGAGAAGTCGGTGGTTAATGTTCAGAATTCCTTTGCACTCTAGAACAATTCGCATTGAACTCGGCAATGTTTGTTTTGTTTTGATTATTTCTCTTTGAGATGTCGTACTGTCCTATCAAGAGTTTGACCACATTCTTCTAGTTTGAACACATTCAACTGAAGCAGCCAGTGTTACTGGTAGTCAGTACTGTGTTCCCCTCTGTATTCACTCTGCCGTTTTCTCCCGTGTGCGGGGTAAGGCATAGCAGAGGGAAGCACCAGCAGTGAGTGGCAAAGAAGATAAAGAAGGTGCAGTAGAGCAGAGCGTGACAAAAGGGAGGTGATGGTTGATAGAAAAAGCTGGGGAAATTTGGGAAGGCAAATTTAGGCTGTGTTCCAATACATGTAATTTGTTTTGTGTTTTTTTTGCCTCTTCTTCAAAATGCACTAACCCATCTACCAAAAAAAACACTGGCCCTCATAGTTATGTTCTTAAGATTAAGGGAACCACTCACACAGCTCAATTGAAAAGGACTTTTCAAACATATGGATCTTCTGACTGGAGAGGGAGCAAGTGACCAAATACCAAACTGGAACATTTGCCACGTGACCCAAGGCAAATTGGAACACAGCCAAAAATTCTCTAAGGCAACAGCAAAACTGCAAAGGTGTAACAGATTGTACTAGGATTAAAAAGACAAAAAGTTAACCCCAAAAGCTCCTACCATTAACGACTAAGTTGAGACAACCTCATTCTACTAAAGCAGAAAGACTGAGGGGACAAAAATTTCCAATACATATAGTGCTACAAGTGTGTATAAGGATACACTGATACAACTATTGGAGTACAAAGTTGAACACACGCAATACACAATTTACAAGCACAACGTCTTTAAAAATCCCAAAAAGGCAAATTCCAGTCAGGAATACAAAATGTAATATGCAGGTGAAGCTACCATGTAAGACTTCAGTTTCTATTATTTCACGTTTTTAGGCCTATTTCGTACAAGTGTACCTAGGCATCTTCATCACATTAAATTCACCTATTCCTCAGAAACAAGGAACTGCTACAATTGGTGTACCAATAATCAAACACACACACACACACAGAGAAAAACCGAGCAAGACTCATCAACACAGTTTCTTCTTCAACACAGTCACCTTTTTCACACAGGTATGCCCATTTGAGTTGTCAGAAACTCCTGAAAGCAAATAAAAAAACATGAGCAGCTACAGGTTGGCATTCAACATCAGTCTCAGTCTGATTCTCCTCTCCCAGTACCCTCTCTAGAAACACGACTCTAGGACACGATAACCTGTGTATTTACAACAATCACTTCACAATGCTCTGTAAAAGCAGGGCAAATATATACAGACCATGTAAAAATGTTTTAAAATGTATAAAGGGAGCGCATAAAAAGGTTATAAATATTTAGCAACTGGGGACTATTTTAAAGTCACCTTCCTCAATAACCAGTCTGTAAAGCCTTTCCTATTAAAAGATTTCTGAAGCATTTCAACACAAATTTATTTATACGGATTATTCAGTTTCTTGATTTTGCAACATTAGGTCAACTGTCTAACTGGATGTGGATTAGTGATGCCCATTAGTTACACAGTGATGTCCACACGTGTGATGCAGACTGAGGGACCTGGGGCAGCTGTAATGTACGAGGTTGTCTTTCACCATTTTTAAAACAAAATATACATATCCTTCTTGAAATCTTGACATAACATATCAAACTTCATTTTTGCAGTTTTCCCTCTTCACAGGAATAATATTGTAAACAGTAATATTAGTGGTGATGAAGGCAAACAATTAAATAAACATGATATTTACAGAAATTTTGGTTAGGTGACAAAGCTGAATGGACTCCTTGAAAAATTGTGGGCAGGTGCAGATTGGGAAAGATGGTGCTTTTCCCCCACCAGGAGGGTGTTCACATTTCACACAGCGCCCTCTTCAGGCTGAAGGGTGCAGTGCACATTACACTGCATTATCTTCTGTGGGGGGTTCAGCATTAGGGGGCTGGAGAAGGGTTTGCTGAACTGGAGGAACAAGCGATGAAAAGACTAACCGTAAACATCACCAGAAAAGTTTCTCAGATATGACACCAATATTTTTCTAAAGGATTAGAAAAGAGCCATTGGCTGATTATTTACCCTGAGGTTCCTGGGCCACAACAGCTTCTGGATTGTCTGCCTTAACCACATCTGCATTAAGACTCTCTGTAGAAAGATAAGATAACAGTGAGGTATGTTGACAAGCAGGGGGGAAATGGTCCATATGACTGCGGAGGACTAACTGCTCTTACGCTGTATGCTGAAGCATAGCTTCTTCTTCTGGTATGAGATGTAGCTGCTAACTGCACCCACCAGTGCCATGGCAACAGCGCTCACAATGCCAGCGATGGTACCAGTCTCTGCCATGGTATCTAATGGTGCAGTTTAGAACACATGCTCAGGAAAGTGTGATCGTTGGAATCACTGACACCTCTTTACAGTAGATAGGAACACAACTGAAAAAGCAAAGAATAGCCATTGAGGAGCTGGAAATCAGTGTGTAATTCTTACCATAATCACCATCATCAGCAGGGCCTAAATCACCACCTGAACTTCCTCGCTCACCTGTGGAGACATACACATCCGTCATACCACACACTGCAGGACAGGTCACTGCAACAGCCATATACACAATGGAAATGCTGTAAGTTTCTCTTCTGTGGTGTTGACAAATGACACAGTCTTCACACCCTACCTTTCCCTTTGTCTGGTTTGTAGGAGTCATCTTTTCCCACATCAAGGAGGTCATCGTCACTGAATAGGTCTCCTACAAGGTTGGAAGATGGGTGTTAGCAGCTGAACCCAAAGCGCTGTGTCATGTCTATGTTTACATGCCTATCCATGCACAAGCTCAATACTCTCCATAGAGACTCTCCATAGAGGACACACCCCAACAGCACCAAAAAGGAGACAACAGCCTGGGGATCTGAGAAGAAGGTTAGCTGGTGACTGAATCCAGCAGAGGATGTACCACTACAAACGTCAAGGCTGGTGATTAAAACCACACTAATCATGCTGGGTTATTGATTAAGATTTGGGAATAACAACAGGATACAGAAGCACATGATTTAATAGTGGGATCTGTTTTACTTTGCTTATAACTATGCAACTCCCAGACAAACCAAACAGTCCTACAAGAATTACAAGCAAGAAATGCTAGAAGACAAAGAGGAGAGATTTGATCCCCATGCCAGATAGAGTGAGCCATTCATTTCATTGTGGATTCATTACTACCGTTTCCATCAAGGCTACCGGGACTGTCATCACCCCGGCCTCCTCTTCCCATGACATTATCTGACAGGAATATGAGAGGTCATATAGTTCTCTTCTAATCTTTACACTTTTGTTTAAGCCTTCTCTTCGTTTAGGTATATTTCTGTCTTATTTTTAAGTCAGCTTTTCTTTTGGACTGTGCTACTTGCGTAAAATTTTGAGCACGGTTAGAGGCGAACTTTGAAGAATGTATTTTCTGGCCTTTCGATGGTTGTCTTTCCAGATAAACATTAAGTCTTGTCATGGAATATGTTAAACACCCTACAGGAATCCTCAGGGCAACAGTCCACCCTCAGGCTGGCATACAAATTGAGTCCTTTTACTAGAGGAATGGTACTGGCTCAGAGCACAGGATCTGAAACCAACTAGTGCAGTAGACCAAGAGTACAAAATAAAGCCCTGCTGACCTACTTATTCTGCTGGGACATTCGGTTTCACAGAATGCCTTTGCTCCCAGTGAACTAAGAAAGGCCTTAATACATTTAACATGGCATTTCCAAAAGCAAAGCTTTTCCTTAAGAAGAAAATCTTTCTGCTTGGATATGAGTTTGTATGTACCAATTTCGAAATTACACGAAGCATAAAAATCTCTGAATCAGCAGTACACACTGGCATTAAAACCACGATAGTCCTCCAGAAACACAGCTAGGTTGCCTGTCTTTTTCATTATGGATCAAGCACATGTAAGATGACGTTTACACACTTAAGCACTTTAGCTAATACCACAGCCACAGAAATGTCAATTGTTCCATTCTAAACAAGCTTGCCCTAAAACAGAAGGCCACATCAAGTACATTTAAATAACATTATCAGCATGAGCTGGGACACATTACCTCCTTTGCCAGTGTCTTTTCCTTTGCCTCCAATGTCATTGGGTTCCAGAGCATCACTAAGGTCAAAATCACTTGGATCTAGAAGGTACATATTATAAAGATACTACATGGATATGGATTTTATGTTGGGTTATACAGTTGTGTACGTACAAAAGGTGTTGTTACTTTTGTGGAACAACAACAACAAACAACAACAACAACAAGGGACTAGTATGGTATTAGAACTGAATGTCACTACATCCTTACTAATAATGTAATAAATACCAATGTCTTTATATACAATGTCATTATACGTTACACATAATATAATAATAGTGCCATTATACATAATGGAACCATGATGTGATAGAACAGACGGTTTATCACTACACATGTATTTGGTCCTGTGCAGCTGGCATGTGTGATGACCACCAAACACTTCGAATGATGAAACAAAGGAAGGAAATGCTATGGTGGAGGTGCAGGTGAGCCTGCAGCCTGGTATCCACGGTGAGATGGGCCTGGTGTCCACGGTGAGATGGGCCTGGTGCGAAGTGTCGAAATTGTGCAGTCTATGTGCAGTAAGCCAGGCCCAGTGGACACCAACCCAAACACTGACAATGGGGGGCCATGATCATCAGTTTTCTAGATGAGAAGAGTGACTCACATTGAAGAACCATCTCTACATGGTAAATTTAAAGCATAAAAGAGAAATGGTGCTGGGTAGGATATGAGACTTTCTGTAATTATGCAACCAATTATTAGAATAATTATTATAAAGGCACTTTTTTCCCCTTTTGTGCTTTAAATCTTATCCTGACACACAGACTTGGGGACAATGAGTGGCTCTACCACGAGCATCAGGCAACACGGTACACACCATCTTGGGTCTTTCGGGGAGGGGCAGAGGGTCGGAGGGGCTTCGTTAAGGCAGTTGTGCGTGGCAACAACCCCGGCCGCACAGTGGCCGCAAAGAGATCAGAGCGAGTCTCCTCTGTCAGTAAAAGCTAGTGCGTTAGTAAAGGTAAAAACACACACACACACACACACACACACACACATGCTGCTCCAGGGCTGAATGATGTGAGAGTCCTTAGTGCAGAACTAAGGCAAGTGTTAGAAATAGTTTTAGGCAGGCACATTGTGTTACAGTGGCACATGCACACAAAAGCATCGCAAAACGAGTGCCGTTTACTGCAGCGATGTTGCATTTGCGAGCTGCCCGGTTCTAATCAATGGCTCTTTGGTAAGAATGGAGGGAGCCTTCCTTTGTGCCGGAGTTTCACTGCCTGCCCTGAATGCACTCCACTCCCCCCCTTGAACAGGGAGAGTCAGTCAGTCTCAGGAGACAGATGTTGTGCCATTAAGGCTCCTTAAAGGCAGAATAAACAGGATTTGGCGACTGATGTTTAAACACACCATTCAAAATTGACCCCTCCAGCAGAGAGAACAAATGAAGAAATGAAGCAGTGTTTACTTAGAACAAGTAAAATTACAAAAAAAGAAACTTGTTTCTGATTGTTTCAGGGCGGTTACATGTAAAGCACAAAGAAAGATGGTAGAAACGCTTCCTCACAAATGTGTGTGAAGGATTTCCTGGAAGTAGATATGGCATCATCGTGTACAATGTTTACATTGCAAATCACTGACATTAGTTCTGGCCATATAATTTAGTCCTATTAAACCTATTTTACACATGTGAAATGAAATTATATTGGTAGGATGTCCAAGTCTGAATCTTATCCGAGAATCTTATTCTACTTATTATTGTTCCACCTCAAAAAAAAAAAGAAGAAAAGAACGAAGCCCCATCACCATAAATAGGTCTCTTCACTAGTGACAAAAATATCATAGTGAATATATTAAAAATTTGACTCATAGGGGATTTATTAAGCACTCCATGAAACCCTTTATGTGAGAAGATTAAAGGCTGGCCTGTGTTATTAAAAAAACAGTTCTCAGACATCTGTTGATTTATAAAATCCCCACACAACATTACTCAGGGACATCTGAAATCGGTCACCATGCTTTCAGCACATAATAGAAAGTGATGAAATAAATTAGGGCCCTCTTGTGCAATACTACTCTCTGAATTACAGAAATTCAAAACCAAATACTGCAAGAACAATAAACAGCTACTAATAATTAAGAACACCTATCATAAGTCAACAAACGTATTCTTTTGCTAAACCAACCACATTATTATTTTTCTATACGAATCAAAATTATAATTTTTCTATACTAACCAGCTATCAACTGGCCATATCTCACATTACACAAAACTCAACACAAATGTTATTTCCCCCAGAATATGTAGGCTTTGTCCTGGCTGTGTCATGCAGCACTTTTAACCACAAAATTTGGGGTGTCACATGATCTGCTCCTGTTAAGAATAATCCATTTACTAATAGTGTTTACAAAATAATGCCCTGTGTCATAGACTACAGCTGTATTCAGGGCTATGAAGATACATTTGCCTTAAGGTAGCTCAGATTTGTGATGGAGAAAGTTATACTCGATTTGGTGTAAGACTACCTTAAACTGACATAGATGTCCACTGCAGGTAAGATAAATTAAATGAAAGTACTCTATGTTAAACTGACAAATGTAAAAAAAAACAAAAAAAAAACATTTTATTCATCATTCAGAGTAGTTTAAAACCATTTAGAATGCTTTGTTGTCAAAGGCTTAAATTTTTTTTAAAATACTATTTATTTAAGTATTTAAGCAATATGTTGCCTATCGAAGGCCAGAGAAAATCATTATGCATGGTTAGACAGAACAGACTCTTGACCACGAGATCTGCTGGTGTCTGGCAGGACCACACCCACAGGCCTTCACTTTCCGCTTGTGAGAGCAGTGATGCTTAATGCTTGAAGTACTCTAAGTGCTTCCTTTATCTCAGCATCCTTCTCACAAGTTACCACAGGCCAGGCTTAAAGAGAAGTGGCCTGCGCAGTGCGCTGGAAGCACAGGCTGAGGCAATAAGAAGGACAGGTTGGACTTGCAGCCAACCCGATACAACACATGACTCGCTCACCTGGTTTGGGCTTGGGTTTGACAGGGTCTTTTGGCAGGACAGGAGGCTTTTGAGAGGATTCATCATCCACCAGGTCTAAAAGATCAAAATCTGTGCAGAACAGCACACGCCTTCATGGTAACACTCAGTAGCACAGCTTGCTAGTTATCTGGTTAGCATAGGACAAACCACTTAGCTTAGAGTTTTGTGGTACAAGGAATTTGTGAGGTAGCTAAGCCACATTATAATGATGATTTTAGCAACACATTTATTGGTTAAAAACAATAACAGGTTGACATAATTACCTTTCCCTTCTCCTGGCCCTCCCGCTGGATCTTTTGGTTTCGTTTTTGGAGTTGCTAGGGGAAACGACATAGCTAAACTTAAGATTACTGTAGAAGTTGTTGTCAGGCATGTAAAAATGTAAGAAAATTTTGATGGGCCTGGGTGTTCGCTTTCTATACTGGGTTTTACTTACGAGTGACATCCAGGTCAGCATCAAATGCATCCAGAAGGCTTAAATCCTGCCCCAGACCTAGAATACAGAAAGTCATTACACACACATTCCAGTCTGTCCATTAGCAAAGTCAGGAAAAAATGGCAGTTGAGCTTCAGCTATTCAGATATAATGGTAAACAAGGACAAAAAACCTTTTGTGTTCACATAATTCACAACGCCGACATTTTTCCTCTGTGTTATTCTGATGAATTGAATAGCTTGTAGTGTAAAATGGGATTTCTAACTCCAGCTCAGTGTCACAATACCCTTTACTGCAGTTATCAACCACAGGCACAGTCTACACACAAATGCACTCAAACATTCTATAAAAAAAATCCTGTGGTTACATTTGTGTTGAGTTCTTACACCACTACCACCACAGTTTGAATAAAGTTTTAAACAACTCTGTTTCCTCTGTGTATTTTAGTTCTGAGAGTCAATTTTCTTCCATTTTTCAGCCATGAGGGAAGAACCCTTGGTCAAGAGCCCTTTTCTATAATTCCTGTCTATGTCAGTCTCTCTCTCTCTCTCTTTCTCTCTCTGCAGCTATTTACTCTGGATATAGGCCTGTACAGTCCCTGCCAGGATTAGTAACAGCAGTAAAAATACCAGCCACCCCCTACACCACCAGCAGGCCAGGTCAGCATAATACCACCGTGTCATATGACTAAACTCACGTGATTCAGCTCGCCTAAGCTAACCCATTAAAAAAAAAAGCATTTAGAGAATAGTTTATCAGTTGCAAGTACCTCAGGTGATGAAACAGTCCACATTTTGTGAGGTAACATGTGAAAAGATCAGCATTCAAAGGCATGTTTATCTGTAGTTGTGGCTGTGTTTATATTTCAGACTATGCACCTGATATGTGGAGGGAAAAAAAATTACAGTTCAGTTTACCATAGTATAGTTACATCTATGTATTCCTGAATGAACAACCATTTTTGTGTAATCATGCTTAGGTCAAAGTTTGGATTCCTATTAAGGACCTGGTTCTCGTTGCCACACACTAGAGGAGTAATTAACTCACGGGGACTCGTGATGGCGAGATAAACCCTAAACCACACACAACACAGTCGGTGAGTACATGCTTATGCATAAACAATGAGTTATTCGGTACAAGAAAGTTAAACACATGGCCACGGGTATGGATCCAATTACATACACAACAGAGGGTGTGGCTGAAGGACACGAGGTAGGGTTTGCCAGCCCCTGCCAGAGATACAGCTGAGTCTTCCACACGGGCTCCAACTACTCGCCTCCTGTAGCTGGAGCCTTTTTTGGTGGATACACTAGTGCAAAAAAACGGGGGAGCATCATTGCCGCATCACCATCCGACATCGATATAAAAACCTAGCATAGCATAAAACCTATTAGACAAACTTCACTCGCACACACCCACACGTTTCGCCATTAACTGAGCGCCACTGCCGCAGCTGTGGAAAACACGCTTGGCAGACAAACTTTATGTCCTTGCAAAAAGGCACGCACAGACCCCTACCCCTGGCCAAAAAAAAGAGATGGTATCTCCCCATATTCCGCAGTCTCCAAAAAACTCCGCACCCATGCTGTACCTGGGCTCAGTCTCCTTCAGCAGACGCGTTCGTTTTGCATCTGTGCTCCCCTCTCTACCTGGGTGGTACTGAGCAAGATTAGATGGCACCCTTGCCGTTAATTCCAACCACACTTATTACTGCTTTTAGAAAATTGAATCATCTGATTAACAATGGTTTATAAATGCCATTTTTTCATCAAAGTCTACATTCAAGTATTCTACATTCATATGCAAGTTATACCGCCTATATTACATTCATATAAAATTCTCCAGGTTTTTTTCAGTTGTGTTGCATGAAAGGCTGTTCTGATAAAACGTGTTCTGTGCAAGCAAATCTTAATACATGTTATTACTTCAAAAACGCACGAGTCACAGGCAGCATTCTTCGTGCGATAAAGATAAAACCACACTGTCAATGATGTATAGGGGTAGATATAAACGCCACGTGCCACAATTGTCTTGATCTTTATGTTGAATGTTAATACCGCATATATCCACTACATGTGCAAATTGGGCCTAGAACATAAAATTACATTATTGTCCTATAATATTTATCCAACAGTACACACATAAATTGCCAAAAAAAAAAAAATCGTCATTCGACGAAAAAAGCAGAACAGGTACATCTGTAAAACACAGACAGCCTATTCTGAAAATAATGCTGTAATATTTCACATTAGGTGAGCCAAATAGGACGTAAAAGACAACCGTGAGTCATCAGATATTTCAAATATGACACGCATACCGGTTAACGCGTACAGAAATTACACTTTGAAAATGTGCCGGTCGGCTGATGAAAAAAATGACTACCTAGGGATGACACCATGGTTCAACAAAGAGGGGCGAAGCGCTTACCTTTCACTGCCACCAGAGAAAAGACCGCTATGAGAGTCCACGCCGAAAGTCCCCGCATGATTAAAGTCCTAATGTTTGTCTTCCAGTGAGGCAAATTGTGGAAAAATATTTCTCGATAGTATTTGTTGTCGAACCTCCGGCCCAACGGTTGTATAAACGTTCTGTGCTTATAGGCCCACGTTTATGTCGGAAATGGTGCGACAGTAGCGACTAAACCGCTGCAACAGTGTCTGCAGTGCGAATGAGAGGCGGTGAGATTGTACCGCGTAGGGAATCACGTTACGACGGCTTAGGGCGGTTCCTTTTCTTCACCAATTCGACTACGAATATATAGACAGATTAGCAACACAAGTGATATCATTTATCCTCCTGTATTATTAGTTCAGTACCGACAACAGAAAGGGAAATAATTATTTACAAAAAAACAAACAAACAAAACGTCAGCGGTCTTTGAAATGTTGGGTGATTCGGCAAATGCTGCTTCTACAACACTAGATGCATTCCAATCGCCCTTAGACTCCCGGTAAAGTGGGCTACAATAGGAATTCAGCCATTTTAAGAAAGGTTCAAAACCATATGTAATGAAAATGTTAGTCTGAACGGAACTTCAAATCGCACATATAATTGTAAAGGCACAGAACAGACACTGCGCAGTAAGTTGACTTGAAAGTTTATCCATCAAACATTGCGTGACTTTACAGCAGTTTTTGGAGTTGAGCTGACTGGCTAATTATTTGAGAGCAGCAAAAAATAAATAAATAGTACACACACACACACACACACACACACACACACACACACACACACATACACACA